>FTPT01000084.1:238-155117 GCA_900156845.1 Coprinopsis strossmayeri
TTCTACACACGCGGGTTGGGTGCTCTCGTTTCTTTGGAACGCATGGCCAGGGGGTTCATTCAGCATGATGGGCTTCACATTACGAGGCCACCTAAGGAGGGAAGTATGTTATCTCAATATGTTATGGCGGCAACTAGAGACGGAAACCATGGTTCGAGCCTGACCCTTTAACCCCCCATATACGACCTCGCGATGCCTTATGTAAATACAAGACCATTAACCGTAATCATGAATGCGCAGAGGAGACTCGTATGGAAGATTATCCTGGATTTCATGATATCTTATATAAAAATGGACTCGATGGTAGAATCTGCCCGATAAATCCTATAGTATAAAATTTTTGGTCTTATGTAGTAACATTAGTACGAACTGATACTAGAAAACCTTGAATAATCTCAAAAAAATAATTCTTTCAGAATGCCCACTAGACACCCAAAGCATCGACCATGTCCTCTAGCGCATCTTTAGATTTCTATATCATGGCTAAAGTGACAGTGCTGTGCTGCTAAATATAACCGAAAGTCTTCCCACCGTCGTCCCTTGAAGCTCGACCAATAACCATATCTCTCCAATTTCCAAGCTAGCATTGGGTAAGTGTGCTCCCTGTCTGAGTGAGCTAAGAGCGCTAATCTCAGAGGATGTGAGTAGCAGTCTCCATAAACCACTACCCGAATCATGACAACATGGGATATCGAGTCATCGCCATACTTTGATTACATTGGCTCAAACACCATCCCTTCCGACAGCGAAATTGACGCTATTCAGACGCTTCTGTTCCGGCCTCGCAAGGAGCTTGCACAATTGGATGACCAGATTGAGGCGATCCAGAGTAGCCTGTCCGTACTCCTCAAAAAACGACAGCATATAGCCAAATTTATCGATAAACACCTTCCCACCGTTTCGTTGGTCCGAAGGCTTCCAGAAGATGTCTTGTCAGAGATATTTGTAGCCTGCTTATCGACATCCGCTCCAATCACCTTCTCAGCGAAGGAGGCACCTTCAATTCTGGCATGGGTGTGCCAGCGTTGGAGAAAGGTTGCCCTTGGGACTCCTGAATTATGGTCCAATGTCCATGTTGCATTCCCTTCTCGTCCTGCAGAATCTGTTGGCAGATTCTTCGATCTTCGATCTTCTGCATTTTGGGAATGGATGGCCCGCGCCAAAGACCATCTCCTATCTCTGTCATTCAGTGAAGGATACCGTGACCGCGAAGCTTCAAGCATCCTGGCACCGCTTATCCTACCTCTCACATCTCGCATCCAGAAGCTTCACATAGTAGGCCGAGAAGTTGATCTTCTCCAATTGAGCCGCTCACAGTTCCCTGTTCTACAAAAACTTTCGGTGGGTCTCAACCATACCGGTATGCCGCATGAACTTGCCTCGTCCGTTTTCACCGATCCATCCTCCATTCTTCAAGCGGATGGATTAAAAGATGTCACTGTTTCTGGGATATCAGGTCCTCCCAAGATGTTACCTCTGAAGTGGTATCAACTTACCCGCCTCAGCTTATACATCCCATTTGGCAATCCCACGTTCACTGAGGGCACATTTCTCGATATCTTGGAGTCATGTCCTCTCCTTCAATACTTCGAGGTTGACACAACTGGGACTTCGAAAGGTCACGACGTCCCAGCCACCCATCCCTGGCGCATTGTAACATCCTCCGTTCTCGAGTCTCTCCACATCCTATCAGGGACGTGTCTTTCCCCCAGTGTATTCCAAATGCTCCGCCTCCCCGCATTGAAGGAACTTTTTTTGGCGTTCACGGAAGAAGTTCGAATCCCTGACGAGGCAAGGATAAAGGACAGTGTTCGGAAGCTCACTATCGACACCGGACATTACTTGTCCTCGTACCTCGTCGATTTCCTCTCAGGCTTCAGAAACCTGGAACACCTAGCAATCATGTCAAGGGGTAAACAATTCGGTGGCTTTGGATCCGATTTACCTCTGCCTCAGGGACATGGCTTCACGGATGAAATCCTTCAAGCAATGACTCCAATGTCACAATCTGAAAAACAAACATCCCGCTCAGACTCCGCGCCAAATTCGGAGAAACCTAAGGTTCTGTTCCCTCTGTTACAGAGCCTCGCAGTTCCGAATCAAAGGGCTACTTTCTCCACAGAGACCTTACTGTCCTTCGTCGCAGGCAAGAACGGCGGTCGTACCCACGCTTCAAGTTCGCCATCTGTGTCCAAGCTTCGCCGTCTCAAGCTCTGTGCACCGGATGTTCCTCATCCCAACATTCGCTCAGCATTGGCTGAATATGTGGAAGATGGACTACAATTGGACTTCTACCGTCAAAGTATATACTTACGACCGATTTCCCATCTACGTACCGGCGCATACCCCTTTCCCATCTGGGAACCCGAGGTATATGAGGGAATTGGTCACTTATAACTATATTCTTAAATTTCCTTACCACTTGCTAGTACCCGATGGTTCAGATTGAGAGATCAATAGTCCTACATTGGCACCTAAATACAACTAATTCTAAATACCGTACATCGTTGTTGAAATATAAACGAGTTACGGGTGCATAGGTGAGGTACATTTTTGAATTTAATAACCCAAATCCATTCATATGAATCATATCTGGTGCGTCTTCTCTCGCCTCTTTACTTCCCTTGATAGAATCCCTTCCGATCCCATACATACCTCGCCAGAGTAGCTCCAGGCGCATCCATCTCACTCACTTTCGCAAAATTGGCCAACAACTCTCCTTCTCTAATCCACCCAAACCTATTTGCAGAGAGGACAGCTGTTCGAAGGAAAATTGATCCATCGATGTGTTCGACGCCTTCGAGTTCAGTATCTGCCACATCACGACCTCAGAGTCAGCATGTCGAGTATACAAATGCATTGGAATGGTAAGTCACCTTGAAACCTTCCCTTCAAACTCTCAACGTCTTCAAACATCTCCGCAAAATACCTCAACGCACGCTGAAGCTTCGGGACATGCTCGTCGGGATGCAAGAGCGTACTCTGTAGGATCGCGTACCAAGGATTCGGGTTGACAATCTTTTTGATCGTCTCATCGTCCAGTTTACTTTCGATAATCCCTAAGGCTCCGTGCAAAGGCGAAGGCTGGGGACCCGGAATTGTTGGATTCAGACTTGTCGGATCCTCAAAGAAGGCTTTGAGCTTCTTGGGAGTGATCTTTGGTGCACCACGTTGGATGTACCAAGCGAGAACAACCGAGAGGTAGCTCTTAAAAAGGAGCTTGGCGGAGTGAGTGGAGAGGTAAGATACCCAGAAGGGGAGGTAGTGTGCAGATGTGACGAAGTGGACGCTAAACAAGCAGTTCACAGGAATAAGGAGGAAGTCGCTGCAATGTCAAGCTGAACGCACATGAAGAAATCTGCATTAAGACCTCCACCTTTTCTTCCACTGCCTTCACTTTCGTCTCCATTTTCCCATGCGCAGACACCATAGATCAAGGTGACAACCCAAATCAGTTCCTCCACTTTCTTCTCAATAAAGTCTGCGCCTTCCCCTTCTAAGTCCCACAGATCAACATACGCCCTGATCTTCACCCCATGCATTGCCAGAACCACACCGTAGATTCCCGAAGTGTCAGGCATCGAGGGTTTATAGTTCGACATCTCCGCATCGTTCATGACTCGGGCAAAGACAGAAAGAGCGTCGATGAGCTCATGCAGCTTACTCGTCGCCTCCTTCTGCTCTACCTCAGCTTTGAAGCTGAACCACTCTGGGGGAATGAGGATTGAAGATGATGCAGGATGTACAGCAGCCTGTGCAAGCCCTTCGACAAGCATGACTGGAAGGTTAAACTCGAGTCCATATCCAATGTGAATGAATGAATGCATGAGTGTGTCCAGAGACCTATTCAGCATCTCTCCGTGTTTCGAGGTGGGACCAGACCCAGATGGGGCATTGTAATTTGCAGCGGGAGAGAGAACGTACTCTTCCAAAAGACGTTGCACGCCTTTCTGTCGCAGCTCGTGCTTAAAGAAGGTCATGTATGCTTTATAAAATCTGCATGATGCACCCATTAGATATGCCAATGTAGGGCTCCGTTGAAAGCGGGAGAGAAGCTGCACCTTCGATCACCGAGACCATCCCTCCAATTAATTTGCGTGAATTCGTATGGCGAATCATACAACGGACGCTGATAGACTTTTGTAACATCGTACGATGCATTTAGGATCACTTCATTGGCTCCGAGGGCCCATAACGCAATAACAGTGTGCGCCGTGTGGCTAATATGAGATGAGTGTTCGCATGGGCACGTCAACATGTATTTCGAGTGGTTCAAGAGTGAGACTGTGAGAGGGGGGAAATGCAGGGCAAACGGATCGATGGAAGGTAACAGAAAGGCATACATACTTGTGAAACCCGGCATTATCATTGAAAAAGATATGCCATTTCTCATTGTTCTCCTTCAGAATTGCCTTCAACGCTTTTGTGGAAGCCAGCGTTCGACCTATAACTGTTGCAGGTCGCAGTGTTCGAAAAGTGAGAGGGGAAGTCGAAGGAGAAGGGACCAAGTCAAACTCGGATGACATAACAAAAACAGGGATTTTCGCTTGAGGGCGATTGCTGTTGGGGCAGCTATAGTCATTGAGAAAGAAGGACGCACATTTTATAGATAGTGTCCCTGATGACCACGAGAGAAATGCGCAGCGATTTAGACACGCATCCCCCATCCGACATCATTAGCTCATCCATCTAGACGTTTCAGTTTTGTATTGTAGTCCATGCTTCTAGAGGGTTTCCAAGTAATAAGAACTGGAGAAGTCAGGCCAGTCCGACGGATACAAATAACCGTTCGGCCGTTCTGGGGGCGACAAGCATAGAGGTCGTTGCTAGCACATTGCTAATCGGAAGATATTCGAGTGAGTTGAGGGCTTCGTTGCACTAAGCATTAACCAGAGTAATTCGGATTGACAGTATGGTCTGTTGCCATGGGCATACGCATGCATGTCAAACCAGAGCTCGCAAGACCAGAACAAAACATACATCGCCAGTGACAAGACAAGACTCAGGACGTCGTGCAGCCTCCAGAGTCGTTGACCGAGCAGAATGAAACCGGTGGTGAGGCCTCTGTTGATCATCAACTATCGTTGTCCTCGGACAGCGTCCGACCCGTCGCAGGACGGGCAATCCCGGCACACATACAAGAAAAGAAGTCGGTGACCCCTATCTGGCGGTCGATGCGCACCACGTAAAGTTGGTGCGACAAAATACCTGTTTTAAGAGTGCAGCTAGACCATAGCGTATATGACATCGAGAGCTAGGGTCTCCAAAGGTTGTTTGGAGCAGGAATTTGGCTGAATCCATGCTGAACTTGAGATCTTGTTGAGTGTCGGATGTCAGTGCCTTCCACGGGATTGCATTATAGCAAAGGAAACGTGCCGACCACCTCATCGCTCTCACCCCTCACTAGGCCTCACTGAGAACAAGATGGTAGCAGAACAAGGTCAAGGCACAAGGATTTGCCCCTATCCTCGCCGGGTCCGCATCATGACGCTTTTAGAGGCGTGTTTTTTAGCATAATGGGTATATACTCCGCTATATCCCTGTGTTTAACCCTCAAAGTCAGGTACAACTATTTAGGTGCTCATCTAGTTGATACGGACATCCTTTCTTCCTTCCCTTTTGTTCGTCTCTCGTCTACGCGTAGCTCTCGAATACTACGCATTTTGACGGTTCCTTCACTGCTCGTAAATGGTGCTCCGGCTTTTCAGAGGACCTCTTACTAAAAGGCCGAAATGCGATCGAGCAGAAATCAGAACGCCAATCCAGCTTCCGAACTAAAAGACCCACCGTATTCGAATCTCCAGCACTGATACTTGACATTCCATGTATCCCAAATCTGAATTGCTGTACCTTCGGTCGCAGAACCACTATAGAGGTTCAATAATTTCCCTGTATGCGGAATCCAGAGTCTGCAGGATGATAACCACGAAACGTGATTAGCGAGGTTCAAAGAATAAAAAGAGGGATACAGGAATTCCATTGTGTACCTGAACATCGTAGCATCTTGGCTATCCGCAACGATAACCCAAGTGAATGGCTTAACAGTTCCGACGACTCGGGTGTTGTTGACTGCTGCGGTAATCTCAGGAGGGATGCCGAGGTACAGACCCGTCTCGGTGTTTTTGAAGGCCCAGCCTGTTGTGGTTTCCTTAGCTTCGAACTAAACAAGATGATTCCAGCGCGAGTATTTCAGCATCGGATGGGAGTATGTAAGGCAGACAAGCATACGTGTTGGGTATTCGCCTGCTTATAGTTGAACCCCGATGCTACAGATAATTCAATACCCTAGTGCAGGAAAGAAGGGAAATGGGAGAAATACTTACCCGTTCGGTCTTGAGGATTCAGTTCAACCACCGTGTTCGCTTGTGCGTTCACGATCTTGTAGACAGTTCCATCTTTCAATGCAGTCGCAACTGCAGATTCTAGATCTATTTGCCATTTCAGTAACCATTGATTGCACTGTTTCGAACTAGGCTAGGCCTACCTTGACTTAAGATCCATTTCTGATGCTCCCCGTTCGAGTTATCCCACAGCTGAATCTTCGTTCCAGGTGCAGGATTGCCATAACCGTCCAAATCCAAGACGAAGTTCGTGTAAGGGACCCAGAAGCTAAATGACAAGGACACCGGGGTCAGAGATAATCCCAGCCAGCATGGAATGATGGGGCTACATGATATGTTGCGAGTTTTTCTCGTCTCGCTTGAGGAACCAAGGGAATGGATGGTTCGCTCCCAGGACATGAAATCCACTTTTCGCCTTATCTTCGACCTGCAGTCCAAGGTATTGGCCACTGGCAACATTCTGGATGTACCAGAACACTCCATCTACGGTAGAAGGCTTCCACTATGATCATCTTAGCATCGAGTAATTAGACTGTAGAATTGGACCCTATCACTTGTTGAGTTTGGGTTCCTACGTAGATCTGGCCCGTTGCTGAAGAGTGGAAGGAAGATCCCAGTCAGTTATCTGTAGCTAAGGATGTAGATATCGCGCTCACCTGTTGGCGTACCATCTTTGATATCGATGATGGTTTTTGTTTTCACATTGACAATCTTGTAAGTACCCGACAACTCGAATCTTTTGACAGGCGTAGACATAGTAGGGGGGTGGAGACGGGGTGAAGGATTTGAGATACGGGAATCGATAACTCAAAAACCTATATATGCGTTTGCCGGAGGTTTTTGTCATACTCGTAGATTCGCCTGGACACCATATGCCACTGTGCTTATTACGATATCAGTCAGAAGGTCTCTTGTTCGCTTCACAGCCGCAAACCATAGCCAATGATTGAATACTAGAGCTCCACAGACTCCAGGTCGGGACCTTCAATAATTGATGATACGTATGGCGTCAGGAGGATTATCTTCCATCGTGGCTGCCAACTTTCAGATATGACTTGTGATTCCAATCGTTACTCGGGCCATCGCCATCGCCTTATCACCTCGTTGTGCCATGCAAGTTTGCCAAGTATGAAGTTGAAATAGGGTAAAGTAGTCGTCAAAATGTCCCAAATCCAGAAGGCAGCACCCAGTATCAAGCAACGGTGGTCAACGGGGTTCGAGGGAAGAGCTGAGGTTAGAGGCCTGGACTGCTCCAGCAATTTTGAAGTCCCGATTTTCAAAAAAAGGAGAAATACAAAGCAGGCAGTCGTCCATGGGGTCGCAGAGGATGAACACGAGAGCAGGAAAAATTGTTGCAAGGCCGCTGTGGGAATATTCGGCGTTTTCCGAGAGGCGTGCGAATACCACCAACGAAGGGTATCAGCACGTTCTGACCCTATATGTTACAGACAAACTTCGGGCGGTGGCGGGGTATTTGGCCCGAAGGGCGGGACTTGGAGGACGGCCTAAGGTGTTGAGCAACCACACCAACAGGATTGCGGCGTCCAATTTCCCCTTTCTATAGTGGCTCCGCCATACTTCTCGAGGGCACAAGCCACTGGGAGAGAGAATGGAATTCCCCTTTTGCGTCCGGCAACGTGTAGCATAGAAAATGTAGGGAAGGCATCTTAGCATTCAATTCACTACAAATGGTGTACCTGCCAGATGCCTTGGAAATAGCGACTCTCAGCGTCCAGCTTAATTCTCTCTTCCTCGGGTTTGCTCATATTGCGAGGCCAACAACCCCCGGAATAGGCCTACGACTTGGTACTAAAAATGTGATCGAGCAAATTTCAGAACGCCAATCCTGCTTCCGAGCTAAAAGACCCACCTTGTTCGAATCTCCAGCACTGATACTTGACATTCCAAGTATCCCGAATCTGAATTGCCGCACCTTCGGTCGGAGAACCACTATAGAGGCTCAATAGTTTGCCTGTATGCGGAATCCAGAGTCTGCAGGAAGGATGATGATAACCGCGAAACATGATTAGCGAGATTCGAAGAACTCTAAAAAGAGGGATGCAGGAATTCCACTGCATACCTGAATATCATAGGGTCTTGGCTATCCGCAATGATGATCCAAGTGAATGGTTTCACAGTTCCAACAACTCGGGTATTATTGACTGCTGCAGTAATCTCGGGAGGGATACCGAGGTACAGACCCGTCTCGATGTTTTTGAAGGCCCAGCCAGTTGCGGTTTCCTTAGCTTCAAACTAAACGAGATGATTCCAGCGTGAATGTTTCATCAGATGGGGATACGTCGGACAAGCATACGTGTTGAGTATTCGCAAGCTTATAGTTGAACCCCGATGCTACAGATAATTCAGTCCCTAGTGCCGCAAATAAGGGAAATGGGAGAAATACTTACCCGTTCGGTCTTGAGGATTCAGTTCAACCACCGTGTTTGCTTGTGCGTTCACGATCTTGTAGACAGTTCCATCTTTCAATGCAATCGCAACCGCAGATTCTAGATCTATTCACCATTTCAATGACCATTGATTGCGCTGTTTTTGAACGACGCTAAGCCTACCTTTACTTAAGATCCATTTCTGATGCTCTCCGTTCGAGTTATCGCACAGCCGAATCTTCGTTCCAGGTGCAAGGTTGCCATACCCTTCCAAATCCAAGACGAAGTTCGTGTAAGGGACCCAGAAGCTAAATGACCACAAGGACACGGGGTCAGAGATAATCCCAACCAGTATAGAATGAGGGGCTTACATGATATGCTGCGAGTTTTTCTCGTCTCGCTTGAGGAACCAAGGGAATGGATGGTTCGCTCCGAGGACATAAAATCCGCTTTTCGCCTTATCTTCGACCTGCAGTCCAAGGTATTGNNCCACTGGCAACATTCTGGATGTACCAGAACACTCCATCTACGGTAGAAGGCTTCCACTATGATCATCTTAGCATCGAGTAATTAGACTGTAGAATCGGACCATATCACCTGTTGAGTTTGCGTTCCTACGTAGATATGGCCCGTTGCTGAAGAGTGGAACGAAGATCCCAGTTAGTTATCTGTAGCTAAGGATGAAAATCTTGTGCTCACCTGCTGTCGTACCATCTTTGATATCGATGACAGTTTTTGTTTTCACATTGACGATCTTGTAAGTACCAGATAAATCGAATTTTTTGGCAGGCGTAGACATAGTAGGGTGGCGGAGACGAGGTGAAGGTTTTGAGATACGGGGATCGATAACACAAAAACCTATATATACGTTGGCCGGGGGTTTTTGTCGTATTCGTAGATTCGCCTAGACACCATGCGCCGCTGTGTATATTTATGTCTTTCATCAGGTGCAGGTCAGAAGGTCTCTTGTTTGCTTCACAAGCGCAAGCCATAGCCAACTATTGAATGCTAGGACTCCAGAGACTCCAGGTTGGGACTCTTCAATGATTGGTGATACGTATAACGTCAGGAGGATGATCTTCCTTTGCCCATTGTAGCCGCCAACTTTCATGTAGTTATAGGACTTGTGATTCCAATCGTTACTCGGGCCATCGCCATCGCCTTATCGCCTCGTTGTGACATGCAGGCTTGCCAAGTATAAAGTTGACATATGGTATAGTAGTCGTCAAGATGTCCCGAATCCAGCAGGCAGCACCCAGTATCGAACCATGGTGGTCAACGGGGTTCGAGAGAAGAGTTGAAGTGAAGAGGCCAGGTCCATATGCTCAAAGTTGGGCTGCTCCAGCACCGTCGGAGTCCCTAGTTGAAAAACGAAGGAGTACAGCCAAAGCATGCAGTCGTCTGTGTTGTCGCGGAGGATATGTAAATGTAGATGAACACGAGAGCAGTGTTGGGAAATTGTTGCGCAGCCACTATATTCGGCGTTTTCCGACGGGTGTGCGAATACTACCACCGACACGAGCTGGTCGTGTTTTCTCGCTGTTTTCGAACACTACTGCTTTTACTTGACCATTCGCGAATACGTATACCCCTTCAGAAGATGTGCATCTATGGTACAATGCAGTCTTAGGCAGCCATTTGGGATGGCAAAACTGAAACGGTACTGGCCAAGGACTTGTCATAAAACTGCTCTTCCGAGTCAAGTTTCTCAGCTTCCCTCGGCTAGCTCTCTCTCTTGGTTAGCCTTGAAGCTTCTGGGCGGATCAACGACCTCGCCACTGTCCGTGAGAAGTGGACACAAGACTTGAAGAGTAGGTATGGGGGTGCCTCTGGGCTAGGAGGTTGCAGAGATGGAACAGGTTCAATTGATCTCTAGACTATGGTGTGTCTGCCTTTTTTCCCTTTCACCACATGACAGGGGTGCGTTATCCTTTGCGATGCCATAGCATACAAGCCTTGCATCGTGCCTCTTTGCCCAGGTTACCACTGGCCCTCGATGGGGGCTTTCTTTACCGTTGTGCACAGTCCTCGGCTCATCGGTGCGGGTGTGCCCCATGCCAGCTTAGTCTCGTTCCGTTGGCTCTATCCTCTTAACGTTACCCTTCACACGACACCTATTATTCAAGGGTCCAACACGTTTGGCTTCCACATCTCTTCTGGTTTCTCCTTTCCTCCTTCAGTCCTAGCATCCGATGCGTCTCATAATCTCCTCGCTGATTGGCACCATTCTCACACATCTCACCCCCTGTTTCACTCGGGTCTCTTCCCTTCTCCAAACTCCCCTATTTCTGTTTGACGCAAAAGTCATGCCTTTCTGAGAAGTCACGTTTCCTGCCATGCCAAAAAGCATAAAGGGCAGCCGACTTTGGGTCTTGGAGGCCAGAAACGAATTCGCCTCTAGAGTTCGAACCACCATCATCATAACTGAAACACTAATTTCATCGCTTTCAAACCAATTCACCATGATTCCTTTCCTCACTGAGCGCTTGCCTCAACCCCCATCTATGCTCGAGCGATTTGATTCCAAGTTCGACAATGCCACATCCTATTATCCTTTCTCTACTTCTTCGGCTGGATATTCGACTCGGAGACACTCCGTTGCGAAGCAGGTGACCAAAAGGCGAAAGGTCAATGACGCTAGCCATCATAGCTCTGCGTCCGAGGCCGACTCTGACGATGATGTTCATGGTACGTGCTTTCCCTCCGATTTGCTAACGCTATTTCCTGACCGCTATTCTTCTTCAGATGCGAACACCTTTCGTTTGAAACACTCCAACCGCATCAGAATCAAACACGCACAGTCTGTAGACCGCGCCGCCCGTATTAAACAGCTCCGTAAGGAGTATCATGGTCCAGACTACAGTGACAGCGACGAGTCTGCTTCTGATACCGATGATGAGGAGTATGGCGAATGGGCCGACGATTTCCTCCTTGAAGTCGACGCACTCAGACGGGAAGTCCATGCATCCGGCCTCTGTGCCACCGGTGTTGACGAAGATGCCGAGAAACACGTCATCCGTACCCTCTACAACCAAAACCACCCCAATTCGCCTATCATGTCCCGAGTGAACTCCATCGGCACCACTGACTGTGAAACAATCCCCGAGACCGTCGAGCGTGAAACACAGCTCCGTGGTCTCAGAAAGGACTTCTACGGTCCTGACTACAGCGATGGTGATGAGTCTGCTGAAGACACCGATGATGAGGACTATGCCGAGTGGGTTGATGATATCCTCCTTGAAGTCGATGCATTGCGACAGGAGGTTCTTTCTTCAGGGCACTGTGCTCTTGGAGACGAGAAGTCGGAGATGCGGGCTATTCGTTCGCTCTACAATCTTAACCATCCCGCTTCTCCAGTTATGTCGAGAGCGGCTTCCATGGATAGTGATTAAAGATTTAGCTTTGTTGGTAGTTTTCTAATATACTTGCAATCGTCAATACCTGCCACCTGATCAATGATTACTTCTATTCCTTCTGTGACCTTGAGCTTTGATAAATCATCGCAACCCTCCAAATTTAGACCACGTAAGTCGGTCTTCACACAATCTCTACATTGTTTTAACCTTAATTGAAAGCTCTCAAAGTCCCCATTTAATACCAATTCCGCATCAACTCGTTCAGAGGGATGGTGATACCTGTGTTAACTCCCCCACAAATGGCAAGCCAAATATAGAGGTCGGAAGGTAGCTTACTAGGACGCCCGAAACTGGTAATCACGGAATTCCGAATGAGGATTCCTTCTAGGCCTAACCGTCTAAGTTAAATGCAATGTTAGGCTAAGCAGTTTGAATCAAGTAAACAACCAGTTGGAAGGGGCCTCGAAGGCCGGGGAATGTGGATACGGAAAGTCGAGGCGAATTTTGGCGCGCGGCACAAAGTCCCTATTCGGTCACTCACTGGCAGATATCTGCCCCTCTCGACTCTTCATACTGCCAGGCTGTGCTCGCTCGACTCCCCTTGATTGAAGAATTTGGTTTACTCATAGGCTGGATACTAAACTGCGATGACCTAGGGTGAGACTGTCTGAGACAGACAGTTCGATGTACCTTGGAATTCCCAAACTGCCCTCTTGCATCTTGCCTGCCACTTCTCTGCGACATCCATCCCCTGGGCGATTGATACACTTACTGGGAATGTTCTCATCTTCGCCATGGAATGCTACACGAAGATTAGACCAGAAGGGTTGGCGGAGACTTGAAGCTCGAACGGCTGAGTGAGGGCTACATGGTATCTAAGTAGCAAAGTCGCGACGGTACGCCCTTACTCGCTCA
The DNA here is from genome assembly GCA_900156845.1 of Coprinopsis strossmayeri. Classification (NCBI taxonomy): domain Eukaryota; kingdom Fungi; phylum Basidiomycota; class Agaricomycetes; order Agaricales; family Psathyrellaceae; genus Coprinopsis; species Coprinopsis strossmayeri. The sequence goes on from FTPT01000084.1 coordinate 13,238, forward strand.
TTTTCAATTCTCAGTACACGGATGAATGGCATTGGGGCCCTCGTTTGACAGTGTTAAAGGACACTGCTGGATGCCCTGCTTCCTCACGACCACTCTTTTTCTTACTTTTTCGTTGGGACGGCCTTATGCCCCGCGGCGCGCTATCTTGTGCTGCAATGCCAATGACATTCTGTTGTTTTTGTTCCATCCTTTGAGAAAACCCGCGCTTTTTCAACTTTCGAGATTGTGGTTTTGTCCTAACTTATGCAGTCAATTGTCACCATCTTCTTCCACGCTATCTCGGAACTTCTCCTTTCCACTTCAATCGAATGGGGCCTCTTTGTTTCTCTGATGCCTGCGTCATCGTTCTAGGCGGTGGATTGCCCCTTTCAACCCTGATTCATGGCTGACCTCCACCCCTGATTCGCCTTCTCTTTACCCCTGTTTCATTTGGGCTCTTGCCTGTCGAACGTCGGCCTCTAAGACCTGTGTAGGTCGTATGTCTCGGCGTCGGTGTCTCGCTTAGCCTCTGCGTCATCATCTGCGTTTTTTCAAACCCCTGATTCGCCTTGATCCCCCTGATTCATGTTGGTCTCACCCCTCCTTCCCATTCACCTCGACCTTGTTTGACGCAGGAGCGGCGCCAGGTCACGCTTTCTTACATCCCGAAAAGCATAAAAAGCCAGTGACTTTGAACCTTGGAAGCCATCGTCGAATTCCCATCGAACCGCCATCATCTTAACTGAAACACATCTTCTCACTTCTAAACCAACCCACTATGAATTCTTTCCTCACCGAGCGCTTGCCTCAACCCCCCTCTATGCTTGAGCGATTCGACTCCGAGTTCGACAATGCCTCATCCCATTATCCATCCTCTACTTCATCGGCTGGATACTCGACTCGGAGACGCTCTGTTGCGAAGCGCACAATGAAAAAGCGAAAGGTCAATGCTGCTAGCTGCTATAGCTCAGCGTCCGACAGTGACACCGACGATGGTGACTATGGTACGTTCCGTCTCTGCAATGTGTTACGAACCGATCACTAACTTCTTCCTTCCTCAGATGACAACCTTTACGGCCTCAGACAGTCCAATCGCATCAGATCCACCCGCCGTCACACTGTTGATCGCGCCACCCACGTTAAACAACTCCGCAAAGAGTTTTACGGCCCCGACTACAGTGACGGCGACGAGTCCCCCTCTGACACTGACGATGAGGAGTATGGTCAATGGGCTGATGACTTCCTCATCGAAGTAGACGCACTCAGACGCGAGGTTTACGCGTCCAGTCTTTGTTCTAGTGTTGTCGACGAGGACTCGGAGAAACGCGTCATCCGCACCCTCTACAACCGAAACCACCCCACTTCCCCTGTCATGTCTCGTGCGGGTTCAGCCTCTGATATGGAGGACGAAACCATTTCCACCATCCAACCTACCCCGCGCGAGACACAACTCTGTGGTCTCCGAAAGGACTTTTATGGTTCTGACTACAGCGATGGGGATGAATCCGCTGAGGATAAGGACGACGAGGAGTATGCCGAGTGGGTTGATGACTTCCTCCTCGAGGTTGATGTGCTGCGACGAGAAGTTCGTGCTTCGGCCGTTTGCGTCGCTGGAGACGAAGAGCCAGAGAAGCGCGCTATCCGCGCTCTCTACAACCAACTTCATCCCTCCTCTCCAATCATGTCGCGAGTTGGTTCGATGGAATCCACTCTTAGCGACTAGCTTGCTTCGTTCTGTTTTGTAGTTAATGATACCATTCGTTACCTTGTTCCTATGGCATAAAACTACTAACAAACGATAATTTGAATACTTCCTTCGCCTATTGCATCAGCATTTTAAATCCCAAGTGCCGAATTGTCTCTTCGTCATTGTGGCGATATCGCTAATCAAAAGCTTAATTTGTTTAACCCCCTGTCTACGAGTGTCTTCGATCCCTGGCTCCTTACTAAAATGTATTTACGCATTGAGTAAGCACTTCTGAGAAGTTTCAGTACGGTTTAACATGGCTACAATCATTATAATTGGAAGTAACGAGGATACAAATTCTGAACGTTGAATATGAAGATCAGCTTCGTCAAGTACGATCACAAAACAAGTCAACAAGTTTAGAATAGCCATGGTTCTTCGTCTCCAGACCGCCATCCGCCAATCCCAAAGCTAACCCAGAGGACCTAGCCGACATCATCACAGCCGCTGCTTTCCCCCACGACGGATACCTCGGCGTCGAACGACTCAGGTTTTTGATAGCCTCGATTGGAATTTGTCTGGGACTGCGCACGTCCTTGAGGGGTGAGTCGTAGCAGTGATCGTTTAAGCTGGCAAGGGTGTCGGGTGCGTTAGGAGAGTGAAAGGAGTGGTGAGAGATGCGAGGCGAAAAGAGTTCTGAATAGCCGTCGTTATGCGTGCTTTCTCCAGTTGACATGCCAGGACTAGTATCTGGCTCGAGACCCAACAATGGGGAGGCAATATCAAAGTCGCCTCTAGCAGCGTGGTGGTTTAAAACGTGGTGTACACCTGGACCATAGCTATGCTTCTGCAGTTGGGAGCGAGGCGAAGGAGGCGCAAGCCCTGCGACGGGGACTGTCGCGAAGTAAAGGGTCGATTGCACGGCTGGAGAGGCGAGGCAGGTAAGGCCGGACTTGGAGGCGGATGAAATAATGTGCGTGTAGCGAGTGTTCATCTATCGACTGAATGAGAGTGGATGGTTTGGACACGGTCCTATGCGAGAGAGTAGTAGTCGAGCGCGAAGAGTATAGATGTAGAGGCGAGAGTTACGTCGGAGAAGCAAGACAGGGGCAGGCTGGAAAGATTTATATACGGTTGGGCACCAGAACGCCGCCGCACGGTCCAGTATCCCAGAAGACGATCGAGTCTGTTGCAAAATAGCAATCATGCTTCACTTGAAGCTGCGACCCTGGGTTTGACCTCGGACTCCTGTTACTGCATTCTTGCTCGACGCGTCGCTTTACAGTCTGGCTTGAAAAAGTGTCGTGTGGTCCGTAGCACTCGCTTAAGCTCGTCGTTTCGCGCATCAAACCTGGAGCCGAACGGCTGACTGAAAGCGGGCGCTTTCTTATGCAGCAGCAATGCATTTTTCCAGCCAGGCCTCGCTTAACGGCACCTATGGTGCTTGCTTAACAACATCACTGCAATTGGTCTATTCACTCTAAGTGGAGCTGCATACATATTTCGTAGAAGATCTAACGAAGAAACTGCGCCTCGGGAACATTACAAGGGCATATTCAGCTCCCTCTGGGCTTAGCGCTGGGCTCGCTTCGTCTTTCGCCTCTTTTGCACTGATGCCCCCGCCTAGTGCTTTCGTCCCTGAACCTTAAAGCTTAAAGCCCCAACCAATCTGCTTGGCAAATGTAATCTCGACGCCCAAATCATCCGCCATTGACCAATGAGCACCGGGTTCTTCTGGAACATACGCCCGACAAAGATTACATCTGCCCAACCCTTGTCGAGCAAGAACGCCTTAGGCAACTCTACCCTCGTCGAGACGGCCAACCGCGCTTACAAACAGTCTGGAGCCGAGGGCTTCCTTCACCTTCCCTGCATATGGAGCTTGATATGCGGGACCGGTTTGAATCTTCTGAGGAGGATCGTTTCTGCCGCTTGACGCATCCAGGAGGTCTACTTTGTAGTCGGCCAAGATTGAGGCCAGTCGGACGGCGTCCTTGGATATCCAAGACTCTTTGTTAGGAACCACCTCTTCCAGCCAATCTGTCGCTGAAATTCTGTTTAAAGTCGCTAAGTTCCGGTTTGTTTTCTGATCGAGGGCAGTGCTCGCCTGACAAAGAGTGGCATGGTGTTTGGGATCACAGCTCGCACAGCGTCCACGACCTCTATGCTCAGTCGCGCGTGGTTTTCGAAGCTCCCTCCGTATTCATCCATTCGCTTGTGGGCACGAATGGTGATATGCAATGGCCGAAGGAGCCCACACATCCTCTGGCCAGCCCTCTGCCTCTTCATCTGCCAGGCCACTGTCGCCCTATGGAGGAAGCGTCGAAGCTTTTCGACCTGCGTGTGCTAGCTGAATGCCAATCTTCTGGTTTTGTGAGTGCGCAATTTGGACAATTTCGGCTAGGGGCTTGATCTGTTGGTCTGACCAAAGACCGAGATCCCATGGCGAAATTCGCCCTTGAGGCTGCACCGCTGTGCCTTCCACCATCGATAAACCAAGGCCCCGAGTGAATATGCCTGGGACTGGAGGCAGGTTAGCTGCGAAACTCTTATAAGTAACTGTTGTCCTTATGCGCGATATCCTTGTATTTACGGATCTATAGCACCACAATCAAATTTCGTGCCAAGAAAAGTGAATAGGGACTTGACCAAGTGTCTCAGCTACCGTCTACTCTATTTTAATGTACAAAATTATGACAGCTTGAATTAAGAGAATTTTACGAAGAAGGGATACCAAAATGTCACAATTTTCGCGACTTGGGACAAGTGTCATAAGCATGACAAGCGGTCAGAAATGCCCGGCACGGCGCTTCCCACCCTATCAGTTGTAAGTTGAGTAATAGGCTTTGCCCCTCATCAACGAGGTCATAATGTCACGCTTTTTTGTACAACACTTTATGGCAGCAAATCCAATCCAATTCAGCTCATTTTGGGCGCGTTCGAAAGGCAGAAAAGAGAGCTTCCTTAATACTCAAATATCTGGCTCCGCTTGGCCACCATCTAAGGATATGGCTTGATAGAAAAAGCTGATGGTCCGATTGATGCAATTCTCGTCATTGATTTGGGTACAGAAATCGTTATATCGCACGAACCGTCCTCAAAATTTGCATGCTAGTAGGACCAAATAAGACCTATTCAAAAACCAAAAATAATCTTAGTCGGACAAGATATGGGGGAGATATCGGTGTTTGTCCCAAGGAACGGCAGCGTCCCAAGGAGCGCCAGAACACTGTAGGTAGACTGCCTTACGGATTTGTCAAACGTCAATCTTGCATGTGCTTCGATGATCCTCTCCATGGGAAAACTTGAATTGGCAACGCCGGCCGAGTATGTACCTCCGATGACTTGGGCAATACAAATTTAGATAGGCCTATGACGCCATAAATACACTGGCAAGCTGGCAGGCGTTCCCGTTAAAAAGGTCCCCCTCAGCCCCTTGATATGGGCGGTACGGCTTTCGCAAGCCAACTTAGCCAAGGGGCATTCCCTCGCCTCCCTCCTCGAGTATACACAGCTCTCAAATCACGGCTCCTTCCTAAACTATCTGAGCTATTTATACTCTATACCTTCCGTCAACAGTGAGGTGTGGGAGAAGACTAGCAGAGATTAGCTTTGGAGATCTTGACATCCTGGTTGCGGATGACTGTAACGAAACCATGCTGTTCCTCGGATTACCCATATCAGTCTATGGATCAGGGTTTGGGACAAAAAAGCTGTCTTTAATGGGCCAGCTCCATGTGATAGTTCAACTCGCTTTACTTTAGAAATACCGAACCTGGTATGAAGAAAGTGAAGGCTGACCGCACCATGTACGCTGAATTCGTACAATGGGTACCGGAGCAACATTCCCTGAAGAACGGCAGACCAGTCTCGTGATCAAGATGCCCGCAAGGCACTCTACAAAGCTGTCAAGAAAGAAGCACTCCAGTGCTTCGATAAGACTGCAGAGAACTCAGGACCGTTATCGAGCAATTTCCTGGGGTCATCAAGTTCGGGACCTGGTCAATATCGGCAGGGAATCAACATGATCATGGACGAAGTTAGAACGCGATTGGATCTGGGATGCACTTGGTTAACCCGCCGTTTCCCCGAGAGCAAAAGAGTCCAACTCACCGCGAGGCCGCAGGTACTGAATTCCTCCAGGCACTTTCCCCCAACCACTTTGCAGTCAGGAGTCAAGGGGTGTCTATAACTTGCCCACAGCATTCATAGCATCTCATTGACCCCATGCCTGTGCAACTTAACCACTTGCCTTCAGGACTCGGTTCTACTGGCCCATCCGATTGCTTTCCTGCATCTTCAGAGCATCCAAGATGCTATAGTTATATCAAGAACTTACAACAGGGCGTGAATTTTGGTGACTCTGCGTTTAAGCAATTGAATTCCATGCGGACATTGACAATAGCTTCATTATAGGGGATGTTCACCAACACTCTGGTGGACACTGTTGCACAGATTATGTTAGCCAAGCCCAGCAAGATAGGGTTGCTGGCTCTCTTGATCAGTCTATTGAATCAGAGCCTGCAGGCTGCTATGACCATATCGAGAACTTCCAGGAGGGTGTCAATCGTGGTAATGCTTTTAACCTACCAAGTTCTATGCGAAAGTTGATGAGAGGCTTTGATAGGTACTATCCACCAACACTACCAGGAACAAAGCACCCAACCCAAGCAAGACCTCCCCGGGGCCCCTCCCATTCCTCAGGGCCAAGGACATCACCATGCCAGTAATCCCTCTCCGCATGTAGCGCACCCTCGTCCTTCGCAGACTTTTACCAGCTCATTCCATCAATATCCTGAGTCTTATGCTCCCCCGCTTCAACCAGAGCCTGTAAGCTCATATAGCCAGATCGGTAACTTTCAACGGGGTATAAATTATGGTAACTCCACATTTAATCTATCGAGTTTCGACATTGATTGCACTTTCGTAGGGACTATCTCCCAACATTCTGGTGGGCATCATGGCTATCGTCAGTCGGATCAGTTGGTGCAGGCCGGTCTCCTGCAAAATCTTGCTCATCCCACTCCCGAGGGACAGGGATGTCATTGCGATGATGGCCCGACCATCCCTCCCAAAGTGTCGCAGTACCACTCACAGCCGGATGTCTATTCCACCGACAGTTCTGATGCGTCCAAGAGCTCTAGCTCAGTTGGCGCAGAATGCGATGCAGACCAAGCCCCCAATGAGGTGCTAGATGACATACCTGATCTGCAGTCACGTCTCTAACGGATGCGGACTCCAACTTAGGAGATGTGCTGGCCTGCACGGACTGTTGCGAATACCAAATCAGATATGGATAGTGAATGTGATGATGACGACTTGCCTTTCAATGATGGTGCTGACCTCACGAGTGAGGAGAACTGGCATAGACTGGCATCTGCCCCGGGAAGGTCGGTAAAAATGGAGCCACCAGGACATAGTACGCGTATTTGGGTATCTCTTTCATCAAATTGGAGCCAAATCACTTGATTATTTGCCTATGCATCTATTAGACGTATATCTACACATTCTTGAGGCGGCTTTTACGTGTATGAGTGCGGCCAAAAGGCCCTTCTCAGTTTCGTACTTCAAGTTACTCACGATAAGTATAAGTGGCTTCGGATATATCGGAACATCAGCACACCATCACCGTTAACGTTTATCACGGACCATATAGTACATGTGGCCACTCTAGACAGCAGCTTCAACCGGTGTCTTTCAGACTCTTTTTTTTTCACCCATGAACTGGTCGAACTGCCTGAAGACTTCGAAGTGCCATTTCAAACTATCAAAGAGATCACTAAATATTGTGACGGCGAGCTCGAAAGAGAAGCCTCACCTGTTTAAACCCGGTGATTTTCATCTGGGAGGATAACCAGGTGACTGGGAATACCAAGCCTATGAAGTTAGAAGGGATTAGATGAACAAAAGAAGTCGCGAAGACTAACTGCCGTAAAGCATGGAAGGTGCCAATCCTTTCGGTTTCCGCAAGGCGATAATCCTTGCTTCCGTGAATGAGCAGTTGGGGAGTAGACCATTTATGGACATAATCAACTGGGCTCATTCTGCAAGGTTTGAGTAAGTTGCGAAAGAACGGATGTTCGGGATGTCAGCCTTGGGAATGCTCACACAGCTCATCGGTAGAAAATAGGCATTATGATTTGAATCGAACACCTAGGTGATGGGATAAATCCTCCGATTCCGTGCAATACAATGGGGAAGGATAGACCATCAGCGAAAAAGTCGATCGCAGCTCTACCTACAGCTTCCCAGCCATAGCGTATCTATCCAGAGCTGGCCCCCTCAGACAGTTGATGGCAGTTCTGAAATTGCTCCCCTGGCTGGGAACCGTGGTAGCTATAGGTCGCTGTAGGTCTTCTCAGGGAGGCGTAGGTAGCGCTGGGATAGCGATGGGACGCGGCTACCCGTTCGCAACAGATCTAGGACCCAACTAATGCCCATACTTAGTCATGTAGTATCGATTTTCAGGATACAATGTCAATGCAGATTACCGATTACCATCGCAAATAGTGTATTGAGAGGACCAGATACATTGTAAATACAACATCTCACAAACAAACTTACGACGAGAGTACCAGTCACCGACGGCCTGGCAGCGCCGCGCGAGTGCTGTAGGCCAATCTACACGATCACAAATCGTGACTGCGTGATCCTTGCTATTCCTCGTAAATATATGCACAACAAAAGTGAGAAGAGACGTACGTTTGTTTTGTCTCTGCATCACCGCCAGATACGACCCGACGAGCCCCCTACGATCCTTTGTCGACTGTCAACACTACTGATGTTTTCCTATTAGACGGATTTCGAAAAACATGTTAGATCGTCGATGAGGATGGTCGTTGAGGTTGCGGTGTACAGATGGGGGCCCTAGAGCCAGCGATTGAGAGGATTTAGTGGAAGACGGCGGTAGGGGAGAGAGATGGGAAGAAAGAAACGACCAGTTTTTTTCGGACGCGTCGCTTTGCCTAAGTATATGCGGTCACGTGTGCGGGAGAGCCGGGCGGAGACCAGACTGAGATTGAAACAGGTTAAGTTCGAAATAGGCGTTAAGTGCTACTGTGCTGTAGGCTGTGATCCAGACCTGTATCAGACCTGACCTATAGCTAGCACAGTTCTACCATCCTCTCCTTGCTGTAATCCGGCCCTCCTCATCTCGCCTCGGAGTGACTCAGGCTCGGGACATGGCTATATCAGGTCTCGGGAGATCTGGCTGCAACTATTGGGTGTTATTCAGTGCCGGCCATATCTATATAGGTATGGGTAGTTATGGTAGACCTGGAATCGACTTTTTCACTGATCGAAGAACCTCACCATGTGCCACGAGGACCTAACAATATCTCCTTCAGCAACTCTGTCATAGAAGAGAACGAAACGAAGACGTACCTTGAAGCCGAAACCGAATTCAAGATACTAAGACGCAACGTTGCTCGGCCACCGCCGTTACTGAGTGTAAGGGGTATTCGGCTGGCACGCGGTTAACAATCCAAAAAACACAATCATCTACTCTCCCTCATGGGTACGTGTTCCGAGACAGAATTGTCTCGGGTACATCCCACACAGGTTTTTGTCAACCCCAAAGTGCGATGCACCGAGTCGGATCACAGTGGTAATGGCCTCTCCTAGCGTCTAGGATGTGGTTTTCGGTCAACGAAAGAGCCGTGCGGCTAGTAATTAGGGAGATGTACTAAGGTACAAGTGTAGACCCCCACCTTGAAGCTCCTTAATCTCCAGAAACAAAACAGAGTACACGAGAGATAAGTTTTGTTGAGGAACATCGGCGCAGTATGGCCGCCTTTCACAAGTGTCTGAGAAGACATTTTTTTACCTAAACGTACCCGCCAGCGACTCGGACGCCCCCACGAAAGATCGCATCAGATCCGCCGGCCGCCGGGTGTCGGGACTACATCAAGTCGCGAATGTGCTAAAAGAGCATCGCATCTGTGGTAGCAATGCCATACTTATAATTAGGGGCTCTCGGCATGTGGACAAGAGAAAGTGATACTCCGCACAAACACTCGAACTCCTTTATGCCTATTGCCTCTTTGGTAGAAAGAGGTTTCTTTCCCAACCTTTGTAATTCCCTAGGGGAAATATCGACTCCATTGTCATCTTCTTATCGGTTTTCATTGAAAGCTGGAATAGCAGCAATTATTTCCTTTCCGTTATCGGAAAAGACTGGAGCAGGATGGCCTATAAATATGGTGTACCTTCCCGTATTCAACCCCATCCCACTCAATCAGGTTGGTCACATCTCTTACTCCAACATCCAGAGGCCTCACTGACATGCTAATAACCAATAACCAGCAACACTGCATGTACAACCAGAAAGTCATCAATTACTCTGAGCAAAATGGAACAGAACCAAGCGACGATCGAGGAAAGTCCTCCAAGCACGCCGACAACACTTGCAAGCGAGGATCATGACATGGAGCTGGCTGCTGTTGCTGCCAATTTCCCGTTTGATAGGAGGAGTGAATTGGAGGCCGAAAAATGGTAACGCGAAAGATGGTAACGCTTTCCCATAAATTCGACGGGGCATTTGAGCGGGTGGCCCTGCCCTTTTTCCTAGACGAGAACGACCCCTTGCAGCCAGGGGTCTATGGGGTCGACCTCTGCGACGGCTTTCAAGACCAAGTCTGGGTATCCGGTAACCTTCTCTCCGAAACTGTCGATGCCTGCAAGCAAAACAGTTACACCTTGACAGGGCTTCTCATCCCGAGCCCAGATGGGTTCCGTATGCTTTTATGGTAAACTAGCGGCATCTGGCTGCGTTTTACTGGGAGGTGTTGACCCGAGAGATGTTGACGCTGTCAAGGGATGAACCCGAGGCTACCAGGGTGCATATCAACAACCGTCACAGATTACCACTTTCTTCACCATTGGCTCTTGAATCTGGAAGCACTGTTGCTCAACAGCCACTCTCCATGGAGGCACATTCGAATGGATGGTCTATGTACTTATTAAACCCTATCCCACAGCCAAAGTACCAAGTGCCCCCAATGGTCTTCGGATTCAGAGTCCTTCCCCTCAAGGGCACCATCCACTTGCCATTCATAAACGTCCATATCAATCTTTGGCTCGATCATTCCAGACGGCGAGATCGTGGGATTTCAAGCTAAAGGCCTTGACCTTAGAGTGCATTGTGGTTAAACACGACGTCAGGATTCCCAGTCACAGCTAACGGTGGCATTGGTCAACTGGTCTACTGTGTATTCTTCCTTGTTTCCAAGAATTTACCTATCACAACCGATTCAACCACAAGCTCCACTGGTTTCTCTAGGATATAGAGTGCGACATCGAAGAAACCATGCTTCAATTTCATAGGACTCCCCAAAAGCTCGACTCTCGATACTCATAAATGCGAACATGAACCAAGGGTATACACCTGTGGTGGCTGGACGTCGTTTCAGGCGCTTGGTGGAAAGAGTCTAGTCCGATGAGATTAGCCCTAATATTGCGGATACCGGCGTGTTCTGGGCGAGCAGCACTGAGGTTATCGTCATTTGGGGTTACTAGTACAGCTAGACGATGTGACTATCTATCTGGCGGGGTAGGAGTTTAACACCCCGCCTTCCTGGATATTACGCATTCAACCCAGGAGGGCAATGAGCCTCCTAGTCCATGAAGTACCGAGGAAGGAAAGACTGAATTCAGTGGGGTCGACTATGTACTCCGAGAGGAAGATGTACTTTACGTCTTGAACTTACGACCTTATGTCATCCGGAAGCTGGAGACCACTGCAGCGGCGGGACACAGTGCCCGTTCCTGACTATCGGTCCCAATGCGACAAAATCCACGAAATGGGCCTTGTTGTTCGTTGCCGTGTTGTCGCATACTTCATGAACATCGACGGAGGTTGGAAGGACATCGATCGATCTCCACATATATAAAGCAATGCAGCTCGCTCTGGGCGGTTCACACTCCCGGTTCATCTTATGTATGTAGTAATATGAATACTAGAATCCGTACGATTTGTCTTGGATACTATTGAGTCATGGGTGGGACCCTTGAAGTAATCCGACGGAATTCGGACTCGGACAAGTCCGCTCTATACGATAAACGGTGAAAAGTTCTATTAAATCTAGTTCCCATACTACGCACAAAAAGGTAAGTACAATTACACATATGCTTTGAAAACTGTTCAGAGAGTTGGTAAACGACAGCTTCCCATGTTCCACGGTCTTCACGATTACTTATTACCACACAAGGACGGGGCTAGCAGAATAGACACGTCGAGATCGGAGCTTGAGTGTTCATAGAAACATGATTATGATATAAGAAAATTGCATGCAAAGAAAAGAAAAGGAATATGAAAAAAAAGACAAGTGTAGTACCATATAATAGCCTATGAACAGGGCATAAAGTTATGTGACACATCGACATTCACATGATCATCACCTCAACCACTCGTCACAGTGATATGGACGCATCACACATTAAGGGTTGAGAGAACCGATGTTATGAAGGGGTAGATCAAGGACTAGTATCCATCCTCGCACCAACCTCCGGTGTCGTCCGTTCTTCCGCCCTTCCCTCTCGTTCCCTACTCCGACTCCGACTCCCCTCCCCGCTCTCCCTCTCGCCAGTAAAGCTCCCCATACTCTCTCTCCTCCCTCTCACATACGCCCTCCTCGGTCTTACAGTAGGCTCGTCACTTGTCGTACTTCCACTCGCATCCGTCTCGCCCGCATCTGTTTCCCCCTCCGTCTCCGTCTCCGTCTCGTAATTCGAAGTGGAGGTAGAAGTGGAATGTAAAGATCGCTCATCCGCGTCGTTGTCGTTATCGTTGTCGTCGTCGTAATCATCATCGTCCTCCGAATCAGAGTCATACGCCCTTGAGAACTCGCCTTGGCGGGTTTGAGGGTGGTGCGGGTAGTGGTGGCCATTGGGAACGACCCCTGTCATCGGATGAGAACTATTAGGAACTGCACCTACTTTGGGTGTCTGGACGCCTTTTCTCTGTAGTTCCTGTTGCGGGTAGTACTGAGACGTAGGCTGCTGCGGTTGAAGATGTTGCCCTGGCGAAGAAACCATATTACTCGAAGGTCCACTGCTCGGCCAGGCCTGTTGCTGTTGCCCCGCCTCCGAACTTGAACTTGGAGATCCCGAAGAAGACGGAAGAGGGATATGAGCATGCCTCTCCCCATTCGTGTAATGGCGGGTCATAACAGGTGGCTGAGGCACAGCAGTCCTCGCTGCAACAGGTGGTGAGCTTGAATGAGTCCCAAAGCCATTAGGATATAGCCTCGTTTTTTCCTTCTCCTTTTCCTTCGCGACACCAGCTTCGCCTAACCGCCTCTCCATCCGCAGGACAATAGGGTTTGCTTGGGATTTGGAGAACAAGATGAGTTGTTCCGCGTATCTGGTAGCGGAATGGGTTAGCTTCAATTCCAACAAAAATTGAACAGTTACGGCAACTAAAAAGACAGCGAAGAGAACGACACCGGGGTATAGTGCTCGCCAGAGACGAAGTCATCAAAGCAAAGAGTACGCCTTGATGAAGAACATGCATAGCCCCCTCAAAACGTATACAAGATGAAAAGACGGGCTCAAAAAGAGTGCACGTGCAACGAATAGAAGCGCATATATGCGCTCAAGAGACTCACTTTTGCATCTCCTCCCCACTAATAACAAGCCTAAAGTCGTTTAAGAGCAAAAACTGCAGCTCAAGTTGGTTAAGTTCATGCAGTGGTAGACCTCCAACCTATATCAAGATGAGTAATTAGTAAGGCTCGTTACGCGATGCTATTGAAAGAGGAATGGAGGAAAGGGGAGGAATGTTTAAGCGAGTGACAGACAGGGGGAGTGGAAGGTTCCCCAGTGACTACCATTCGAGAACTGGCGGGGGATAGACAGCAGGAACGTAGCAGCAGGCTACGCCCTTAGTAGGACGTTGCACGAATAGGTCAAACAACCAGCTCAAGGACGGCGAAAAGGGTGTGGATAGAGAGAGGGGACCACAATACACACCTTCGCATACCGCCCGTTTGTATAAAACACATCACTGAAGAACTTGCTCGCAACCGTCACACCAGCAATCACCAGTCGGTGGATGTTGTAGCTATCAATCACGAACGATCTTGATTTCGCTTTCGGTTTTCTTTTCGAAGAGGATGCAGGTCCAGTTGGAGGTGTAGGCGGGGACGTTGGTGTAGATGTAGAGGAAGAGGCAGCCGTCGAGGAGCCAGGGGAGGTGGCTATAGGGTTTGGATTAGGAGATGTCGGTCGTCTGCGTTTCGTAGGCCTCCAATTAGAATCAGCGTTCGTCTGATCTCCTTCTCGTTCCACATCCATCGCTTCCGCAAAGGCCAATTCCTCTGCAACGCCCACCGCACCACCTTCCACCTCCCCATTCTCCCCTTCTTCATCTCCTTCGATATCCTCGGTGAGCTTCGCCATCCTATCAAAATAAACCAACAAGCTCAAAAAGACATGGTTGGTGGTCGGACAATACTTGAGTATACGCAGGAGGTAAGCTTCTAGGGAGATAGAAGGGATGTTTCGGGCGTGGAATGTCAGTGTGGATGAGGGAGTAGATAGAGCTGCTCTGGACGCTGTAGTTAGGGTGTACCAGATAGGAGGACGGGGGTGCTGAGTAGTATGCTGGAACGATGGATGATGATAGCTAGGGGAAGACGAATGAGCCGATGAACGTTGGCCCGACGAATTGCGCGTAGTAAGCGCATCATTCGTCGCCGCAATCTGGGTCAAAAGAGACGCCAACAGCTTTATAAGATCACTTGGCGCATAAGCAGCAATGTCGTAAGAGTTTTTGGGTGAGGGAATGTCTTGAGGGGTAATGTGTGAGAGTGATGATGATGACGGGCCAGCCGAGAACGAGCCTGTAAACGGTGAGGGGCGGATTCTAGGTGAAGAGGGGACTGTATGCATCATTGCCGTCGACGCTACCGCTGGATGTGGCAGGGTCTGTCTTGTGGCGCTCGATGCATGAACATGGTGCGCCAGTCTCGAAGGCGGGACTTGGTAAGCAAATTGCACCCCTTTTGCCGACGTCCTCGACGCTGATGTCGAAGAAGACGCAGAAGACCCGGCCCCATTTCCACTCCCGCTGCTCGATGGTACCGATGAATACCCGTTGGCCATCGTTTGATTTGCTGAATGGTTCGATGTACCCCGGAACGGACTTGCACTGCTACTGCTGCTCGACTCCGAAGACGTTGATATAGGTTTCCTCGACGCCGACATATGCCTGCTAGATGCACTCCCGCTGCCGGAGGAGGACGAAGAACTGCCTGATTCTGTGGTCGATGAAGGTGCGGGTGACTGGTTATGATTTGGAGGTGCGCTGCTCGACATGGGATGCACAAGAGCTATCATTGTCCCCTCCGTCTACCTTTTTCTTGAATTTATATATCCTAGATCCTATGCCCTATAATGGAGGGTCTAGGTAAGTCGGAAAGTGTCGTCGGCGTCGTCCACGACGTCGACAAGGCCCTTGTATGATGTGGCAGTGATGTGTGGTGTATCTGGACCACCAAAGACAGGATCCCGATAGAATAGAAGACAGAAGAAGAATAGACTGGCCCAAAGGGAAGCAAACGAGGAGTACAATCAAAAAGACAATCTCCACCGACAAGCGCCTCGACTTCAATCAACAGTCGCTTAGCTAATTCAGGTCATGTGATCTCTGGCCGTTCCTGGGTGACGTCAATTCCAATACTTGGGGCAGTTTGGCAGTTTGCACCAACCTCGACTTGTGCGGAGACTCCAAGTACAATGCACGGTTTAGATTTTTGGAGTCTTTTTGCCGCCGCAGCCTGTCGTTGTAGAGAATGCTGCGCTTCTTCGGGGTTCAAGGAAGCGCCCGCATGTCAGCCACATCCGCGTCGGCCCTGGCTTACATTTGAACACCCAATCCCCACGGGGAGAAGGGTTCTTTCTCCACAGAAGGTTAGGTAGAACGTGGAATATGCCGCATAGAACTCAAAGGCAAATGTGACCGTTTACGAGAACGTGCAAGTAGCCGCATGACATTCGGCAACGTGTGTGGATGAAATGTGGCTCTTTTGGAACAAGCCCAGGCGCTAATTTTAGATTCGATGCATTTCTTCCAGACTTAAAGAGAGGAGAAGCGGTTTATCCTTGCCTATTATTCGGATGCCGTAGGATGCGGCTGGTCATACAGAACTCAACCCTCCGCCGGCAATCATAAGGAAGTGTCCGGGGTTCATTCGTTTGACATACGCTGGACACTCCTTCACGCAATCTGATACGGCCCGGGGTGACACACGTTCGTGGCTTCATTTCTTTACGCCCCTATATACGTTCGTCGGGCGAACATCTCGCGCGATTCTCCGAAATTATCTGCCTCCATCTGCTCTTTTCAATGCCCCACTTACGCCTACTACAAAGTTCCCTCGGCGCTCTTAAACCCCATTGACCCGCCTTGTCTTCTAGATGGTTCTTCATGACTTCAATCCCTCCCTGCTTGTCTGCTGCATCGTCTAGAGAGCCTGTGTGCCCCAAGCCTTGCAGCTCATTAAACCGAGTCAGGTCGCTGCTGTACATTTACATATTTAATTTCCCCTTTGACGGCTTTACAAGGGGATATGGCACTCGGATGCCCGAACGCAACTAGCGCATGTGGAGCCGACCAGCTCAATACTCGGGTTCTAGCCTAGTTGTGCTTGGTCAATATCCAAAGTCACAGATGACCGATACCGACATCGTCTCCGAGGAACGAAAACCTACTCGTACATACCCTCACGTAACCCAAATGGGACCTGGCCCAGCCCAGCGAGCCGACTCAGGTACTCGGACTCACTCGGGGCTTTCCTTCCTTCAACCCCAGTCAACCCCTCGGAAGCTTCCGTAACCTAATGAATTCACTTGCGGAGTGTTCTTTGGAGTCTACGCGACCTGATCCCACCCTACCACCTCGAGTCCTCGGTGTTCACTGCGATTCGATATGAAAATGCGATGACGGTTGAGTCCTTTCGCACTGGTTCCTTTATCTCGATTCCGCTAAACTGGACCGTGTAATGTATATTGAGGCAGCTTCGAGGGGCTAGTCTCTTGGCTGCAAGCGTCTTAATATTTGGGAAAACTAGGAGAGAGTACTGCTGAAGTCTGTCCTTCAGAGGATGTCCGCACGTTTTATTTAACAGTCAGAGCATACCCTGTATTTACTTTTCCCGCATATTATAATTACCCATAACCATGACTCTCAAGGGTTCAAAGGACGAACAGATATATATTTTCTATATTATACAATCTTTTTTGGATTTTATACTCTTTTCTCAATAGTACTAGCTATTACCATGCTACACTTCGCTATAACTATTCGATGCCATGAATCTCCTCAAATCCCATTCCTTGACTCCAGCTCAGGCGACTTTGACGGCGTCCGAGTCGTGAAGAACCGCATCCGCCTCTTGTTCCAAAATGGCGCCCTTTGACTCGGACACAGTCGGGGACTCAGCCTGCTCCACTGGCGCAGAAGGTCGATCTTGCTCGGCTCTTCTCTTAGCCTCCTTATCCTCGTATTCCCAATATGCTTGTACGATTTCTTGGATTAGCAAATTGAATTGGGCGAAAGTGGGCCCTCGACCAGAAGCTTGTCCGGAGGCCTGAGCAGCTTTCAACTGTTCGATGCCCTGCCATGCCGATCTCAACTGGGAGGACAGTACGTATCGCAAAAAGCATCGAAGGATCCGGGAAGTGAGCCGCAAAGGCTGAATCCGAGTCGGACCCCCACAGCAACCCAATCATGAACCAGGGCAGATGGCCGGCTGCGGAAGCAAGCCACGGCAGCGTCCGTGGCTCCATCCCAGCCGTCAACACCCAGAAGCTTTCATGCTTGCCTTACTACGTACATAAGACCGTAGCATCGTTTGGACGAGTCGATAGTTAAGGAGGGGAGGGCCATGCTCTAGAGATAGGTATAGGGGCTCGTCGGGATCAACGTATTCAAGCGCAGAAGGGCTGTCAGCCACCTCAGAGTCAGACCACGTCAATAGCGCCTCGGGAGCTGAACTAGCGAGAGGAGCCGACTCGGCCGAGATACTAGTAGCTGATGGGAGAGGACTTGGCATAGATGAGACTGCCCCTTAGTGAACTACCTGTAGGAAAGGTTCTTTATGTTAAAAAGTTGCATAGGGTGTATATTGTTATTTGACTTTCCGAGAATCCCATAGAAGAGGGAAGAAACGTCTTAAAGTTCCAAAGTAATCTCTACACAGCGAACGCTCGAGTTAGCCTACGGATTTTCATGGTCTTGTGGCTGAGACGAAGCTTTACCTGACTTGGAGCTGAAAGTGGCAAAAGCAGTTTCGTCTTGTGTTTCCTTTCGGTTAATGAGAGCCTTTTATAGACTGTGAAGGGGTCGCCTTCTGGAGAAAGGACCACCAGACGACTAGTATCCATTTAAGCAATGAATAAGTGGGTGGAGCACCAGAAGAGCCGCAATGAAGAGTTAGAGGCTTCTTAGACGAGGATGAGGGCGGAAGCAGCTCGTTGGGCCTTGAGAAGCATGTGTCTCTTGCACCTTTTATGCGACAAGGACCGAGAGAAGACACTCCCAATCTCTTGACTCACCCCTTTGTCGACATCATCTCACTCGTCCATCACCCAAGCATTAGTACAAAGACTGCAGCACCTTTGTTTCGAAGACAGTGTAATGTGATACACCGTGACGAGAGAAAGAGGACAAAGGTATATTGATTTCCACCTGGACTCGACGATGATGATTGAAAAAGAGCTTCGGAGAATCAAAAGATTTGAAGTTCACAAACATAAAGCACGGAGATACAACAAAGATTCATTGTACTCCTTTCGCAAGAATAACCCATACGGCTATTCATCTAATCGCCCGACGGGCACGCCTTTATGACGTCGACTAACCCAATCAGGCGCAATCGTTCCCTTACTCAGAGACGTAGATGATCATCGATCACGACCGGCACGGCCCTTGGTACTCGGACTCGCTCACAGAATGATTGAGTCTTTACTATGTGCTGAGATCCTCAAGTTCTGGTTAAAAATGATTGAGCACTACTCTCATCTCTTTGTTTAAACTGGAGTGTGGTGCGACTGCCTGAAGTTCTAGCTCAGATAGCGGGGAAACGATGATCGATATAGGGAGGTTTGCACTATCGTACGACTCGAAGGAGCGCTCTATAAACCACTCGATATAAAGGATCCCATGAGCTTACTCCCTATTGTTTTGATTGCAACATTTCCCGGGCACCCGGTCGACGGCTTAAGATGGCCAGTCCACTTCGGTGGGAAGTTGGGTGAGATAGCCCGAGTAGACCCTACAGCTGGTGAGTATATCTGAAGGCACATTGGATTGAGAGTCCTTACCGCTTCTCTGAGCTATAGTACCCTCCCCAATACTTGCCAAACCAATGTCCAAGTCCGTTTCCCTGCCTCCCTTTTACACTTCCATGGCTACCATACGAGAAAGCAGGCGTTTTCGGTACTAAACCAAGTCCTCCTGCATCCTATTTCTCTAAGACATCGCTCCGAAATTTGGCCCAATCGACAACTCACCACTCACACGTTCAAGAAAAAGTGGGTTGTCATACTGGATCTATCAAACCTCCGATTATAGCGTCGCTCAAGTACACGACTTCCTCAACAATGCCCTGTACTTAGTATAAGATGCATTTGTGGTATATCTATACGATCCATGTGATAGCTACCTAACTCAAGATGTTGAAAACAGTATAGAGCAGAAAGAAAAAGATGCGAAATGACAATGATAGTACATACAACTCATCCGAAACTAGGTCCTCCGTTGTCATCAAAAGCCTTGCAAGAGATAGTGGAGCGAATGGCTCTTGTAACCTCTCAAACCTCCTTAAATCCCAATCCTTGATTCCAGCTCAAGCAGCTACGGCGGCGTCCGAGTCGCGAAGAACCGCATCCGCCTCTTGTTCCAAAGTGGCGCCCTCTGACTCGGACACAGTCGGGGACTCAGCCTCCTCCACCGGCGCAGAAAGTCGATCTTGCTCGGCTCTTCTCTTAGCCTCCTTATCCTCGTATTCCCAATATGCTTGTACGATTTCCTGAATTAGCAAATCGAATTGGGCGAAAGTGGGCCCTCGACCAGAAGCCTGTCCGGAGGCCTGAGAAGCTCTCAACTGTTCAATGGCATACCATACTGGACAGTACTTAGGCGGCTCTCTATATCCCATTTGGGGGAGGGGTGGGGTTGTGTTAGAGGAAGATGTAGAACGGACCATTTGAGCCTGCGTGGACGTGTTAACCATATTCGACGGGGGAAGTGGCACATCCAAATTGTGTAGTGGAGATGGCTTGCTAGGGAGATGTGGGCTTGGCCGGTGCCGCTTTGGCTGGCTTTGCTCTTTCAGGGCGGTTACAGGATCCACCTTTCCTTCATCACCGGCAGAAAGCACCGCTTTGGTTTGCACTGCGGTTATGGGTAGAGCTGGCGGTTGCGGAAGTCCAGTAGGAAGAGTCCTATATTTCGTCGAGCTACGGGGCGCTGAAGGGCTTGATGCAGACGGAGCCACCCCCGTTGAGGTGCGGGGTGTCAGTGCGCTGGATGCAGACGCCGGGGGCATCACCTGAGCTGCACCCGTTGAGCTGTAGGACGCTGGCGCGCTTGATACGGATGGGGGCACCATCTGAGCCACCCTAGACATGCTAACCATATTCGGTTGGGGAAGCGGAGTATATGGGTTGCGAAGATTAGAGGGCCTCCCATATTTTCCGTTTGGAGGATGGTTGTAACTGATATTGTCGACGTGGTTATAGCCTAAAACAATAGTAGTCAATATTCTGCATAGCACCGCAAACAATGGGAAAACGAACCGTGTGGAATGTTATTGGCACGAATGTATCCGGCCCGTCGTTGCATTTGGGACATGTGCTGCAAAGTTAAAAAATTCAAACGAGAAATGTGGAAGAGAAACGCGGAATGTATGGCAAGAAGGTGAAAGGAAGGAACGTAGAAGAGAGGTGGCGAAAAGCGTCAAGGATGGATTCAAACAGCCGGAAAAGGACGGAACAAGTCAAGTAGATTAAGAGGAAGAAGAAGTGAAGAGAAGTTGTAGATCAAGTGAAAATATAGTGCATAGACGTCTAAACAGTGAAGATGCAGTGATGGGAGGCTCAAGAACCGATGTACAATGAACAAAGGTAGCACGCGCGTTCACAACGAAAAAGGACTATCCTAAGATATATAGCTACGCTCAGAATCTACAAAATAGATTTGAACGTTGGTGAAGATAAGATGTCGGTGCAATTCGAACCGAGGTGCAACGTGATGGTAAGGAAAGAGAACAAGTGGCAAAGGGACCCGCGGAATTTCAACATGGGGTTGATCTCCGATTGGAGTCCATTGTCGACAAACTGAGCCACTCGCGCGGCGCCGATATATCACTGTGATATTCCCACCGTACTCAAGGGATCTCTGTAGCTAATTAGACTGAAAGTCAAAAATTTGACAACTGGTTTAGCTATGACCTTTCGTTGGGGCCTGAGTATTGTTTCCAGAACAATTAGCTTCCAAGGCACTTAATCAAGTTCCACCTATTTTAATCAACTTACGGCGTAGAGTTCTTGCATGAAAGTTGACAATCTACTAACTTGAAAGGCCGTAGCCACGTCAACGGACATTTCATTCGAGGGTGACCTAGTCGGTCCGAATGCGGCCACGATTCGGACGGGACTAGTAATGCCTCTTTTTGGAAATTCCCGACATCCCGCCATGGCCCGACTGATGGCGATGCCGCTACCATGTCAGTCAACATCGCTTACACTGTGGCTTCCTGTTTCGACGCTCCCTAGTCCTTCTTCTGTAAGCTGCTTTTATATCCATAAACTAGTTCTTTTCTGTAGGAATCACTTTCAACGTTGAGCCCGGTGGGAACAACGACATCATGTACAGGGAACACTGTACGTGACGTCGGTGACATTGGTCGGTGGTTGAACCATCCAAATTAACGATGGATTTGAACTGCCTCGGATGCGTCCGTTGCTACAATTGAGAGAATCAAGTGGCCTT
Organism: Coprinopsis strossmayeri; assembly: GCA_900156845.1. NCBI lineage: Eukaryota > Fungi > Basidiomycota > Agaricomycetes > Agaricales > Psathyrellaceae > Coprinopsis > Coprinopsis strossmayeri. Next base: position 34,900 of record FTPT01000084.1, read on the forward strand.
TGAGTACTGAAAGCCCACCAGAACGGGATGCAAAAGAAGACTCAAGATTGGGCAAGGATGTACACACTGATACTAGAAGACGAGACCTATGGCCGACGGCCTTTGATAGCGTCAACGTGGATGCTCTGCACCGCGTAAAGGGATTTATAAGATGGGATGGATACACAGGAGTTGATTAGTATGTATATCTCTTATACAAGCGCCTTCAAAACGACGAATTGATTGAGTTAATAATAAGTTACATGGTCACAAGCAGAACAGAATGAAGATAGTAAAGAAAACCAGGACATCGTCGTTCAAAGGGTATCAACAGATATTCTGCAACTTGAATGTGTAATCCATTCCAGAAATATTGGCCCACAAACGTCAGTCTTCACTCGTTGAGAATACCGAGTACTGGTTTGTCATGAGGTCGATCAGGATGCTCTGAACCCCCCGTCTTGTCCATCCTCGTCAGGCCAGGCAATATAATCACTAAATATCCTGTCGTATACTTCCTCGGATGCTACTTCAGAAGCGGGACTCAGAGCATCCGCATCGGTCGACTGGGGACCGTCTGAGTGGACGTTGTCTGTAACCGTCACGGTCTCCCCCGACTGGCCTGCACTCATGAGACTCACGACACCCGCACTCGCCTCTGCCTGTGAGGAAATAGTGAGATAGTCAGTGGATGAGTTCCTAGGAAATTCGAAATTAGCGGGCGGTGATCTGGGTTCCGATTCGTCCGAAATGAGATACAAAGCAGATTCTGATAGTGGCGGAACAGCTAGTTGGTTAATCTCATCTGTCCACATTGGCATGGTTGCGGGGTCATAGAGTTCATTTTCGTCATTATCAATAACAGCAGCTGCGGCGGTCGATGAGGGTTGCTGATACTGTGGCTCAGCCTCAACCGGATCTGGATCGACATACTCCAGTGCAGGAGGGCTTGGGGCCGATACCGAAGCAGCTGGGATGGGGGAAGGAGGGGCTGGGGTACTCCCCGAAGGCAAAGCAGGACTGGGTCGATGATTAATTGGGTCTGGATCAACGTACCCAAGTGCAGAAGGGCTGTCAGCCACCTCAGAGTGGGCCAAAAAAGGTACAGGCACCTGCGATTGGGCACTACTCACTCTGCGCATCTTCTGAGGCGCCTCGTTATCATCTCGAGCTGCCTGCTTCCGCTTCCTCGACCCAGGAGGCTGCGAAGATGCCTTTCTCTTGCCCTTCTCCTGTTGAGTCGAACCACTTGACCCACTGTGTCCTTTCTGTACTGGTTTGTTCTTCTTCTGCCCTGTCATTGTCACAAATGTCCAGGTTGGAGTGGCGGGAGCAGAAGTGGACATAATGGGCAAGCTGTTGGATCGTGGAATGCCCGGATGAACAGAAGGGCCCCCGCTATTTTGCCGGGTCTGCATATCGCTATGACTGATCTGGTTCATCGGTACCATGGGTACCGATGGGGGTGGTGGGGGCGGATTGAGCGATACTGGCGTTCCTTGTGGGGGAAGAGAGCTGGCCCTTGCCAGTGCTCGATTGTTGCCATTCAGAGGGACGGGGGGAGTTGGAAAAATATCTAGATGCTGCCGTCGAAAGCGAGTGGTCGCCGACAACGGAATCCCACCGTACCCTTGAAGAGGTGCTGGCCCTGATAAAAGTGTAGGTACTTGTGGCAGTGCGTCACTAGGTATCCTAGGCACTCCAGCGATCATGTTGTTCTGGAGCCATGGAAGCTGACTGTTGGACGATAGATGCCCCACGAAAGGGGGAGTCTGGACAGGATAGTTTTGCCTATTGACTCTTCGTGCAACAGACGGCAACTGGCCGGAATTTGCCTGTAAAAGAATGGGTTAGAATCTTTCCATGTTCTTTGAAAAAACCCGAATCAACTGTGACTCACCTGACTTTGAATATTAGATAAGGTGGGCACAATACCTACATTCATCTGGGGAACCTGTCCTATTTGTTGTCTAGCGTTGGTTTGGTCATCTAGCCCTAATAATTGTGATTCCGATAAGCCAAGGACCTGAGCAAGTTGCGAGAGAAGAGCCGCGTTTCGCGGCTCAGAGGCGTCAAAAGAGGGATCCCATAGGTTGACCAACGGATCTGGAGGTGTCTCTTCTAAGAGGCCCCAATTAAGCTCCTCGTCGTCACGAAATCCAGATGAGATAGAGGGGTTGGAGTTGTTCTTTTTCCCTTGAGACATACTGGTAGCCAGTCTTCAGAAGCGTGTCTTAGCAATGAAGGGAGTTAAAAAGAATAATGATTACTTTAGATGGTTGGTATGCGGGTTTGAAGGTTGAGATATCAGAGCTACAATCTTAGCTGGTAATTTAGTGCGGCGCTAGCGATGGTGGGGGGTTGGAGGAAGTAAAAAGAAGTACCAGAGCAAAAAAATCGGATTTTAACTTGCGGGACAATGACAGCTCATAGCCAAAGCGTCTAGTTCATGCCACAGATCACAAAGAGAGGTCAATGGGCTGCCACACTGATGGTAAAAGTGATTGCGGCCTCCATCGCAAAGCGCACCTCTGGAAAATTCTCCATTTCGAGAAAGAGGCGGGTTTTCTGGCCGTTTTAACACAGGATAATGCTCCAGCCTTTCAGGCATTCAAAGCATTCAATTTCCTGTGTCTCGCTCTAAAAGCAAGGATCAATATTGATTGGCGGGGGTGGAACTGACAATGCTTACTAATGGGTCCAAGCCGACTCACTTTGAGCGTGAAGGAAGAATCAGGTCTGGTGCGCCCTCGCCACACGAACTAGATAAATGCCGGAGCCATACCAAGCCACTGTAAAAGCGGTCTCTCCACCGAGATGGAGGGCTTTCACAAAGACGGTCCGACCACATTCTATTCTTCTCTCCATTTATTAGAAGGGCAGAAGAGAAAGAATGTTCTCCGTTGGAATTGTAGCACTGAGTCACGTTTAAATTATAGGGCGTCATCCAAGCTAGACGTCAGAGGAGTCGTGGTTGTGCATTAGACCTGAGGCCTGAGGTGTTGTCGACAGGCGGGTACGAGGAGGCCGCGCGGCGACACAACAGCAAAAGTCGCGATCGCTGACTTATATCGGGCGACGCTTCAAGAGTTTTCCGTGTTGGGAGTAATGGCAAATACAACAGCAGGTCGAAAAGTTAACAGCCCAATACATACCTGATATCAATGCGCAGAAAGGGTTGCCAGCCGGCGAACATGAATGCAATCACACCAGCATTCAACCCATAGGGCGTTCCAGGCTAGCGTCAATCGTCGAAGAGTATTTACCGCCTAGTTGCATTTGTCCTGGTCCATAGTCTAACGTCATCGTCCAACGTCTCCAGCAAATGCTCTTGAAGTTTCCTTCCGCGTCGAAAGAACCAAGTCCCCTGGCAAGGTGCAAGTCAGGGGTCCGAGTAGCCCATAGAACTCTCTCAGAGGTTAAATAATCTGCGCCCCAGAGAAAGATCAATACCGTTGCTCAGGGAAGGTTCGAGAGGAAAATAGGAAATTAGCCTGACCTCGTCCTTGCTTCGTCCATGTAGGGGGTTGAAGAAGGAAGAGCGCGTGAAAATATATTCCACCCCTGGAAGATCAATGGATCGACCCGGTGTCATGGCACGAAACTTTTGGGCTAAACCCACCAGAAGTGCTTTTGTGATCTAGTCTATGATAGACGGATAGACGAATAGATGATTTTTGGCAGATACGAAACGGTTACGATCTCCTGACTTAACAGTTCCGTGCGTTTTTACTGTCTTCTTCGTTTTCCTTCCTACAGGATTAGAGATCATACGAGTCACGGATATATACAAAACGAAAGAGAGCGCACACACCTTTTCTCCCATCGTATCATCCCCATCCAAATCCAAATCTCTCTTTCTCCAATTCGCAGCTTGTTGCGGGCTGGCGCCAGGAGAGACCATCATCTCATCTCCTCCAGCATCGTCCATGTCCATATCTCCTTCGTCTTCCTCTTCCTCGTAGAGATCGTCTTCCGAGAAGAGAGTCTCGTCTTTCCAGATATGCAACTTCGAATCTTCTCCTCCCGTAACGATAACTCCACGTTGCTCGTCATGTAGCAGCGAACGAACAACACCAACGTGTCCTTGTGCCCATGTAGTATGCAACTTCCATGGCGCAAATGCTTGGCCTTGTGTTTGGGTTTTGTTACGCTTTTGAGATTTTGATTTGGACGAAGCCAGAGGGTTTTTAGTCGAGATTAGCGAAACGTCTCCCCTATTGTAAAGCGGCATGATTAGTTAGACTGTATGAGATTAAGGGTGGATAAAGAAAGACCCACTCATTCGATCCCACAAAGATGCCCAGCAAGGGCCTCTTTCTTTGTTGTTGCGTGTTCGAGCTAGATGTAACCAAATAATCTGTGACCCATGTATGCTGTCCGTGCACGCTCGGCTCTCGGATATTGAAACTTAACCTTGGGTCGAGCTGTAAATCAAATCCTCGTCAGTCGTTGCACAAATGCCAAACTCAAATACAACTCACATCCACACCCCAAGTACTAAAGGTCTCCATATCGCTCGCAGCCCAAACGCCTTTATCCGCGATCCACCCAGCTTGGGCAATACTGCAACCCCAGTTGGCTGTTAGGAGCATCGCTTCTTCTTCATCGTCTTCGTTGGCATTTGAGATGCTCAGCAAACCATCTGATGACGCGGAGAGAAGGAGTTGAGGAGCTGAGGTGGACATAACAGGAGTTGAAGGCAAAGAGTCGGCAGGTGTCTTTATTGATACACCTGGAGGAGCAAAAGAAACGACGGTTATGTCGTCTGAATGTGTTGCACTGTGCGTACGAAGCGGAGTATTAGGGTTTCTTGGATCCCTATGTATATCGTTTGTCAGCTTTCTGAATTCTTTAACGCAGTAAATGGGTGTGATTTTACCAGTAGACGAGGATAGCATCGTTGCCCTGAAGCTCCGTTCCACCAACGACAGTCATCCCATCCGACGCGATATCGCAAGACAACACCGATCTGAACTTGTATCCCGAAGCTGAAGCATACACTGTGCATCGTTAAGCTTTATGAGTCGTCAAGAACGGCCTCTATTGATGAAGAAAGCAAAGCTAAGGGCAAGAACATACTTTTTACACCTCCTTCGCCATTGACAGTCCTATCATCCCAAATTACAACCCTTCCGTCCTTCCCACTGCTGATCAAGCCACTCTTCTTCTCTCCAAGGAAGTAATCAAAAGTTTTCAAACCAGTTACCCCTCCTTCGTGTGCCTGTTTCGTCCCACTCCCCGACATCGAACCAGAAGGGTGTCCCCTTTGGTTGGAACCGCCAAAGTCATTAGAAGACAAAGTCCCGAGCGATTGAACAAAGTTCAGAGTGTTTTTGTCCAGGATATTGATTAGATTTGCGGGAGAAGAGGTCGCAATGGCGTAATGCGACGGCAACGATGCAATGTTGAGAACGTAGGGTGCTGCGCTGTCATCCTTCGATGCGCCAAATTCTCGCCGAGATGCAAGCGTTTTAATAGAGGTTTTGAATGAGGAAGAGGTCAGAAGCTGCGGCGCGGACATTACGACCGCAATGCAGGATGGCGGTCGTTGGGAACGAGGACTCAGCAAGAGGATGAGAAATTCACTGATCGCGCAGACCGATGCCATCAAAAGCGGCTGCGTCAGATCGATTCTTAACCAGGGCAAATTCTCAATTTTCGGAAATTCAAGATTGCCTGAGGATTTCAACACATATACACTGGCCATACAGCAGATTATAATTCTAAACGGTCTTCCTCTCACGAGCCTCTGATAACCCACTTCCAGTGTCGCTAGTACTCTTTTTACTGCCACCTTCAATAAGAAGTGGAGGCATAGGTCGTTTCCTAACATCGAGAGGCGAGAGCCATCTTGCGTTATCAGATCGAGTGAGCGCGCTAGTGGGTTCTTCAAGTTCTAGAAATCGATATGCCGCGCCCGGTCCACGAATTCGTCGGATTGAGCCAACAGTTGGCCTAGCTTTGGCCGTGGGATCCATTCGATGTTGTCTTCGATGGTGGGTGCGTATATACTCCGTCGCAAGTCTGATCCTATTCAATATTTGGGTTGGCTTTCCACAAAATGGATGAATTTGCGCACCATTCACGTTCATATGGATCCAAGGGCACCATGTTCAAGTCCACTGTTACCCTCTTTGGTTTGAGGGCTGCTTCGATTATCTCCCTCGATGACACCATACTTAAAAACGTAGTCGTTTGCCTTTATGGGTTGTGTAGGATTGGAAGTGTTGGCGAAAAGAGAAAGACTTGCCTTTGTCCGTTTGGTCTAGGACTGACCCTCCGTCTCAATTAATAAGGAGTGTACAATAAGATAGACCATAAAAAATGAATACGCTAATTTCAGGCTGAACATCTCCTCACTGGCTCTAAAGAGAACATACCTGGGCCTTCTCCTCTAAGCGCCTAGGCGCCTTTCAGCGGAGATTGAAAGCGTTCAGCATAAGGACGACAATTACTGGAAGCAGTTTTTATCAAAGTCTACTCAGCCTACAATGAAGTGCACTTAGTACTTTCTCATGGTATTATACTAGTACTCAACGTCGAGTGAGCAGACGGCGGGGGCAGAGCTCAAGATCGCACCCGTCCCTTGCCGCCACGCCTTCCGAGTCTCTCCTCAAGGACAGCAAACAAAGAACAACAAAGTCGCCGAGTGCAGCGAGGTGCAGCCACCGCCCGACTCCTTGCCTGGAACCCCATACCCTTTATCCTGCTGAGTTAAATTCTAACGAGAACATCATGTGAAAGATACCATTCATGTTGGGTATCTTGGAAAGCCTTGGGAGTGGCCTTCACGCCACCGGTGACTGGCCTTTCAGTAGACTGCAGTTAGTAACCAGAGCGATGATCCTTATGCTTGAAGCTTTGCCAGAAACTCTCCTAGTGACGCTACGTCCATTCTCCGTGAATATGCGGGTTTCGCCTCTCGTCGTGGTGGGTCTTTGCCACGGTGCACCTTCATGCCACAGATCTACGCACAACGTTCAGTCTCCTTCGCGACAGAAACACGTTTCTACTCCTTCGGCCTCGAGGTAGAATGTATAAAGGCCTCGATATATATCGATCACATTGGACACCCCTTTGAACGTCTCAGTCTGGTACCTTTGCCACACACGGTCAATGTATCCCTTTTTTGCCACACACCGGCCTCAGGTCCCAAACGACAGCGATGCCCTGGAAAATATGCTTAGTCCACCAGGCCCTACTCACGCTGAACGTCGCCAGCGTATTACAGAGTGGCTTCTTGACCTCATGTCCCAGTCAGAGATGCTGGGCCCCAATACGGTCAGTACCTATCGTCTTTACTTTCGTCAAAGGCTTTAAGCGACTGAAGAATGCTGCATTCACTTTATAGGCTACCGCACCTGCCCCAGAGCCTGAGCTTACATATGCGTTTACCGGTACCCGTACCGCCATGGGGGGTTATGGGTTTATTTCTGCCGCACCATTTGTCTATGCTCAACCTAATTTTGCCCCACCAGTCCCGCCCTATCCCAACACTGCCTATCATGCCTTCACCTCAGGCAATGGCATACCCCAGCAACATCAAGCTCCTCTTCTCAATACACACGGCCCCCCGTTCCCTGCCTCTTCTACATCAACTCAGAGCAATGTCCTAAATCCAAATCCACTATCCGGAGGAGACTTAGGAAATATCCTGAACCCACTATACGTACAACATTTTTCGAGTGCTCCAAATCCGCGATATGCGCAAGACATACCATTCTCTAACCAATGGCCCCCAGGGATTGACAACCCAAATCCGTATGTTGACATTGGCCAGCCATCTAGTTCCGGCATCGGGGTGGTACGGCAGTTACATGCTCCTCCTCCGCCTATTCCTGATGATTCTCCCGTGCCCGAGGCTTCTGCAACAAGACAGATATCGTCGACATTGTTACCTAGGGTCCTCAATCCTGTTATTGCAGTGGATCTACATTTTCTGAACCCTTCTTCTCCCCCGGAAAATAACAATCATCGAGGACCGTCTTCCTCGCAGCATCAGGTGCGACTGTCGTTGAGATTTAGTGAGATTCAAAGCCTGATTAAGCTGATTAACACTTTTGTTGCAGTCTTATGCTCAGGTACAACCTGAAGTAGGCCATACTATACACACAACACCTGATACACATCCAGTACAAATAGCGCAACCCAGACCTTCATGCACAGGTGTGAAGCGGAAGCGAAACTCGGAAGGAAGATCTGATGACGCACCTGTAAAACCGAGAGGCAAGAAGAATGTGAAAGACAAAGCGAAAGCCACGGAGGCAGAGACCGAAAGTCTGGAATGGGAGGCTGGAGGGAAGCGAAGAGGAACAGGAAGAGGAAAAGGACAGAATACGAAAGCAAAATGAAAGGGGGAGACATCCGAGAGTGACCGTATTGACGATGGCGATTTCGAAGAACCTGGGCCAGATCCTGCACCAAACTTACCTTCGCCTCCAGCTCCTCCGGCTCCAAGTTCATCGAACGCGACTTCATCTACAATTCTCAATCCATCGAATGTGATTTCACCTCCACCGAACATTACTTCATCTGCAGTTCCCAACCCACTATCGAATGAAGTCATTGCGCCTACAGTTTCCAATAGACGAGACTTCCCCTGCAATTCCCCACGATCCACCGCCAAATCCGGCTTCGTCCTATGCTTCTAATTCTAATCTGTCGCTCAACTAGTATGATTACCCACCCCGGGGCCTTCCTGCCATCTATCATCCACATGGGTACGGATATGGTTATGGTTATGGAGTACGGATATAGACACGGAAATTTGGCGAATCCAGCCCTCGGATATTGACTTCCACCAATACCCACCCCGCCCTTTTGCCCCCCCTCAGATGCTAACCCAGGTCAAAGATCTGCCCCGTCGAATCTTAGTCCTACTGAACCCGGCACGAAGTAGACATCAAGTAGTTGCTACGCACTTACCCAAGAACAAATAAGATAACCCATAGTATAGAAGCTGAGCTTGTGAAAAGATTGGAACTTGTCCAGCGCATCTCACAGCGACCGGGCATCGCGTACACTTGGGCGCCAATGGAGACTTGAAAAAAAATTGTTGGGATGCCATAAAAGTGTTCCAGGTAGTACGTACTATGCTGTCTAAATGAGAAAACTATTGATTCGACTTGGACGGACTGATCTGCTAGCCGGAGTCCAATCACGTCCGACAATGGTGTTGTGAAACGCGGCCATCTTCAGGCACCGATACTCCTCGATAGGATCATAGCTTTTTCACCGCTATGTACTCCAGTATGTTTCCAGAGTTGAAGTTAAAGGGGTTTCAACATAGAGGCCTCGAGGACTTTGAGCAATCAGTACTTCTCCCTAATAATATCCGCACAATTGCAAGTGACTACGGTTTCGTCTTATCTACGCGTACGGGTTCCTCCGTTCACCGGTCACTGATACCTATCGCTATAGACGCCATTCCGTAGCGAGATTATCATGACTTCTCACTGTCGACTCGCCCAGTCAACGCCGTTAGCCTTACATAGTCAAGGAGGATATTCTTTGGTGCTATTGTGAGAAGAGGGCTCAATCCGGAAATTTGCATTGGTCCCCTGGTAACTCTATAATGTAATTTTTGGACCTTGGTACTGGCGCGATATTCGTTGGGGTCTAATGTATCACTCAGCGAGGATCACCGATGCGCATAGGTAACTTGGCTGTTAGATATCATTGGGCGCATGAACTCGAATTATCACCATAGCTCATAAGTAAATTTAAATGAAGAACGTATTATAAGGCTACCGGCTTACTACGGTTCCCCTAACGTACATATACATATATCTATCAGTAACAGAATAGACAACCAAGTGGCGGTCTTCCACATATTCGGGATTCCGAGGTAGTCGGGCTCGTGAAATTCTGGGGCTAACTCACCGCATTTAACGTAATATCAGTTGGGCAGAGTTGCCTTTTATCTTTCAAGATAGGAAACACTGATAACGGGACCGCCTAGGCTCTAGAAATACAATGGTGCTCTACCTGGCCATATCGTCGAGCCTGGTACCGCCCCCCATTCACTGATATTGCCATTCACCCAGGATGGCGGAACATATCTTCGGTGATGCTGCTGCCGCTATATGGAATCCCGACAAACCTGACCTGGAGATGAGCAACTTACTTCACAAAGGTTTTTGATCGATCTACGGGACTGACCTTTGCGCGCGGCGAGTCCCTGTAGTGCCGCCGCCTACGTCAATGAAGGAAACTTATACGAGCTGAGCTGGCAAACTGCGTATATTGGGAATATGTACAAGTGTACAAGGTTGAGGGAGCCCAAGGAGAAGTGGGATCCGAAAGGTGTTTTCCTATTCTTAGACAAATGCCTGGCACGGAGGATTGGAAAGTCGTTCAATTTCTTCTGAAATCAAGTTGGATTACAGAAGGAAACTTTGCAGGAAACTGTAACGTGTTGCGTAGTGTGACAGAACCAAGTCCACCTAAATGCTTGCCTCTCGGTGTTTGAGACCTCCAGCTACAGGTAAGTAGCAAATAGTGCGACCAGCAACATCATTGAGGTTGAACTTTCAATGTTTTGGGTCGCTCTGATACCTAAGAGTGGCCCTGGGAAATTTCGAGACTGAGTCGCCTGTAAATTGAATTCAGAGGAGCAAGGGAGGATTCTACAGTCTGACGACATGTTGGCAAGGTTGGTAGTACGAGCAGGAAACACCAAGGGCAGCGGACAGCCACTGGTGCGTTGGATTTTGGTGCAGACAAAAAGCAAAAGACTGCGTAGGAAAAGGAAAGTACGAGACAACTCTAATTCAGAACCTCCTGATGCCTTTCTAGGCTGAACCAAATTGCACCACCATCCTTGAGGGGTCAAGAAATATTCTGACCCGGAGGACGCAAGAAACACTCCATACGGCCTAGGCCAATTGTGCCGAATGGTTTCTTCTCTCCACGCTCTGATGTTGCAGTACATAGTTCAACCTTGCGCAGAGTATGAAGCATGATAGATCTTTAATCAATGATACGTGGAGACCCCCTGCCTCCGTACTCGAGCCGAGGGAAGTTCTTACATACATATTGAAATATCTCTGATGTACTGTCCAATAGACCGCTTTGTCCGGTCTATTGTTATTATTAGAAACTGGGCGCCCGCGGCTATAGCGGGTCATCAGGCTATCAGCCAACTAAACCTTCGTCCCTATGTAGCTCAAGATGGAGAACTGAAGAATCAGATGGATCCGGAGACACCGTTATTCTTGTCATACTATGTTCGGTAAGTGCCAAGTGGTTTGTGAATGTAACGTACAATGATACGGGAGGTATGGCATATAAAGATATTTGTATACTTAGCGAAACATATTTCAACGACATTCTACCGACATGCAGGCACGGCAGATCTAGTCAACCCGTCGACTACGGTCTATGCCGCAATAGTTGTGAGCGCTTCCATATGTCAATCAAAGTCTGTACGTAGTAGCCGTAACAGTGTCTTGTTACTATCATCTCCACGTTCCTGACATTTGACTTGCATGCAGTACATATCGGTCGTAGCCGTGAACTGAAACATACTCTCCACTAGTACATACAGATATATTGTTTCTTTCATATTTAGTGGCGCAGGCGTGGTTTCCTTCTCTGCGCCCGACCATAAACAGGGAACAGATGGGGGTAATTGCGTTACGGAACAACGAAAGAAGTGGGAACTTGAACACTCTTGGGCGCTCAGTAGATGATATCTATACAAGGAAAGGAGCCAACGTTAACGGCTAAAGGATGTGCGCCACAAGCCGTAATGCCCGGTGGGAAACAGTCTGAAGAATCGCTGTATGTTAAGACGAATAAGACGCTGGTTTTACAGGGAAAGCTTGCGTTTGATTGGCTGAATCAATGGAACGGGCGCCAAAGCCCAAGTGACCGGACAATGCTGCTCATTTGCACATAGGCCCTGGTGGAGGAAGCGGCATTGTGGAGCATGAAAAGTGATCAGGAACTGAGAGAATAACTTCTGCGCCCTGTTAACAGAGCGCCAGATATTGACTAGAAGGGTCATTTTGACGGTATAGTCCGATAAAGATCTGGCGCTGGCCTCGGATCACCCACTTACCTCCTCGTGTTCTGTCAAGTTACCCACGAGCATCTACGCAGATAGTTAGGCAGTATCCGACTCGAGGATTCGGGACCACTAACCAGAGGCGTGAATTCCTTTCCTTTTTCCACCTGCTCATCGTGGGCTTTTTCACATTCTGGACATCTGAGTGAATATATAGCATCGAGCATGCGTACAAGTTTTTATAGGCCATACCACATATGTACCTCGGGGAACGAAGTATCTTTTGGGACTCTGGTAGGGCGCCCCTCATTACGTTAGGTGGCAGGGAGGCGCTATTCTGGATTTGATTGCATCTGACTCTAGGAACTTCGAATTAACTCGTGTACAATAGACCCATGGGTCGAACCCCTACGTATCTAGGGCTACATGACTGGATACGAAATATTAGGTACAGCCTGAGAATTTTGTGAGCGGTATAACCTGTACAACTCCTGTTGACTTGGCATCTCAGTACAGTTGCCGGTTGACTATATTTGGATATCCTCATTTGATGCCTCTGTCTTGGCGCAGCTATTTAAGCTGGCCGCGAAACCCAAGATTCGAGCCATCACCACATTCAAACCCTCTTCTCTTCTGCGAACTACACTCCTACTCAGTGCACTTTAAACCATTATGTCCTCCATCACCGAGAAGAAATTGATCCTCGTCATTGGAGCCACTGGCGCCCAAGGACGATATATCATCAAGGACCTCTTGGCCCCCAACGAGGATGGCACTCCCTCTCAGTATGCTATCCGTGCTTTGACTCGCGAGCCTGAGCACTGGAGGGCAAAAGAGTTGGCCGAATTGGGAGCCGAAATCTACCATGGTTATTATCTCCATGTCCTTACACCTGTCCTCCGTCTCATTAACGATTATCTAGGCTCTTTCTACGACAGGAAGGAAATGTCCAAATTCTTTGACGGCTGCTATGGCGCTTTCGTCAACTTAGACACCTACACTGTCGGCGAGGCGAGGGAAATTTGGTCTGCCATCAAGCTCTATGAAGCCGCAAAGCGAACCAAGACCATGCGCCACTGGGTCTGGAGTAGTCTTGACTATGGCCTCAAGGTTAGTTCTCAAGAAAGTTCCTCCCTCCTCTTGTCCATGCTAACAATGGGGTCAGTTGGCCAACTACGACCAACAATACAAAGCCGAGCACTACGACGGCAAGGGAGCCGTGACCGACTGGCTTAAGGCTCAGGTCTCCGACCCCACCGGAGACGGGCTCACCTGGACATCTCTGGTCACTTCCGTGTACATGGAAATGCTAGACCAAGTGAGTCGAGCCATAGTCAGTTATTATAATTACTATCCTGACGCATATTTTTCGCCTAGCCACTGCTCGGCCCTCTCAACGTTCGCGAGGACGGCACTAGTGTCTTCGCACATGTATTTGCCAATGGACATGTCCCGATGATTGCTCTTGACGACGTCGCTTGGTGGACCCGCTATGTCTTCGAGCACCGCGAGGAAACATCCGGCAAAGAGCTCTTTGTCGCAAGCGATTGGGTGAACTGGGACTACCTCGTTAAGACCTTCACGGAGGTCACTGGTAACCCGGCCGTTCACAAACGTTTGACGATGGATGAATGGTTTGCGATTAATGACACTCGCAACCAGCCTGTTGCCAACGAGAAGCAGAAAGGGGATGGGTCGGTGACGATGAGAGAGAGTTTCGATGGCTTCTTCAGCTTGTACCGAGATGATGTCATCCAGAGGGACTGGGAGTGGATTCGCAAGGTTCATCCCGGTACTTTGTCGCTCGCTGATTGGATGACGAAGACCGGATATGGAGGCAAAATGTTTGAGTGGGTCGCCTGCCTGAAGAACGCTGAGCAACAGCGGGGAATCTTCTGGATCAACCAAGATCTTGCTAAAGCCCTCTGAGCACAAAGGGATTCCCTGTCTAATGCCCTTCGCGTATATATTTTTCCTTTCGATACCGTGTAATCAGTACTGTACCATCCTGTTGCCCAATCCGGCTTAAGCGACCGAAATAACTAATTGCTTCATGACCATCATCGTAATAGTTCCGCCACAATTACCAACGTCTAAACTCTCGTCCATCCTGCAGAAACGAAACTTAAGCAGATCGGCATTGTTTCTTGTGAGTAGGCCAATGGGACTTCTGACAGGTGGAGTCGCAATACCTGGATCATATCCAAGTTGGTTAGTATATCATTGACCCAGAAAGCAAGGTGAACTGACCGTGTTTTCTCACAACCGGAGCCTAAACGGTTTGCGTCAAACAACGGACACCGACTCGGACAATGACAACAATAACTCACATTTCCTTAAAGCAGCAGAGGGATTGCCGCAGTCGGAACACCGATATAACGAAACCATGTCAATATTCACTTTGCGATTGCTAAATTCGCCATTGATATTCGGCGGCGGCTCGCCCTCTTCAATCGTCATATTGTTGAGCCAAGCCGCCAAATCATCTTCATATGATTCCTCCTTTTCCCTCGACTTTTCGGCAGACGCGGTGCTTGGTTCCCATTCGAAGACTTTACCAAACTCTTGCGTGGAGGTTGGTAGCAACTTGATGACAAGGTCTTGTGTCAGGCGAAGCGTCGTCTTTCGTGGAGGTATCCCCATAAAGTTCCCGCATTCGTCAGCCCACTCGAGTTTCGCGCGTAAATGCTACAACAAGGTTGGCATCAATAAAGAGGATAACAGAGTAAAGCCAGGGACTTACTTTAAGCTCTCGGAGGTCTGGGTGTAGGTGTTCTCCCAAGAGTATAGTAAGGAGGATATGCCAGGAGGCCACATTGTTCATATACCTATGGTCGGGTGGTGCCCCAGTAAGGAAAGCCTTCGCATCATCATAGGCACTCATGAGGAACGCAATTCCTTCCTCCCATTTGTCGCATCCCTGAGAGGTATGGCATGACTGGATGATGCTCACTCCAAGATTCCCAGCATGTTCCACTGCACGCTGGGTCAACTGCCAACGCACGAAAGGCGTGATGTCCTTGCATTTGAGGCCTTTCTTCTCCGCACGGAGGCCGATTGTCGGGTTCCCAGACAAGGAGAGGGCATAGTGGTAATAGGCGCATTGGGGGTTACGCTCGAGGGACTGTCGAGCAAGCTTCCTCGCCTCGGGCAGTTTCCCCCTGAGGATCTTATACTTGATGTCCAAGATGTCCGCCGCATCTGTGTCCTGTGGCCTGCCTCGTTCACGAATTGCCTTGGCGCAGTGAGGGAGTGCATCAGAGAAATTGTTAAAAGGCAACCCAAAGAGCCGTCCTTCAGCCTTTTCTCGCCGACCCGTCCTCTCGTTGATGGTTTCGAAGCAGCCTTCAGGGATGGAGAACTCCGTCGTAAGGATCAGTTGCGAAAGTTGGATTCCGAAAGAGTAGAGGTCGCGGTCGTAAGTAGCCTGCTGGATAGCCTGCTGAAACGCCTTGGTGACCCCGATATGTTGCCAAATGTCGCAGTTCCCCATGCCATACGACAAAAACCCATCAATGAGGGAGTCGGACACATTTCCATCACGATCTCGCAATCGAAGAGCCGCCTGCATCATTTTATTGGGGTTAATGAGCCTGTGATCGTCATCTGAGCTCTTTTGGTGCAGTCTGATGAGACCACCCAGACAAACGCAGCGTATAACCCAATCTTTGCTTCGCAAACCCGCAACGAGGAATCGTATCGCCTCAGGGACGGATGCATATGCAGGGGAGGCATGGAGAGTGGGAGAAGCGATGAGCTCAGCAACCCGTTGGATAATTGCGTGGTTGAGAGGGTGTTTCTTGGCGACACCGATAGCGTGTCGAAGAATCTTGACCATGTCAAGCTTCTTCAGGATGGCTGGAAAGGCACACCCAGACTCTGGCCCTTCAACGACAGTACCCACGGCACGAGTAAGCACCCACAATGCCATTTCACAGATATCTTCGTCGTCGGAATAGGTTTCCAACAGTGTGACCAATACCGGGGCGGCATGGCTTGCTACTTATGCACGAATTTCACTACCTGCCGGTCGCGTAATTATCACCGATACTCTGAGGGCGATTCGACGAGTTGAATCAAGCTTTAGAAGCGGAATGACCTTGCTCAGTAGCCCTAAATAAAAGACATTGGTTTCAACCTGACTCCGACGACAGAAACTTCTACAGGCCGGCATACCTCTTTGACACAGTTTATTTCGAAGGAGGGAGTCCACCGCCATTTTCCCGTATATTGCAACAATACCACCTCTAATCCTCTCGCTGTCGGGGTTGCCAGCATATGCATTGTCCAGTTTGTCGCAGATGGCGTCGAAATCGGCATGGACTTTCTTCAGCCCTCGTCGGGAGGATAAATCTAAGTGCAAAAAAAATCTATTAATGGCTGGCGAAAGCACAATCCTTAAAATCCATTACCTGGTAAGTCAAAGACAGTACAGAGGATGGTAACAGCAGTAGTCCAGCCCTCTGCATCGTCCACATCGTCCGCGTAAGGACTACGAGTGGCGTTGGTTGGGTTGCATGCAGAGCCTTGTCATGCGGCCCCTGGATTTGAGACTTTTAATTTCTTCTTGACTTTGTTGCGTCCGGGTCCTGGCATTTCTCGCAATAGTTGAACTAGTAGTAAGTAGAGAAGGAAGGAACGACACGTGAGAGCTTTAAGTTCCTTTTTCTCAATTGCAATATGAACCAACCAGATTTATGTAAAACGATGCCATGCAGTCGTAAACAACCTTGCCTTCATGGAGTCATGGAGAAGAAGGAATAAAGAGGGATGGATACCCATATATCTTTGGCACCGGGGGTCAACTAGTCAATGTAGAGGATAACGGTATTATAATTGATCGAGATAGCTACATAGTAGACGAGATGCCTCATCATGAGAACCAGACCAAAGGCAAAGAGCCATGGATAACGCGGTGCTGGGAACGGAATATGGTATAGTGACATTGCGAGTATGAACCCATTATGGGACAATGAATGGGTATGCCGTTGAAGGGAGCCTGCTCAAGGAATCGCGCTGTTTCACCCCTCCTTGCGAGGAGGGGAGCGATAAAATGTGTTCAATCCAATTCGATCTACCACAGTGACCATTAAACCAGGCCAAAAGTACAGCGGTCGCTCAGAACAAGTCTTCCAGAGTCATTTGCTTGACGATGTCCTAAACCGCCGTGTCAGACAGATGTAACAGGTATATGAAGGAGGAAAAGGATGAAAGGAATGATGGTATAGAAGACACACCGTATTAGAGACTGTCTGCGCAAACTCTTCGAAACTCAGTTTTCCATCGCCATCGAGATCAGCCTCCATAATCGTCTTGTCGACAATCTGTTGTAGTTGTTGATCCTGCATGGCGTACAAGAACATCAGACAGTGGAAAAGAGGGAAAGATGAATATGGAGGAAAGACGGGATACGGACCTTCAAGTTGTTCCCAACCATCATCTTAAGTACCAAAAACAACTCTCCATTGGAGATGTACCCGTCTCGGTCCACGTCGTACACTTTGAAAGCAACTGGATAGAGGAAAACAAAAAGGGAGTGCCGTCAGATGATAGTTAGACGTTCAGGATACCCGGTGCAAACGAATTGAGGGATAAGGGAAAAGAAGCAAGACGAACATTTGAGTTTCTCTTCTCTGCCTCCTCGGCTACTAAACGCGCTCAAACCCCCAACAAATTCTTGAAAGTCAACTGTTCCTCCTCCACTGTCGGCGGGTAGGATCAAAACGAAGATCGAAGAGGGTACGACCCATCCCACCACGCGACGATCAGATGGTTGGCGACAACAGCAATTTAGGAACAGGGGTAATGATGGAGCAGAGGGAAGAATATGGCGTAAGTATCATGACCATTGCATAAAGAAAGCAGATGGAAAACGCACTCTTCATCGAAGATCGCAATCATCCGTGAAGCCAAGGGATTGGTGGCGATTGCAGGTATTGACAGAAACTCCTCCCTGTCGATGGATCCTGAGCCGTCGCTGTGGGACGGAATTCGAGAGCAGACGTTTGTTTGGAGGCGGTGGAAGATGTAGAGGTACAATTTATGATAGAAAAGCAGCCATTAGAACAGTAGAGCTATGAAAATAGAAGTTGAACGCACCTATCGAGCTTCATAAACCGCTTCTTAAGTCTTTCCAACTCTGCTTGTGTGACTGTTCCCAATCCATATACGCATTCAATTCAGCACAGCAAGGTTTGGACAGGGGCATCCGGGTTGAGAATACAGAGCCCAGATGGGGGAGAAGGAGCGAGGGAAAACAGAACAAGGGCGTCTTTATCAGCATCGCATCTTAGGGCCATGCAAAAGACAGAGGATAGTACGCACAGTTGGACCTCTTCTCCATATCTTCCATAAATTGTGACGCTATTTGCAGTCTATGAGCCTTACAGCCCACTACGCCCAAACGTGAAGAAGAACGCGTACGTGATTGACCCATTTTGCGCCTAGTTTCTTCTTTGGTTCGATTTAGATTCGTCGAGGTTGTAACTGTAGTGGTCGTTCGCTGTGATGTATCTCACGCCTACAAGTTCTAATTTACAGATATAGAGAGAAACAAAGAGGAATCAGGATACGAAATATGCGATTATGCGAGGTGGTGGTGGTTGAGGGCGTAAAGCAAGATGCCCCGCCCAGGCAGAACTTGAATACCGTGAGATGAGTTTACTAAATTAATACCCAGCCCCTTTCTCAGGCTTCACTATCAACGACCTATCACGACGCAAGGAAATTGCGAACTAAATGAACATGTTTTGGGACAATTAGGTTTTCTTATTGATGGACCATTTAGAGCTTAAAGCGAAAGCAAGCGAAGGAACACATATCTCAGGAAGGACGATGGAGATTTAAAATATGAGGAAAAAATGTTCCATTAGAATAAGGGTACGGTAAAACACCTGATCGTGGACCATGGATCCCGCTCTGGACATAACCGGGGAGGTGGGGTGGCTACGGTTGTAGAGAGAAAGAATAGCCTCCATCTCCAACTCCCCGTCTCCATAAGCACAAAGCCCTGAAGCAAAAACCTCCTGTCGCAATGCCGCATCTCCCAACTTCTCGTCTCCAAGAGCACAGTGTTCTGAAGAAAGAATCTCCTGTCGCAATGCATCGACTTCGAGGAGGAGATTATCAACCCACTCAGCATACTCCTCATCATCGGTGTCTTCAGCAAACTCATCACCATTGCTGTAGTTAGAACCGTAGAAGTTCTTTCTGAGACCACGGAGCTGTATTTCACGCTCGACGGTCTCGAGGATTATTTCACAGTCAGTGTCGGTGTCGATGGAGTTCACTCGAGACATGACAGGCGAATTGGAGTGGTTTTGGTTGTAGAGGGTACGGATGGCGTGAATCTCTGTGTCTTCGTCAACACCGGTGGCACAGAGGCCGGATGAATACACCTCCCGTCTGAGTATGTCGACTTCAAGGAGGAAATCGTCAGCCCATTTGCCGTACTCCTCATCGTCGGTATCAGAGGCAGATTCGTCACCGTCACTGTAGTCTGGACCATAATACTCCTTGCGGAGTTGTTTAAGATGGGTGTCGCGGTCGACAGACTGAACGTATTTGGTTCTGATGCGGTTGGATAGTTTCAGATGATAGGTGTTTCTATATATTGAAGAATAGAGATCAGGAAATAGCCTCCAGAAATAACGGGCGAACATACCATAAGTATGATCATCAGAATCGTTATCAGATGCCGAGCTGGCATTCACCATTGTCACTTTGGTGGTGCGCTTCGCAACGGAGCGTCTCCGAGTCGAATACCCAGCTGATGAAGTAGAGAATGGATAGTACGATGTGGCATTGTCGAACTCGGAGTCAAATCGCTCGAGCATTGAGGGGGGTTGGGGCAAGCGCTCGGTGAAGAAAGAAGGCATAGTGGATTTGATTGAAAGTGATGGGATTGGTATTTCAGTTATGGTGATGGTGGTTGGAACTCTGAGATTGAATTCGATAATAGCTTCCAAGGTCCAAAGTCGGCGGCCTTTTATGCGTTTCTGGGCGAGAAAACGTGACCCAGTCGGCCCTCTGCGCCACACAGAGTCAAGGTGGAAAGACGAATTGGAAGCGGGGAAGTGAGACGAAGGTGAACCAGGGGCATATGTGTAAGACAAATCAGGGACCCACCTCCCGGTAGGAATGACGTAACAGCTAGACAAGACACCGTCCTGCCCTAAGAGAGAGTAAAATTCTGTGAGACCAATCCTAGGAGAAAGTTCAGACAAAGCAGGGGCAAAACAAAGGTGAATCAGGGGTAGAGGCCAGTGTGAATCAGGGTTGAAACAAGCAATTCACCGTTGATGATGTAGCTGCAGACAAACAACAACAGGGTAGGATGTCCTCTTTGAGCGTCGGGTCACTGGGGTCAGGCTGGAAAGGAGAAATTCTAGAGATGGCGTGGAGGAGGGAAGATGGCGAAGGCAATTCAGATGTCCACACATGGGCCAAGACTGGTCCTAGACGTCAGCAACACCTTTGAGATTCGTAGAAAACGGAAACGTAAATATGCAGATTCACAACACCCAACGATCTCGAAAAGTTAAGAAAAAAAAGCAACGACCCGAATTGTCTCTCACTCGACTCTGGATGTTTTGAACTATTAAGGTCCGACAGATGTGGACCTTATAGCTCAAGAGGTTACATCCAACCCTGTGCGAGAATCCCTCCAAGCTTTGGTTCTTTTTTCAGGGCCAAGCTTAGAACCGCTTCATTGGGATAGTCCGTCCATAAAGGCAGGAGCGACCTCCTCACTCCTCCACCTGAATTCAGGAGATGATCGTGCAAGCTCTCCCTCCCTACCTTCCTACTTACCTAGACGCCCGTTGCACTGATTTACATCCAATCCTAGACCAGGCATGGATTTTGTGATTACTCTGGATTGTAATCATCGTTCCCAAGTCTTGGGAATCAACACTAAGTGGGTGTTACCCCGCTGCAACCAATGAAAGAATTGACTATATTGTTTGTGGGACCCCGATTTCCACCGATGAAGGAACCATAGCTCCAAAGTTTCCTTAAATAATCAATGACCCGAATAAAGCAATATACTATCCATTTTCACGACCTTGTGCTAGACTAGTTACATTGACAATTAAAAATTCAGAAATCCATAAGAGAATCGGAACGACCAATGAAAAGACTAATCCCCGGGAGTCAGAACTCACTCTGTCAGGATAGGTTCGCATAGAGGTCAAGGAGTCTGGAGAACAACGATTTACATAATTGATCCGAAAAAATGATCCGATAGTAGGGCCCATGATGCGCGTCAAACCGACTGTCACAGAGGCACAGGGCGAAACGTATAAATTGAACGTCTACAGCTATGTAGCCTTCCGACAACTTCCTGTTCCTTCCGAAACTACCAATGGACGCAAGCAGCAAGACCATAGATGCTGCAAAGCAAGGTATCATTGTCCTTGGTGCAACTTGGACCCTGTGGCGCATCCTAAAGGCGCTCATGGGGAAGAACCCTCTTGATATCGTCCCAGGTCCCAAAGCAGATTCATTCTTCACTGGTACTCAACTCCAAATTCAGATGCTCACGTATTGAACTATATTAGGCTCCCTTCTAAAGGTTTTCAATCCAAATGCTTGGGATTACCACGATGAACTGGCAAGGACATGTAAGGCCGTATATCGCGCACATCTTTTTCTGGATCTACGCTCACCCTGCATCCTTTAGATCCTGGAATTGCGAGAATACCCAGTGTGAATGGTGTATGGGACAGATTCATGTAGATATTATTCCTCTTCGTGGCTAACAATCGAAGGATGCAGAGTGCTATCCTTCAAGTATTTGACCCGAAGGCGTTATATCACATCATGGTCAAGGTGCTGAGCCAGTGTTGCCATCTTTATATCAGAGCCTCATTTCTTCAAAGGATGGAAGCTCCTTTGATGAAACTGATGACCTCATCCAGTGGGTCCCAACGTTCTTCCCCACACAACCTCGTCTTGCTAAACAGGCATGGCTATTTAGAGTGAACAGCCTCACTTTCGGTCCAGGATTACTTTCAACATCAGGTAAATTACGGATATTCTTGACTTCACTTCTACACAACCTTAGCAACCATACCGAGTACAGGCGAACAACACCGCCGGCAACGTAAACTCCTCACCCCTGTCTTCTCGAGCGCACACATGCGAGATATGAGTGCGTCACACATCTGTCCAACTCTCATCTCTTGACTCTCCGCTCACACGACTTCGCAGTCCCAACATTCTATGAAGTCGGGTACAAGGTTTGTACTCTTCGATCTGCCTCACACCCGCCGTCCGCTCTCTTTCTCAAATCCTATGCAGCTTCGAAACTCCTTCCAACTCCTTGTTGCAGAAGCAGGAGGCCAAGCGGAGGTAATTCCCCACTCCTTGTACTCACTCGAGCTATTCAAACTTGCATTCAGATCGATGTTCTCTCATGGATGACCAGAACCGCTCTCGAACTTATCGGTCAGAGCGGTCTCGGTACCTCATTTGACAGCCTCGAGCCAGATGCACCAACGCATCCTTTCGCTTTCAGCATAAAGAACCTCATGTAGGCACCATCTCCTCTTGCCCTTCCTCCTTTCCAATTACTGGCTTTTTTAACTTCGATTTAATTCCGACCGTCTCATATACACAGGCAAACAACAGCAAGCTTCGCAGTCTCCCGTTTTGTCATCCTTCCGAGGGTCGTCAACATCGGCACACCTAAATTTCGTCGATGGGTAGTTGACACTATCTTACGCCCCTGGCAACGGCTTCAAAAGATAAAAGGGTTGATAGACGTCATGCATAACACCTCTGTCTCAATCTTTGAATCTAAAAAGTCTGCATCGGAACAATTGGAGCAAGGTGGTGAAGCATTCGGGGAAGGAAAGAAGAAAGACGTTATCGGTATCTTGCGTACGCTCCTTGGATGTTCTCGTTTCCTTCATATCCTAATGATGTCTCTATTTTAAAGTTAAAGCAAACATGGCAGTTTCTGCAAACGAGCGAATGACAGAAGAAGAAATTCTTGGAACAATGTAGTATGTCTCCAACCCTTGTACTCGGTCTTACCATTTATCTGCCCATCACCTGCAGGACTATCACATTCGCAGCAATGGACACAACTTCAAACGCCCTCTCCCGTATTTTGCATCTCCTAAGCAACAACCAGGACATCCAAGACAAACTCCGCCAGGAAATTGTCGAAGCGCGAGCTCAAAACGATGGCATGGACCTCCGGTATGACGATCTAGTCCACCTACCCTATCTTGACGCTATATGCCGAGAGACCTTACGTCTGTAAGTATAACGAACTCGTTCCCCTCATATTCTATTCCTGATTCTATCAAAATTCTATTCCTTCCAGCTATCCTCCTGTCCCAGTGGTAATGCGTCAGTGAGTTGCGAGACGAATACTAACGCTACCATAAGAATGAACTTAGCCATTTCCTCCTGGTACTCTCACAGAGCCCTCAACGACACCATCATCCCCCTCAGCAACCCCATTACGACTTCCTCTGGCACTCAAACTTCCGAAGTCTTCATTCCGCGTGACACCCAAATCATGGTGTCCATCCTCGCCTGCAACAAGAACCCCGCGATATGGGGCCCTGACGCTCACGAATGGAAACCGGAGCAATGGCTGGCACCCCTCCCAGAAACAGTCACAAAGGCTCCGATTCCTGGCGTCTACTCTCACCTGTACGTCGCCTGCGCCCATCTTTGTCACTACCCAACATAATCCAAGTATAAAACCGTCGACTAACTCAATTGACCTGACAATACAGGATGACGTTCATAGGCGGAAACAGGTCCTGTATCGGGTTCAAATTCTCACAGCTCGAAATGAGTGAGTCACTCTATACACATATTAGTATTGTGCCCGTTACGGATTATAACCGCCACAGAGGTCATCCTATGCCTCCTCCTCGAGACATTCAATTTCACCCCGACGGACAAAAAGATATCCTGGCAATTCAACGGCGTGACCCAACCCGCAGTAGAAGAGCCCGGGAGTGCGGGCCCTCCGCATTTACAACTCCCTCTCAACGTTTCCTTGTTAGCGTGATTGAAAGAGGAGTCTTGACATAAGCACATATAGCTTGAAGGTGCCATCGTAGTTTTGCCGCATTTCCCCATTAGTTTGTTCCGGCTCCGCTACCGCTCTCGTTTGATATCGATGTAACTCAATTGCACCCCACTCTCGTGATATAACAGCCTTCTAGCCATCCTTACTGGCGTACTTACTTGTTTTCGATCGTATGGCGTTTATGGACCATTGTGGACTCTCATTCTAGTAATGGACTGCCCGATGCCAAGGAAACGGAAGGGCCGCATGGCTCGAACGCAAGGAGTAGTCTCGGGAGTCGGAGGCCCGTCCGCCACCCGGAAAGGATAATGTTGCCGAACCAATGCCGAACATCTGATTAGCGCTGGGCGCCAGTCTCCAGAACATGTGTTTCAAGGACCTTTGACTGCATATTGAGTCAAAAGTAAGGAATTTCCTCACTTGGGAAGTTAAAAGTCCGATACCAGCTCCCAGAGAACGGGAGAACGGTCATAACACCTGATGAAAAACGGCATCTCCGCAGATCTAGAGTATCCTTGACAATAATGTGGTACTCGTATCTAGCGAGTGGGACAATACCAATGACAATAAGCCACTATGCCACAAGAATTGAGATGCCAATCTTTGTATTGTCAAGGATCCAGTCAGAGCGCCCCGTTCCAAAACGAAATTTTAGAAACGATGGACATTGTCTTCATTTTCCCGACATTTGGACCACAAAGGGAGAGAGACATGTGCTTCGTAGCCCGGGCCACTTCATCACCTGACGTACCACCCCTATTGAGTATTTAAGGATTTGCTCATTGCATTTCTACTTCTCCAGGTTCTCTCCTCCTGCCTTCGGACCTCTCTCGCCCTGTGCGCCCTAGAGGATGTCCATACTCCTCCAAGCCGGTCGGCTACACTGTCCTTGTCCGGGCTTATTAAGGTCTAATCACAACGTCATATAAACACCCTGGATCGCGGCTTCAAGCTTCACCTATCGTACTGCATGCATCCGGCCTGACGCTTTCTGCATGGATCGCTCCACGCGATGGCGAGCCTCGCTCCCATTCAGAAAATCAGCCGTCGCATGGACCAGTGATTATGTCTCTGCAGGCGTCGATCACGAACTCACCCTCGGACCCTGCCATTGTGGTCCAGGTGAGACAATCGCCAGACCGTGCCTCGGTGGGATCCCACCCTTGTCCTACAGACATTCGGGATCCGCAGGAGAGTTGTTGCCAGTCCATGAGCACAACCTCATCATTGCGGCTGGTACGCGCGATTTTCCACCGGAGTCACCGCTTACTGTGTCATTACTTGCTAGTGTCAACGCCCGAACAAGGTAGGTATTAAGGAGGCCTGGCATCCCACATTACTTATTCTATGTAGCACAAGATCGTGAATCAACCCTTCTGCGCTTCATGATCTTGTACTACATAGAATAAGACTGCCGGGTGCAGCACTGGCTTCTCAACTGGCCTTTTTCAAACCAAAGAAGCGTCACTTATCAATACAATTGGTTGATAAGTTCCCCAAGGATAACTCCTATACTGTGTTCTGCCTCCCTCCGACACTCAATAGGATGCACTGGCATATTAATTATTTTTTTATTAGTCTACTTTCAGGGTATTCTACGTATTCTAAGATTTTATGCCACTATCAAGAAAAGGAAATGCCGCGTTATGTATTCCCCGAAGTTTTACACCAGTCATAACTAGTAGTTTTCACGTTGAGCGAGACATCTCGAAATTTGAAGCTTCGTCACAAGTGACAACACATTGTTCACGTTGAAGGATACAGGAAAGGCAAACAGTCTTATTAATGAGCGCTTCGGTAACTGTAGACCTCTTGGTTAGGATGATGTGAATAGTAGTTAGTTACGAGGATTATGAGTAAACGCTGAGTGAGATCAGTTGTCTTCCCAGTTCAAAAGTTGAACACGATATGGGGCCGGCATCTGACTTGTTGGAGGTGGAATGTTCGAGTTGCATCAGTTGCAGTGTTGGGCACGAATCAACTTTGTTCTCCGTTGTTCATCTTGAGCATGCCCTTCCACAAATGATGGTACATGGTTCGCAAGCTGGAAAAGACTTGACAAAGATCAACCTGTAGTTCCACAGCCACCTCCTATCGGAATCGGCTACACAATGGATAGTACTAGCGGAGCTGGAGCCTCTTGCCCTGCTTGAATACCTTTCCACGTTCCACAGAGAATGGGAAGGATATAGGTGGGCCACACGTTATTGAAGGACTCGACGCGAGCTCAGCTTCCTCGGGATCCACCGCATAAGGACCATTGTTCTCACGATGACGGGAACAGCTTGAAGGGTCCCGCGCTGGAATTGCAGGTCTTCATCGACATCCTCTACGCCCTGTTCGCCCCAGCCATGAATGAAGCGCTTACAAGTATGCAATTAAGAACACCTCCTATAACCTTCAAACTAACCAACAAACTGGATAATGCTCAATGCAGACCCGTTCAATACCCTCTCGCACCCGACTGCAATCCAGACCGCAATCCCAGCTCAGGCTCAGTTCTCCAAGTTCGACACGACAGGGAGATTCATAGCGACAGCACGAACGAATGGCTCGGCACACATTTGGGACCTCGAAACGCGAAATTCGATTCGCTGGCTAGACGGGCATGTCAAACCTGTCACTAGCATCGAGTGCGCCTTTTCTTACTGTTTTAAGGACGAGGAAGCTGATACAGGGCCAACACCTGTAGCTGGTCAAGGAACTCGAGATACTTTCTGACATCTTCAAAAGACTGGAATGTCGTCATTTGGGACATAGCGTCTACGCTTGACCCGCCGCAGCGTCATTCCACCCTACGATTCGATGCGCCGGTCGTCTCTGCTTCTTTTCATCCTAAGAACAGGTGTGTCTATTGCTGTGTCGCGCTTATTCACGGACTGATGTTTTTTTTTGCTCCTATCGTCGCCTTGGATCTCCCTGTTGAATATGCAGCCGAATAATCCTTGTCCTCCTCACAACAGGCGAAGCCTTCCTATGCGACATGAGAAAAGAAACGAAGTCAAGGACGATGCTGAAAGAGGTTAACGATGATGATAGTGATGAGGATGAGGGAGAGGGCCCTTCTTCAAGAACCAAGTACGTCCAATCCTCCTGTTACATCTAAATCCCGAGAACTAACGGTCGCCCTCAGGTCATACATGACGGTAGCGCGCTTCGACCCCTCTGGAAAACATATCTTCATTGGAACGTCAAGTGGGATGATTTTGGTGTTTAGGACGAGAACTAAATCCGTACGTGTCTGTCCTATGTCTCTACGTTTCATGCATGCCCTCGCTTTCCCTCCTGACCTGTCGCTTCACGATTATTTACCCATATCCCACATTTGGTCTCATTTATGAGCACCCCATTCTGAACCTACACGTAGATGATCGCCCGTCACAAAATATCCGGCGCCAACGTGCTAAAAGGAATCGAATTCACAAAAAGCGGACGGTACGGTGAAGCTCCTTCCTTTCTCCGTTTCACAACCTCTGCTAATCTTGTTTGTTCCTCTCAGTCGCTTCGTAACAAATTCCTCCGATCGTACCCTTCGACAGTTCATAGTACCGAGTTACTCTGGGCATGAACGATCTGTCTCGCCTGGCCAAGGCGAGGGCTCAAATTCGGGTAGCCACGAGCAGGGGGAAAGCACAACGAGCGGAGGCATCCTTGAGATGGATCTGGAGCCGACACATCGGTTTAACGACCCGATTAACAAAACTGCGTGGCATGCAATGGCATTTAGCCCGGATGGGGAGTGGTTAGCTGGGGGTATGTGCTTTGGGGGATCTCGGTTTAAGGAATCGACTGTATGAATGACCACTTTTTGCAGGCGCGGCCGATCCGGCAGCTCACAAGATTTATGTCTGGGATCTCTCAAACGATGGACAGTTCGCGAGTACATTGGATGGAGGAAGGGAACCGTTGCTCCACTTGCATGTACGTTCCGCCTACCCATAATTCTTCCAACCAAACACCCCGCTCTTCTTCATTTGTCCTGTGAACCGAAACTGATCTGTCGGTACATTCTTGCAGTGGCATCCCACAAAATCCATAATCTCCTCCACAACAAACCAAGGCAACGTTCTAATATGGCATTCCCCGAACCCTGAACGGTGGGGGGCTTTCGCTGGTGGATTTGAGGAAGTCGATGAGAATGTCGAGTACGAAGAACGAGAAGACGAATTTGATATCGTACGTTCTCTTCTCTCATCCTCCTTTTGTTATACTGACTATTGTTCCTTCGATGGGATGTCGGTGTATACAGGAGGACGAAGCCGTCCTCTTTGAACGGAAGATGAAGTCCGAGGAAGAAGACGTGGATATTGATACGATTGTTAGTGCAGCGACATCACCTCCTTCAAGGAGAACGATGGCGTCCGTCACGCCAAATTCGAACCCCAACTCAAGTTCGAGCACTACCTCCAATCCACAAACACCCGCTTCAACCTCTATACCAAATGAGCACTTGAATGAGTCTGCAAATCTACATGTGACGACGGACGTCCAGATGGGGAACGCGACTGAGAACGACAACGAGGGTGAACGTCAGGGCACCCACGAGAACGAGAGGAGTGGTGAGAATGCGAAAGATGTAGCTGATCTGAAAGGACTAGCTGAAGGCGCTGTATCAACCCCGACGAGCGCTACAGGAACGACAGGTATAGCAGAGATTGATCCGGACATTTTGTGGGCGGAAGAGGATCCGGATGACGATTTGCCGAGTTTGTGGAGGATGAAGATTTTAATGGAGGATGATGAAGATGAATGAAGATATGATTTACCTCCTTGGCCGTCCAAGTTGTCGCTTGAAGTGACTAGCATCATTGTTATCTTTTACCCAGGTACCTAACATTTATCCTTAATTCTTTGTTGTCAATGATAATAAGGACTTCATAAAGCGAAATGCGAAACGATAGCAGTTCAATATTTAGGTTCAATAGAACCATATTATATTCCAAGCAGCATCTAAGTAGCACAAGATCGTGAAAGACATCATTTATCGAAGCCGTAGGGAAGAGGCGAAGACGTTTCTCCTATTTGGACCATACACCGGAGGGATCAGAGTACGTCGACTGGCTCCACTCATCTAAGGGGAGGTTTCCTCGTGGATAGAGCGATTCGTCTGAATCACGAAAAATCACGAGGTAGCAGTTTGTGGTTATGGTGAGGTGATGCCTTGCCGGCGACGACCAGTATACCCACTGGCCCAGTCGGCTCATCGTCAGTATGAGATGTGTTTACGATCTTAAGACCCAACCTTGGTAACAATCTCCGGGGTGGATATACTGTAGGCAAGGGATCACCGCCGCCCCGTCTTCAGAGCTCCAGTATGCCATGAAGCAAGGAAGACAATCGATGATTCATGTCGAACTCTGGGAGCGTTGGCACGCAGAGTGGTTCACATCCATGGCGATAGGCGCGCTCTCTGGGACCCTCTACAGGACCAATGCGGATGATGCGTTCGAACATGGCCACTGTTGGTCAGTGGCGACTCAAGAGCATCGCAACCACTTAGGATTGTCATTGCCCGTCTTGCGCTTGTGTCTAAGGGGAGGAGACGTAGGTTGTTGACAGTGGTC
Source organism: Coprinopsis strossmayeri (assembly GCA_900156845.1). Taxonomy (NCBI): domain Eukaryota; kingdom Fungi; phylum Basidiomycota; class Agaricomycetes; order Agaricales; family Psathyrellaceae; genus Coprinopsis; species Coprinopsis strossmayeri. The sequence continues at coordinate 64,514 of FTPT01000084.1, forward strand.
GATGGGGATTGTCGAGGTGCCATCGACTGTACTCTTGGCCCGCGGTGAAGAAGGGTAGCATGATGCAGCAGAAGACTGGCCACAGGACAAGAGCCGGGTAAGTGGACTGGGACACCCTGTCAATTCCATTTTCGACCGGCTGGCCCATCCCAGTGAGCTGAGTTTCCGTGCCAATTTCCTGCATCTTGCATGTCTCCTCCAGGCTAGTTCATCCCCGTGTCCGGGATTCGGGGGTGTGGTGTGGATTGCATTGCATGGGATGTCGTCGGTGAAGACGCCCGCTAGTCCCTATTCCACATTATTAGCACGAGAAGCGTTGACATGATTTTCATCGCTCGACAAACCTCGAGGACTAATCGTAGCCGGTCGAAGGGGTGAAGCGTGTCCCTTTGAGTGACTGAGGTGGCGTGGTTGTTGGATTGGTTCACCACGATCAGGCAGTGGTGAAGTCGATACGTTTGGATATAGTACTAGTAGTATAAGCATCGCAATTCAAATCGAGGTCGAATGCAGATAGTACTGCGAAAGGTGGTTGATCTTCAAAGTGTTGAAGGGATTCTGGGGAAATTCAGCGTATCCCGCTCTCCTTATATACCTTGCGCGAGTGGGCAATCGGGTGACTGCGTGGCTTCCACGAACAATTAAACCTATGTTTCCACTTTTTCCACATTGTAAGTCCGCCACTGTGCATCCACCACAATGGCCAATCATGTCCGCTTCCCCCATTTTCGGCCTCTTTCCGGGTGCAAAAATCGCACGTCACTTATGGGTGCTTTCGATGTTGCCTTTGTCACTCCGTACAACTTAGGTCCGCACCTAGAGAATCGATCTCCATATAAAAACGTTAAAACCGCATGAGCTTTGTGCTTTTTTTGGACGCGGCCTGCTGCCGTTTCTGGAAATTTCCTGTTTAGTTGCCGACTTCCTTTTACAGCCCCAAAGACATTTGTCACTAACGATCCCCATTCGTAGAGCCAATTGCCAATTAAGGTAGCGCAACTGGTGATCCGGATCAGAAATTGAACTAACACGGTCCTACAGGGTCCCACAGCCATGTGGGTGCTGTCGCTTTTGCTTGCTAAACGATTCAAATCCACAGTGAAGTTGAAATGTTCAATGCCAAATGATAAGGACACTAATGGTACAAGAACCGAAGCAGCAACGATGAGTATAAGAACGACGAAAAGACAGAGAGCAATGCATATGCGGTTGTATACAATGTAGTTATGGAACAATTCAGTACAGTGAGTATGAAAACAATACACGAGGTGAAGAGAGTCCAGATATCAAAAACAGAAAGTCCTCGCCATATGATCCAAGGTACTTGCTCAGTGCCCATCCCCCAACGGCTTCAGAGCGCGAGTCATCCACAGCTTGAGGTATGTGTAGTGAGAGCTCGCTGCAACTATGTGTTGCACCCGGGTACCCCCAGGTTCATCCCTCGACACCCTTGATATCTCACGGCAGAACACCTGCCAGTAGCAGACAGCAAGATGCCGTCGCCTGACCATCAACCAGGACGGAGATTCACTGTCCCCCGGGATAAGAGCCCCCGTCAAGGTCCACCCGTTTTGCTTGCATGCATCAATGGTTTGTATGAGCAGCTCACCGCATATACAGACCCTGTCTGGAAATCCATCGCAGAGGTCGGTTTCATAGACCCCTGGCTGCAAGGGGTCATTTTCGTCCAGGCAAAAAGGCGCGGGCAGCCGCTCAAAGGCCTGGTCGAATCTCTGCGAGAGCTCTACCATTCCCTGGGCCCCCAATACCCCGTTATCGGATGGGGTATCCTGAATACCTGGCTGTTGTGCGGATGGCAGGTTTGAGGAATCTCGTTGTTGGTTCGGCAGCGGCACCTCTTCGGGGGCGACAGCGCAGTGTTTGGGGACTCTGCAACCACCGGATCTGATGCAGCAGGACTGGCAACTGCTGTTGTCACAGTGAGAATGTGCTTTTTTTCGGCAAAAGGCACATGTCTGTCTTGCTGGTCCACTCGTACCCACCGCTTGCTGAACGTGTGGGACGTAGTCTACAAAACTCAACCATCAGTGAAAGAGGATGAGAGAGTCACATAGACCAACGTGTAGTTGAAGTCGGGATAGAGGAGGGCCCGGCGATGTTGGCTACGAAGAACCGTAAGCGAAAGAACACAAGAGAATCGCATAGACTGACCTGGGACCGCTGGATGAAATAGGGAAGGGCCGGCATAGTTTCCAGAGGTAGAATGTCCGTACCCCAGAGAGAAAGATGCGTGTGGGATGTATACGTTGGGGACGACGAGTGGCGTGCCAGTGAAATCCATCATATCAAATAGAAGGAAGATGGTTGATGGACGAAAGGTCGAACGAAAGAGCACGGAGTCCGGGCACGAGAGAAAGCACAGTGGTGGAGGTTGAAGTGAGAGAGCAGAGTCTCCGCGCGTCGACTTTTGAACAACCAAGGGAATCATGTGATCATGATCAAGGCGACAAATCCTCCATCCCTTCAACAAACTCGCATTGTTTGTCAAACCGAGGCGGAGTTTGTACCTCTTCTTCCCCATATTGACCATAGGTAAACCCTGACCTCCGCGCTAATAATTGGGGCCCTAGCTCTCTGCACAGCTGGTAGGGAGGTTGTACTGCCCTCCATGCTGCAGTCCTCTCTGAATGTGCTGGAGTCATGCCAGGCGTTGTCCAAAGTATTCATAGCGTTTGTGGAGCAGTCAGAAGGATATAAACCCCATAACAGAGCGTCCAAGATCGACTAGTCAGGTATGCGATCGATTCAGTGCGAGGATATGGTCATGACCCAGCTACAGATGGTAGCGCACGGATCCCCTGAGTTTCAGAACGGCGCATTGTGCTTGATATCTTCGCAAAGCATCAATGGCCCGTAGTTATACCCCCCGATGTGAGCTGATCTAAGTCAAAGGAAGCCTAGATACCAGCCTAGCAGCATTGGTGACAGCCCTCTAAATTGGCAGTACCAGACCTGGTACAACCCAAGTTTTTAGATTCAATTTGGAGGTACCGATCTTTCGCAGAATTTAATTCTTAATCAAGGCATGATAACCAAGACTCGGGAACGATGTCGCGTTTCCAACGAATCAGGCTATGGTCGCAATGAAGAACCGAGACACCTAGGCTGAGCACAGGAGAACAGCGAGGGTAGATTTTGACCAGGGAGCCCTCCTGAGCAGTGGATAACAAAGGATGTCGGATGCAATCCTAGTTGCCCTTTCGGTGAACAGATACGGCCGAGGATCGCAAGCCTGGAGCATCAAAAACCCAGTTTCCCGCTGTAGATCTGGCCTGAGACAAAAGAATATTGTCGTCTATTCTTTACTACACTTTACTACAAGTGAATGGTTTAGAGAAGTCAAACGGCGACGCAGGTCACTTACTATAGGGTTCCTCCAGTGGCCCGATGGACATTAGTACCAAGGGATGGTGGAAGGCAGTTCCAAGGGTGAACATATTCGCAGGAAATCGAGGTCAGATAGAAGTGTTTATCTGCTAGCCGCCATGATCCCGTACCTTGTGCTAGTGAAGATAGAGACCTCGTCTTTCAAGCCTTTTGGATGCCCTGAGCGAATCTAATAAATTTGCAGGCCCGCATGTCAGGCAAATGTCAGGTCTGGGCCGATTTGTGTTTTTTTCGTTCCTTTGAAGAGCATATGTAGTTGATCCAGGTTATAGAGATAAGTGAGAATAGCAAATTCTGCGTGCTGCCAGGTTTTTCGGATTGGAACGGTTGGCCGCGCTGCCAGCTGGCCTGCAGTGCGAGCATTCAAATATTCATCCATCCGAGTCATCACCCCGACATCCGTGAGAAAGCCGGACCGCCTCAACCCACATGATCGACTAATTGGCGCCCGTCGTTGAAAACTTGGTGCAAACCGTTTGCTTTCCCTTTGTTCCGACAGTTAAAGCCAGGACTTGACTGTATACATTGGTATTTTTGTAATGGGGTCCTCCGTGTCGACTGAGGTGAGCAATATGCCTGAACTATTAGCCATCTGCATTGGTGTCACTGATCCACTATCGATCTTCAGTCGGAAGACTTTGGGCAGGGCATTGATCGCCAACAGGGATCGCGGGAGGGCTCTTTGGCCGTTTTGACCTCGGATATTCAGCCACCAATAGTTAGTGACAGTATATCTTCGACGGGGGGAGTCACCGCCCTCATACACGGTGCCCACGCTGTCCATGTGAATGGCGGAGTGTTCAGTGTCACTGGACGGGACACTATCAACGTCAACCACTTCCATATGAGCGAACCTCGAGACTGTGAGTAATATCCTTATATCTTGCCCAACCTTGCTCAATTGTGACTATGCGACTCGCAGCCGATTTCGTTTCAAGGATACAAGGCTGGTTGGCTCCTAACATCAACTATCGAGCGATACAAATCGATACGCTGAGTAAACACATTCCCGGGACCGGCTCATGGTTTCTGAGAAGCGAGATGTTTCAAAATTGGCTAAGAAATAAAGGGAATACCCTCTGGGGAACGGGAATGCGTGAGTACATCACATCTTGCACCCAAATGCATGATTCTTACTAACTTTCTATAGCTGGCGCGGGAAAGACAATTCTCGCCTCCATTATTATCGACCACCTTCAGATGCTGGTTCGCAACACACGGAAAGCCAAGATATCGGTGGTTTTTGCTTACTGTCGTTACACCGACCCCATATCTGCGAGAGACATCATAGCAGCCCTGGTGGTACAACTCCTGGAACGTAATCCCTCCTTGGTTGAGTTAGTCGAGCCAATCTACAGGCAACACACTCGTGATCGCACCCAGCCGTCACAATCTGAGCTTGTTAACCTCCTTCACGAAGCTGCACAAATGTTCGATGCCAATTTCTATGTTCTGGATGGTCTTGATGAAGCCCCGGAAGATGCGAAAATGCATCTTCTCGATATCTTCTCTTCCCTTAAAGTAAATATCATCATCACTTCCCGCCTTATGAAGAAGTTTGAGTGGAAACTCCCAGGGGCCACGTTCTTTGATGTTGTTGCGCACGAAGACGACATCCTTCTTCTCATCTCTCATAAGATTGCCACTCTTGAACCCCTGCTTGTATCAGATGCTCTTAAAGAGGAAATCATTACGAAGATCCTTGAACGGTCTGGTGGAATGTAAGTTCTATGTTTCACACCATGTCACCAATTATCACAATGAACAACTCTCTGTATCAGGTTCATCCATGCCGCTCTTCAGCTCGAGACGCTCCAGCATTGCTTGAACATTGCCGAAGTCCGTGAAGCCCTCGATGCATTTCCTCCTGAGCTTGAGGACATGTACGCCGTCACAGTTGATCGGATTGAGAGACAGCCAGCCAAGCATGCTACACTTGCCAAACTGATTCTCACATTGGTGCTCTACACCACCAGGCCATTGACAATTGAAGAACTTCAGTACTCTACGGCTGCATCCTTGGAGACTAATGTCTTCGACCCGGATCGTCTCATTCCTGAAACGCTGCTGGTCTCAGTTTGTTGCGGCTTGATCGCGTTGGAAAACAAAGGTAGACGTGTGCGTCTAATTCGTGAGTATACGTTGCATCTCGATCATTACCGAGATTTGTTTCCTGAACATCATTCACAGATTTCACCGCAAAGGATGCTCTTCAACCCATTCTCCTCCGCGACTTCCCTTACCCTCACGAACTACTTGCTGCGACATGCATCTCTCGCCTCATCAGCTGTTCCCTTCATGAATCGGACATTAAATCCGAAAGAGACCTCAACATATTATGGTCTCGCAACCCTCTATTAAAATATGCTTACGATTCTTGGCATATTCACTCGAAGAGTTGCGACAGGCAAACACCTCAGTTCGATAAAATTCGGCAGTTCATTCGATCCTGCAAGTCGTACCCTATTGTCATCTTCGTTTCCGCCCTCTTTTTCCAGCGGGAGTTGGATTATTGTGGCCCTTTCCATGTTGCGGCACATTACGACCTCCACTTCATGCTTGATGAACTCAAGGACAACTTCGAGTATAACATGCCAACTCCAGCAACGCAGTCGACACCGTTGATGATTTCCCTTACCAGCAGCCGAGAGGGCTTTGAGGCATCGAATAAAAGCGCGATGCTCCTACTCGAATTCCCTAATATTCAAATTAATGCAATTTCGAGTGAAGGCATGACAGCGTTGCATTGGGCGTCTTGCTCGGGCTACGAAGACATAGTCGAACGATTGTTGAAATTCCCTGGTATCGAAATCAACGGGGCAGGAGGGTTCGAGAGGTCTACTGCCCTTATGCTGGCATGTCAGCACGGCCATGAAGGCATTGCTAACCAGCTCCTTCGGCATCCTGGCATTGATATCGATGTTACTGATAAGGATGGGTGGAAGGTGCTTAGATATGCAATGTATTACTGTTGTAAGGAGGTAGAAAAGCAGCTCCTTGCGATGGAAGCTTGACGTCGAATATTACGGGGCTCGGAATATATCACTGTGGCTTACTACTCCCACCTCACGTTTCAACGACTGCACTGCTTCTTCTTGGTAGTAAGGACACTGGTACTATTGTTCTCTCAGGCCGGTGTTACAGTCCTTGTTGATTAGTATACAACGATTATATTCTAGGTAGTACTAGATCGTGAAATAACTATTTACCTGCTCGTGTTCAAATGAAACCGATATCCGTAGGAGGGAGCCGTTGTTAACTGGATGCATGCAGCCCGTACCTTTTATCTGTAAGTACATAGCACGTAGTGCATTCTGTCTTTGCTGTCACGGGTGCGCCAATTTTGATCTACCCCTCCACCCATTTATTCACATTTCTTATTCCCCGATAGGTTCTAACGACCCCTCCTTGCCACCTCTGTCTTCTTCTTGGCCAAACCGTGGGGCTGTCGCTCTCGAGGCCTGAAGGTATGTCCTAGGGAGACCTATCTGTAAGTCTCGAGTGCAAAGGGATGAGCACAGGCCGCCGGCCTGTCATAATTTTTAACGTAGTCCTCGAACTCGCTGAGTCGAACCCTATGACACACGAGCAACGGTTGGGGCATCATTCCCCGTGTCTTCCAATCATCCCTTGTATATAGAACCCACCCAAGTGGCGGGTCAGGTAGTTGTACCGTCAACGTGAATGCCAACAATGGGAGATATGGCTCCATTGTTTCGCGCTTACCACAAATCGACAATGCAAGTTTTGCGCTATCGGCATGGCCCCAAAGGTCTTTGCGCCAATGTCACTGTCTATTCTTGGTGACGGTAGCCTCACTTTTGTTGCGCCGTTTACCATATTTGGCTATTCAATAGTCAAAATGGACCTTGGCTTCTGCCGGCGAAGTTCAACCAATTGAAGTGGGGGCCCAGTGACAATTAAATTCATCAACAAATCATAAATGACTAGATCTGAGACCTATAGCAAAAAGTCAATGATCCCTGGACGCCCTCTGGCTTCATGAATTACGTCTGTGCTCGATTGAAACCAAAAAAGTCTCATAGTTTGGCTTTAGGGACAAGTGCAATCCCTCGTTTCAGCGTCTTCGCCCTATCTCGCAAGATTCTTCGCAAGAGTTTGCCACTAGCTGATGTTGGTATTTGCGAAATGAATTCGACCCCCCCAGTTAGCTGCTTGTAGCGGGCCTTCTGGTCTGCAACATGCTGAAACGCAATGTCTGGTCTATACGAGACTTCGGTATCAATTAGGCTCTCTTTCTTACCTTCTGGATCGATTCCTCTATCCTTTTGGCAGCTTCTGGATCCTTTGCCTTTTCGGCCGCCCCCGGTGTCAAGACAACGAAGGCTAGAGGTACCTCCCCGCCTGGAACAATGAGTTATTCATTTTCGACGTACTAGTAGTAGAGGGAGGATGGACTTACTGTAGTCATCAGGAACACCAACGACACATGCATTGGAGACGTCCGGATGCTCGAGCAAGCACCCTTCTAGTTCGGCAGGAGCAACTTGGAATCCCCGGACCTATCGAGATTTATGAAGTGTGATTCAAGGAATGTTTCCGAGTCATACCTTCATGATTTCCTGAGAACATGACATTTATCTGTAAGGTTCTACTGGCACTTTATACTGCCAAATACCTTGATTCTTTCGAGCACCATAACTTCACCTGCTTCGTTGATGACCACTTCGTCTCCTGTACGAATCCAGCTGTCGCAAAGGTATTAGTGTTGGTATGGGACAACTTAAAGAATGAGACGGGGAAGGTAATACATGCCCATCAACGAAAGTCTCTTTCGTCCTACCTGATAATGTTAGCCTGCGGTCTCAAACTCTTGGACGGTCACTTACGCCTTTTCATTATTTGCATAACCCAACGCGGCAGAAGGAACTTTGATCCAAAGCTCTCCGGGCTCGTTGTATCCAGCTAGAGAGCCATCGTGCTTGACAACCCGGGCAGCTGTTCCAGGAATTAGATGACCACTGCCTGAAAATATTCTAGTCAGAGCTGAATGATTAGAGGCCTCTCATGTGGGTTCCCTACTTCCCGGGAGCCCGCGCTTTTGAGTGATTGGCCAGCCGATGGCTGCTGTGCTCGTTTCGGTCATACCTGACATAGCTCTGAGATGTTTTTATCCTCGAAATACCACATCATGGGGGCTTACCGTACGCCTGCCCTATGTGAGCATCAGGAAAAATGTTAAATAGTTGACGGTTGAGCTCGTGGGTCAGTGGCGCTGCAGCACAGAGGATCATGCGTATCAGACTGTTAATGCCGTATCTGTTGATTTCAGGATGCTAGAGAAGGATTCGGCTTTAAGTTAGGACAAAATTCGGATTTTCAAACTGAAGGAGCAGACCTTGCATATTTGGACGACGATGGGAGGTACAAGGCTTCCGACGTAAGATAAAGTAAGAAGGGGCCAAGATGTCGAGGTAGCAGAGACGACTTACAACAGATGAGTTATTCTATGCCGGACTATGCTGTTTAACATCGAGTTGATGTTGAACTTGGGAACAACTACAACTGACATCTATGGATTACGGCTTAAGTCAGTATATGCATAGAACCAGAGGACACGCGGGTCAAGGACCTACTCCAGCGTGTAAGACTGCGTGTAGCTGACGTAGTGGCACAGTAAAAATATTATTCTTGCTCAAGAAGAATGTGAACCTACGTTGATAACGAGACCATAGATGTCTTCGAAAATTCAACGTTAGCTGTTGTCACTGGTGTTTAAAGTTTTTATGACTCACGGTAGAGAGGAAGAACTGTATTCGAACCGAATCAAATTGCCAATTCTCAAGTCATTGAAGATACTGCTGACCTCCGATAGCTACATCGCCAGGGCGGTACCTTCGGTCTTCCCATTCGGCATATTCTTCGTTGAATTTGTAATGGGTAGCCCATTGAATGATATTGGCAATTACCGCATAATGTGGAATTGCCACTGCCTGGTGGTAAAAAGACGGTTTGCGCTCAGAATCTCATACATCGTCAGCCCATCGTACATGCTCTAAAACTAACCTTTGGTCTCCCAGTAGTTCCAGACGAGAAACTGAGAAACGCTAGCTTCCGTTTGTTTTCGCCAGTATTGAGCTTCAGCTCTGGGGCCGAGATGACGCTACTTCGACCATAAGTCACCAAATGGTCAATTGTCAGGCGTGTCTCGGGCCCCGAGCCTGGCACATCAAAAAGGATGACATTCGCATCTGTGATATCGCATTCTTGGGCTGCCCCCAAGGCGACGTCCAGCAATTGAGGGTGAACAATCAGAAGACGAGCTTTAGCCTCTCGAATCTGGTATACCAACTCTTGTTTGGAGAAATCTGGGTTAGCTCCACTGGAAGAGGACATTAGGTTGACCTGAAAGACATGGGAAAGACTCAACAACGAACGAGATTATACCCCCCAGCTGGTGAACAGCCCATATTACGACCGGATAGTCTGTGTGAACAGATTCAGTTATCGTAACATCAAATACAGCTGAGATGCCAGAGCTTACCAATGTGGTTTGGACTGTAAAGCAGCACTGAAGATACGAACACGGCATGTTAGGAAATTACTGGTCCACCCTCTATCCAAAGATACACGTGCCAACGTCGTCTCGTCCTGGCAGACGTGTGAAACTCAGGAATGCTAAGCCGTAAATCCGCTTCATCACTTACCGATGCTGTATTTCAGGTAAAGGGCATTTGATAACCCACGAGAACGTTCTCGAAGCTACATACAGCGCAAGACGAAATGAGCCCGATGCCAGTGGCCGTCGAGCATTTGGCCCAAAGCAACTCACCTCCTTTCCTCCTATTCTTCGTCCCGTATCGTCGTCTATCAGCCAAGGTATGCTGTCGTCCCTCCTGGGTTTTGTGGGATGTTCAATGTCAAACATGAACTGAGTAATAGTAACGTCGTCCGGGATGTGAGGTAGAGATGCATTGCCAGGCTGGGGATAGAACTCCATTTTTGTCTGGACCATGATAGAGTCGTATGTGCCTGACACGTTAGGAAAGGGCTTCGAGAGGTCGACTCAGATATAATGCCGTGGTCTTATATATGGAGACGATAAGCTCCGTTGACAGCCTGTATATAATCAGCAAATATGTGTGGCTGTCGCTTGTCATTGCTCGGGGCCGCCAGAATCACCGCTGTCGTAATAAGATGATGTGGGTTAAACGTTACGCGTTGAACGTTACCGCTCCGTCATACATACCTAAGTCGGCTCACCAACTTGAAGCTGAGTTAATCTATGTAAGGGTTTTGGGGCATATATAGGCGAGCGGGGAACAGATGCAAGTTGAATCTCTTCAACGATATATTAACTCCCCGGCGTGGTCCCCAAGGTTTCATGAGCATCGAATAAGTGTTCTAATTATAGTTCATGATCAAATTCAACTCGGCATCATCTACAGAAGGTTCTCGGAATCTCGAATTCATATGTCAATTCCAAGACCGATGATAAGGCTGAGAGCAAGGACCCCTCGCAAGCAGTAGTGCCTTCCTAATTATGCGAAGATGCAGCGTAATGAGCAAGGAAACTGAAGAACAAAAGTTGGCCAGAAAACATGCGATGCCGAGGGGATGTGACGGTAGAGTACACCTAACAATGACAACAGATTCAGGAGCGGCAGAGGCGAGTCCGGGAAAGGAGTTAAGAAGTTTGGATGTACGGCGGTGAACGAGTTTAGAAAGCTAAGAGGAAATGCGGCTGCTCCTTTAAACGGTCCCTGCCAATCGTGCGATCGCGTCACCGTGTCTCCGGATGAACCAACTCTCTGCAGAGCCATTGTTCAGCCCAACCTCACAGTATACCGGCAAGTGTAGTCGCTGACTTCTTCACCAGTGCTGGGTACCATGATACTGACTTTACAAATGACACAATGTACGATAGTCCCTCACATTGGAAACTAGCTGGAGAGTTGAGGCCCGAGGGGAATCGATGATCGTCCACGTTGTCAGGGGCGCCGAATTGGGGTAGCTAGCATGCCTTTCCGTGCCCTATTGCTGCAAAGCCGTGATATCAAAAGGTCTTCGAGCTCCAGTGCTGTATAGGGTGCGTCTGAAGCCATACCCCCAGAATTATGGCTGAGGAACTGTTGATTCCAGCAGCAATCGGAGAAGACTTTTGAACAGCACTCAGGTGCCAGTCACAAAGGACAGTCCACCCAGCCTAAGCGGGTTCAGAAAACGCAACAGTGCGGACAGAACTTCTGAGTCTGCTCGCCCACGCAATATTCGAGCAAAAACAAGTCGACAATTCGCAGCTTCGAAGTCTTCAGGAACGACTCGGATGCCAGCAAAGCCACTAGTCCAGTCGTAGTAGTGTCGCAAGTTTGGTGTCGAGTCGCATTCCAAGACAGCTGGCTTCGAGTTGAGGGTCAAAAAAGCACCTGTGGAAATGTCGAGGAAAATAGCGGAAGTTGTGGCCGTGGCAGCATCAAAACGGCGTCGGAATTGGCGGGTGCTTGCTTCACTCAGAGTGAGTAAAAAGCTGCGTTTTCCCCGCTGCGGGGACTCGCGTGGTCCTGCGTGCGGGGTTGGACAGCCATAGGTAGTGGTATATAAATTAATTTGAAGTGTTACGGGGAATGTATATGGGTCGGAACACACGGTATATGAGAGAACCATGTTAGGGTGACGCACAAGTGGGTATTGATGGCCATCTGAGTCGGAAAATAGACCGGCAAGCCTCATTTCTCGAGACAGGTGTATACCAGGTTCTTAATATGTTCAGAGTACAGTGTATAAGGTTGAGAAATGATGGTAAGTGTATTTGATCTTGAGATACGCATATAATAGTTGCGATAATAATATCTATTACTTTTTGGTATTCCTCCCCTTCTTTCGTCGCTTGACAGGGGGGATTTCGGTTCCTTCAGAGGAGTCCTCGGCCTCATCATTAGGACTAGGCATATACACGTCATCCTTTACCTTGGGTACCTCGTCATTCATGGGGGTAGAGGACGACTGCTTCCGTTGTTCCATTGTCCGCTTTCGCAACTCTCGTGTTGGTGCATCCTGAATCTTTGTAAATGCTAATGTGCTTTGCTTGAGCTTTCTAGGCTTTGGGCGGGGTCTATCAGGATTAATAAGACGCCAATCCGACGATTCCAAAGGAAGTGGGTAAGGTGCTGGTCTGTCCGAGATCTTGTTGGTAGTAGGAGAGGCTGGCATGGGTGACGGCGTGTACTTGAGCACATTTGGCTTGTTGTCCGGTGGGGAAATTGAGGGAGCAAGTGAGGCGCTGAGCGCATACGCCATATCCACTTGTTGACCAAACCTATAGACTTCTCCACCTTCAGTACGGGCTTTGACAAGTGTTGTTGGATTTTCAATGGTAGCAATGCGAGATCTGTCAGTTGTCCGTTTGAGATGATAGCCTCGGAAAGCTGCAATGCGCTCATTTGCAACGGAGTCAGTTATGCTTGAAACGATTACTGGACCTCCAGGAAGACCTCGAGAGGTCAAATGGAATGCCTTTTCATGAATTGAGAGATCACGTTGAATGCGTCCACGCAGGGCAACATCATCGTCGTGAGTCTCTTCATATTCTGTCTCTGTGAGGAGCCTGCTAAGCTTGTATACTTCGCTGTCATTGGCAGGGGAAGTCCAAAGGTATTGGCGCAGGATGACGAGTTCGAAGAGGATAGATGCACAGACATCGATTTCATCGTACTCCAGCTGAGTTGTCATGGTCTTCACCTCGCGGTGGACCTGGAATAACACATTTTTGATGAAGAACCGGTGGCCAGGGTAAAGAGGAAGCGAGAATTTCTTTCGGAAGTCTTGAAGACGTTCCTGTCGCTTTTTATTCTGTGCAGTACGGGGAAGTTCGACCATCCAGAGGATAACAAGGTGCCAGATTGGATGTTGCCTACGACCACCCATGATCTCCAATATCATGGGGAATGCATCGTCAAGCGCTTTTACAAGACCAAGCTTGTCATGGAACTCAAGTGCCATGAGATCCTTCTTGTCAGGATCGACCTCTTCAACGAGTTCCAATGGCCATAAGATAGCTCCAAACGAGTCCTACCATACAATTAGTATATTCATGAGTCACAGACGAACAAGAATGGGAGGACTAACCTCCGTGTAGTGACTGTAGAGATCTCGATTAAGAGCCTCATAGCATGCTTGAGGCGTAGCAGTGAAGACGGGGTCAACAGCCACCATCTTAGGCTTCCAATCGTTGAACCTGTGCCATTCTAAGGTAACTTCATCGTTTAGGCGTGAAATAATCTGTGCCGGGTAGTACAGAGCATCTTGGTGGGGCCTAGACACAGCACACAAGGCTTTGGAGCTGGTCAAATTGAGCACGAACATCGGCATTTGGCCGAACGGGTCGTCCACAGCGCTCGTTAGAGCAGATGAACACACCCTTGCAGAATTTCTTGTCTGCCCTCCACCCCTCCCATGTTCTACTACCTGACGACCTCCAGACCCACTGATTATCAGACCAGCCTTCGGGCTCGGTACCCTCCAGATATTCACGCGTCTCATCACCATTCAGCCATAGATATTGGTCCGAATCTGCGAAATAAGATAAGGGCTTTACTAACACGTCTAATTAGACATACCGTCGCATTGTTTACCCTGAGAATCGTTTGAATCCTTCGCTACTCGCGGTTGAGCATCCATATTATTGTTCTCAGCAGATACTGAGGCCGCCAAGTCACGCTTTAGCACGCCAACTTGCTCATAGTTTGTACGAGCGACATTAGGTGTTGGGATGCCTGTTTGGGGTTGATAATCGAATCCGAAAGGTTTCTGAGATGCTGGAATGGATTGGGGACCCAGAGTTGCGTTGTGGGGAGTCGAGATCGTTCCTGGATGTATCGGCGCCACCTGTGGGGCGTAAAACGGACCAAAAGGATCTTAAGTCGAAGTCTATTAGTAGGTCAATGAAAAATTCAACAGGAATAGCGTACGGGGCCCGAGATAGTGCTGCTGGGCTGGATTGACCAATAAATTTGCTTGAGGTTGATAAATTGCACCCATTGGATACGTCGCGGGATGTTGTGATGGATACAAGGTGCCATGCGAGTGTGGTATGACTTGGGGACCCTGTAGAAACGCTGGGTGCGGCGGTGGGGCTGAAATTGAAGGTTCAGAGGGTGGCTGGGAGGGAGAACTCTCAGAATCGAGCAGCCAACTACGAATAGCACGCTTAAAGTGTTTCATTTCGTAGACCAAGAAGCCTCTAGTGCTCAGATGGGATGAAGGGACAAGGGAGAGTCTGTCCGCATCGAATTTTTCGCATAATCGAGACGCCGGAACGCGGAAACGGAGGCAAATGGCTCTTATACTTGTGGAATGACCATATATTCGTATATCTATACAGATGGGTACATTTAAGACGTCTACGAGAGCGTTAAGAACCAACAGAGTACCATTCTTGTAGGAACCACACACCTTATCATCTGAGACCATACACCTGCCCTACCAGCTCCCCGCCGTTGACCCGTCCCCATAGCATGCGCTTCTAGACATACCAGGTTTCATTTAGCTGGCTCTGAGGTTCAGATAATCAAGTACTTACTCTAACCTTCAAAGAAATGTCCTAAATCGTCTTCAACAATAGGCTGACATGATGGGGGGTGTTACACTCGAGCAACGAGTTTGAAACAAGCCGAGGTTAGTGACTTTCTATTCTTAAAAGCTCTCACGGGGCCAATACGGCACCCCCCAGTAAGTCCCACCCTCAATCCGTTCACGCTCACGCTTGGCCACGCTGATCCACGCCAATATTAGTCGCTTTTCCCTCTAATATAGGCCCTCGCTGAAGTTGATAAAGCTGCTTTTACACGTCCACGCATGCGGACGCAGCTTTATATAGGGGCACGCACGTCCCCGCCACGCGCGTCCCGCAGCTTTATATAGGGGCACGCACGTCCCCGCCACGCGCGTCCCGCAGCTTTTATAACCACCATTCACTCAGGCCCGCCGGGCGGACAGGCCGCCTTTTCGGAACGTGATCATACCATTTTGGCTGACCATCGTTCCTTGGACTTCCTTCTCCGTCCACAACGACATCCTCAGGTTTCATGGTTCTCAGTCTCTCGTATCGGCACCCAAGGGCTTTCAATCAGGCGCACTCATTGTTCTCGAGGATACAAGCTGCTGCACAAAACCACATCGTCGACTCGGAACTAGGATTCCATGTCGACAGTACGCCGTTGAGCATTCAATAGAGATCCACTACGTCCAAGAATATAAGCTGTGCTTGAACCGTGCTTGATATTATCTATCAAGTCTCCTAAATCGAAAGACAGCCCATCTCATTTGCCCGGGATATCACCAGTGACTCGGACTCGACTTTCTCCGACGAGTCCGTGCTGTCTCTATTTCGCTTGGTTGACAACTTTGAGACTTATGTCTTGGAGGACGAATGATAACAAGCGGTGGCTTTCATCTTTGCCATATTGAAGGACAGGGTGGAACCTCGCGACCAGACTTCTCATCGGCCACTGTCTCTTGGCTACATCGTTCCGCTTTATAGGTTATTTGTCGCCATTCTTACGCTGCCTCATACGATCCCAACTCGCTGGATCAGACCTTTCACTTCTCCGACCTTTACAGGTCCGAATTGTAAACCCCCATTGCGATATTCGATGTGCTCATCTGATTTTTCTGCCCCTGTCCCCGTTCGGCGCGCTCAAGTCTTGCAATGTCGTGCATTGTTGCTTCCCATTCTTTGCCCCCAAACGCCTTGGAGCTATCATCGAACCCGCCATGACTACCTCTTTCCAACTACTCAATGGGATGTTCGACTCAGAGACGCTCTTCCCCGCAGCGCTTGAACAAACCCAAGCCTTTGGCCAGCTACTACAGGTATGCATCGGGCCGGACGACGATTGTTATGGTACAGTCAAACTTGTGAAAATGCATACCAGTGATAATGCATAGGTTTTTTGATCCACCAACTCGGTGGGCGGAAATTTGGGTGGTGAAATGCATAGTCGCGCATAATGCATAGTGCATACCCCTAGAGGGGGTTCATAATGCATACTTTTGGGGTGCCGAGTTTCGCCGGCATCAATAGCAGCCCTTGTACCTTGCCTATACCGTGACAGACCAACTGGGATTGTCCAACTAGCAACATAATCTTTGGCATTTATGCTACTGTGTCGTGGCTCCAAGTACTATACCCACCATCACTATTCTCTCAAACAAGGCTCCGAATTCGCACCACTGTCGAAACAAGTCCAGGATAGGAAGGATACCCTTGCAGCATGTCTNNATGAAAGATACACAGATGACTGACTACTTTGCGAAACTCGATTAGCTTAGTTGATTATTATGTAGTTTCGAGTATTACAAGCATATAATGTGAGAATATTTATCCATTTTAGATGACCTCTGAAAATGCATAGTCGCCGATAATGCATAGGTTCGGGGTTCCACCGGGGGGGTATGCATTTTCACAAGTTTGACTGTAGTCAATATGTACTTTGATCATGATTGGCCATCAATTCCTGGTTTGATCCGCCGGACGTCGGGATGGCAGACCCCCTCGTTCCGAGCCCCGAACCGTAGACGTAGATAAACTTGGAATTGTACTCCAATGTATTGCCTTAGCGGTCATTGGTAAATGCAACGGTGCAAACACTTTGGTTCCCCCTTTTGACAGTCCACCCGGGCCGCAGCTTTCATACACAGGCTTTAATTTTGAGACATCTCGGGATAGTTGGTTACAAAGCAACGATCGAAGATCTTATTGTTACGACGGGTCATCTCCGTACTAGTCCAGACGCTCCTCACTCACTCACCTTCACCACTATCTCGTCTGAGGGCAGGGAACTTACCATGGGTAATCCATATTCACATCCCCGTTAAAGAAATGCTACTAATTTAAGTCTCGATTGGCTCTACCAGCAGACGACTTGAAATCTCTCGGGAACGAACAGTTCAAACAGCAAAACTATTCGAACGCGGTGGATATCTACACCTCCATTTTCACCTCCCATGATGCTTCCCAACTCCCACCGTCTCTGCTCAGGGCAGTATACGCAAACCGCGCGGCCGCTTATCTAGGGCTTGGTACGTTTGACTTGTGTCCCTACATCAATAGCTTGTTTCAGACTGACAATACTTGTCCAAGGACAACACGAAAAGGTCGTCGAAGATTGTAAATACATCCTGAAGGACCTCGATTCGGATGCCGAAGATGCATCTATCATGCGAAAAGTCTACTTGCGCCTGGCCAGAGGTTATTACGGTTTGCAAATGCTTGACGAGGCATTGGAAGAACTGAATACATACTGTCGGCTATACGAACCTGAACAGACGGAAATTGCCCTTCGAAGAGACATTGAGGCTGAAAAGACCAAGAACGACCTTCAAAGACAAGTTGCCAATGACCAAGCCCAGACGAGAAGCGAACGCCGGAGACCCGAGGGCAAGAAAGCGAACTCGGGAGGTGCAGACTGCGTCGCTGTCGGCCATTCGACGAATCGAATACAGAGTGAAGGTGCTCGGCGGTAGTCCAGCCGATCTTCAGCAGGATTGGTTTATCTACAAGGAAGAAGCGCCTCGAGAGCTATGCGGAACTCGCGGTGCTCCCACCCATGAAGTTACCCTACTACTCAGCGCTCTAGTACAAAAGCATCATCAAGAGATACAGAATCTGAGGTCGTGGAGCTGTCAAATTTGCAAACGCCCCGCGACGAACATGCTACATACGCCGATGAGCTATCTCCACAATCCGGCACCAGAAGTTGTAGATTTTGCCCAACCAATCTGCAAAAATGGGGGGCCATGTGAGCGAGAGGCGAAGTAGCTCATAAAAGAGGAAATGACAATGGCCACAACTTTTGGACGAATGATCGACCCTTTTCGCCGGTAGCCCTGAGCTGAGCGGTGACATTGTCCACTGACCCAGTCCGATCAGTGCACAATGGTCCCACTGTAGATGCGGTAGAAGCCTCTTGCGTGTATAAGTGTATAAGTAGAAAATAATGCACCTAATCCGATGCAGGTGATCTCGGAGCCAGACTGCTTTCTAGGTTACGTTCTCAATTAAGTTTCATGTTGAGTTCTGACCTATGCTCCATGTATGCACTTTAGACTGGCGATCTGTTCATTCGCTATTGTCTTCCTCATCAGTATCGACAAGCGGGATAAAGCGTTTGCCCCCTTTCTGCGAGGGAGGACATCAGGAGTGATTGTGAGGAAAAGGGGGTTCTTTACTATTGGTTCTTTCATCCTTGATTGGAGAGACGCTCTGGATGGGTTGGTCGCTTGACGAGACGATGGCGTCGCAAGGATTGGAGCGGTTTTCAATATGGTGGATGCTCGAGCGAAGGCTGGGACGCTAGGCGGTGGCATAACTGACGTTTTTTTGGGTTTCAGTGTTTTTGCTATGTCGTCCTTCATAGGCGTAGGAATTGATGACTTGGGAGCCGTATTGTTCGGGGGTCGAGAACTCGTCGTCGATAGCATTTTGGCGTTAGACAAAGCAGACTGCGCTGTTGGTTTTTTCGCAGAGAAAAATCCATGGAGCTTCGACCTTTGAAGTAAGCGTGAATCATCCTACTACAACATAGATAGCTCAAAGGGATATACTTCTTATCGTCAGGTCCGGTAGCAGAGTGCATAGGGGTCTGCCCCACGCCTGTACCCAGCTGACGGGAAGCTGATGGTGTAGCTAGTAATTCGCCTTGAGGGGCTGGGAATATGTCTTGCAGAGGCCGACGGGGAGTGACAAGCGCCTTTTGCTGCGTCGGGAGTTTTTGGGAGTGCCCTTCGGAATCGGTATACCTGATGTGCTCAGGCGAGGAACTTGGAAACAACCGTAGGTGCAATGTACTTGTCGGAGCCTGAGTCGTGCTGGGTGCATGTATGCGCCTCTTCTTCGCAGAAGAGTTTGATAATTTTGCAGACGGAGGGGAAATTTCCTGGATATCGGAACTGGAGTCTGTGCGCGATCGTTTTCTTGGTCCATCCTCTGGAAATGGAGATTGGCGTTTCTCTACGGTAGTATGCTTTGAAACCTCAACTCTATGAGTCTGAGACGATTTTGTTGACAGAAACGATTCAAGACGAGGCAGCAAGCTCTGTAGCAAAGGAAGGAGCGGTGTAACAGCGCCTAAAATCGCATTCTGTTGATTCTGTAGGTTCTGTATCGCTTGTATCTGCGTTTGCAGTGCTTGCGAGTGGGTTTGATTGAACTGAAGGATACCTAATGTTAACCGAGAGTGCACTGAGCGAAAGGTTATACAGAAGTACCGCTTGGATAGCATCAAGCCGCTGGTCAAGACCCTCGAGACGCAGTTCCACCTTGCTAATGAACGCGTCCAAAGTTGCGCTTTGAGCTGGAGACCCGACAGAGTTCTGAATCTGTGTCTGACTGCGGTTTACTGAGCATAGTTCAGAGTAGGTCAAGCAATTCGACTGCATATATAGAGGAACCTAGATCAATTATATCGCCTATCAGCTTATCGTGTTCCTGTTCGAACATAGCACTAGTTGTCCGCATTTCTTTCGTTGTTTCTTTAACATCAGAGACGAGGGCCTCAACATTGGCAGAGAACTTTTCAAGATTCATTTGGGTGTCATGCAGTAGAATTCGCATTGTCGTGGCATTCTTATCCTGAGGACCCATTGGCGGTAGCGACGCCGCATTAGACTTGGGCCTTTCAGAGTCGTTTCTCAGTAAATGCGCCCAGAGCGTTGCGGAGCCAGAGCTAGCCATTCCGGACGACATATCGAAGAAATCGAAGACGAAGAGAAGTATGCGCACGGGGTTAGCGCGGCTCTTGGCCTGGTGCCAAATAAAGCCAAATTCAAATTGTTTTCCCGGGTCGATTTCGCTGAGGTTTTCAGATTGGTGCTTTGCCGTTGTCTCAGTATTACAGAATTTTGGAAAGAAGGTTTTTTTGTATGGCCCTATACTTGTATGAATAGATCTCTCGACAAATCCGTCTCTTTCATGATTCATGGCGCGTTTAGCGCTTAACAGGCATCAACGTGCATCGTGACGGTGTCACAGCGTAGTAACGCGTCGCGATTTTTGGATCACATGACAGACATACCCTTTGTTGAAGGACACTGATTAAGATGGCCCCCTCGCGTCGAGGACGCTCTCCAAACGGCGCCCGAGTGCATTACGCAGAATATTCCGACGGCGAGACAGACCAAGACACATCCAGGCCTCAGAAATCGCACCTGAAGAAGCGGTTGAGCGAGCCATTTGGCCCCGATAACGATGCAAGCTTCACTTCCGACGCCGGTGCTGGAGCTGGGGCTCGCGTTCCACTCAAGTCTGTCAACATCAACGACGATGAGGCGGAGAAGCGGAGAAGGAGGAAGAGCGCGAAGATTACTGTTCTAGATTCCACTATTGCAGGGCCGTCCTCGGAGGGCAACCAGGATGTCTCTGGCGATGCCTCCAGGTCACTTGGAAAGGGCACACAACCGCTCAATTCTGTGGCACCTCAGCCTGCTGAGAAGGCACCTATTAACATTATTAGCGCCAACTTTGAAGAATGGATGAAAATGGCCACCGATAATGTGAGTTCGACTTCTCTGCATTTAGTACTATAGTGGAACCCTAATATTTCTCCAGAAAATCAACACGGCGAACACCTGGAATTTTGCCCTTATCGATTATTTCCACGACATGTCATTGTTGCGGAATAATGACGATAATTCGATCAACTTCCAGCGCGCATCATGCACATTGGATGGTTGCGTGAAGATTTGGACTTCACGAGTCGACAGCGTCGGAACTGAGACAGGAAAGCTCCTTAGCAACCTCGCCTCTGGTGGAAAGGATGAAGACGATGAAGAGAACAACTCAGATAATCCCGACGCGGGTCCTACTCAAAAGAAGAAGAAAGCGTCTCGTACCGGCGACCGCAACTTGGCGAAGGATTTCGAGGCGCTGGAAAACAAGAAGTTAGATTTAGAGTTCAGTGTCGACCCATTGTTTAAGAAGACATGCGCGGACTTCGACGAGGGTGGCGCGAGTGGTTTACTCATGAACCATTTGAGTCTGGGTCTAGGAGGTGATGGCGGGATGCGCGTCATCTTCGACGCCAGCGATTCCGTCTTCAAGGAAGAGGGAGAAATTCCTGATGAACCTGAAGACCTCATTAATCTCAGCGAACTTAAAGGCATGTAGGTGTCTTGAGAATCTGTGCTCTGCCAACTGACAGCTTTTACTAGATAAATTCCTCCCTGACTTGTCTGCCCTTGACAATAAGCTCATCTCCCACACCCTTGCGGGATTCTCGTTTTCGAAAGAGTTCAACTTCGACAGCATGGACAGCGAGAACCCTTATGTCGAAAAGACGCAGTTTGATGATGTTGATGATGGGGACTCAGAGGATGGTCCTGGTGACTACCAGATGGACGTTGACCAACCGGTTGTCGAAGATTACTTCGCCGGAGCCGATGGCAATAACGACGATTATGCCTTCGGTGGTGGGCATGATGGTGGTGATGACTTTGACGGGGATGGAGACGGTCAGTCCAATGGATCCGCTGGACCTATGGCCCACGGGGAAGGCGAACCCGTTGGGCCTGCCATGGCTTTCGACCCTCGTCGGGAGCCTCGCGAACTTTTTTTGGCCATGGATGCGGACGGGGATGGCGGTGCTCTGGACTACTTCGACTCCAAGTTCCGAAAGAACTGGGCTGGTCCTGAGCATTGGAAATTACGTAGGACAATACGCAAAGGTGTGCTACATTTGCAATCTCAAATGATTCTCTGTATTCATTTCTTCTTCAGTGGACGCCGATGCTTCAGCTGGGAACAAGGCGACGAAGACTAAACAGAAGAAAGAGCCCGTCAAGATCGACTTCATGACTCCTGCTGAAAAGGATCTAAAGGAGATGAAGGAGGAGCTTTTTGCGCCTGCCGGGAAGGGTGCTAGCATCAACCTACCTGGTACTGGTAGCAGCAAGAAGGGCTCAAAGAAAAAGAAAGACAAAAAAGATGATCATCGCTTGCCGGATGATATGCACTTCTCCAGTAAACAGCTCGTCACTTTGTTCTTGAAGCCCAAATTCTTCGTAAGCCCCTTTGATACATTCAGAAATAAACTGTAGCTAACACTTTGACCTCCAGCTGAAAATGCGTGGACGGAAAGCACGGATGAATAACGACGACGGTGAGATCGACGAGACGTTCTGGGCCCAAGCCGCTCAGGCGGCTCGTGAGGAAGGACGAAGGGAAGACGATGGTATATTCTCCACAAGATGCCTTTTCAATGTCAGTGAACTAACGGTCTTGTAGAAATTGACGGCCACGTTCCATTCAGCACTCAATTCTTCAATGACGACGACGACGACGGGCCGGGTGGGTTTGAGGATGTCTACGGGGACATCGGTCTTTCTACTGTCGATGCTGGCGAACAAGACTTGTTGGCGGCTACCGAAGGACAGACTCGACGTATCAAACCTGAAGTAATAAACTATGCTAAGCGAGCGAAACGAGTGGATGTCCGAAAGCTTAAGGAGAACATTTGGAAGGGCTTGGATATTGTTATACCAAAATCTCGGCCCGATGACGAGGATCGCGGAATGGCAAGTCTCTTCCTTTTACTCCCCATACTTCTCATAATAATAATTGTTTTTATTAGGACGTTGATGACACTTCGGCTTCTCCCCCCACGGATCCCTCTGAAGCCCGGCAGTTCACCCAAGTTATCAGCGGCCTCACTAAATCCTACCCCAAGGACAAACTGGAAGAAATCAGCACCAGTTTCTGCTTCATTTGCTTGCTTCATTTGGCTAATGAGCAAGGGTTGAAACTTGAAACATCTGCGCCCGGTGATGCACCTGTCGATACTATCATTCCAGACGATGAGGATGACGAGGTTGCTACTGGGCGGAAAACTGGGGATATCTGGGGCATTAAGGTAAATTTGTTCGAATTTCTGATATGTCAGAGCGCTAATTACCACTACGTTTAGATTTATCGTGACCCAAATGCGACACAGTCAGCTTAGATGCAATTCATTGAATTATTCTTAGTATTCCGAATCTCCTCCCTCTCTCCCTCTCTTTTATTCTGTTGTGACTTGCTATTATCAGTATCCATTCTACATTATTTTTGTATATACCGGTCGTTACGCAACAGTATCATCTCGGGTTTGTAGTCGTATCAATTGTACTTAATGAGGCAAGAAGGACTGTCGACGCGTCGGTTGAGTTTGGTCCTTGTTTGCACGAGCGCGTCTGGAATGGTTTGATTGCCTTTTGCAAGCAAGTTCATCCACTCACCATGTCACTTCGCGACGCCAATGTCATAATCCTCGAGACTAGCCGGACTTCACTGCGCGCAGGGCTAGGTCTGTACGACTTGCTCAAAACACCCACTATTGTGCGTATCCGATGTGCGCGTCATGGTAGGCAGAGTTGATGGACGCATATAACTGCGATAACAGGACGTCCTTGCTCGTGTCGGACTTCGCAAGTCTGCAAGAAACAATCACGGTGGCGACGACGTAGAAGACCCTTCTACGTCTGCTACTGCAAGTCGGGCTGCAAGCTCTAAACCTACTGGTACTGCAAATGGACCCCAAGTCCACGATTACCTTGTTGGAACCCAATTAGATGAAGCGCTTGCTGGACCTGGAGGAGAGGATATTGTTGTATCATGGCCGTTCTTGAACGGAGTCGTAGATGATTGGGTGCAGGCAGAGGCTCTGTGGTACGTCCTCATCTGCCGTGAATAAAGCGCTAAGCTCAGTTGGACCCAGGAAATACATCCTTTTTAACCGACTCGAGAGACGTCGCACTCAAAACGAATCTCCAGTCCTGCTAATGCTCCCCGTCCCAGTACCCTCCCGTACGGAATATGAGACGGCATGTCGCATCTTTTTCGAGAGGTTCAACGTTCCTGCGTTCGCGATCCTCGACCGGCCTCTCGCCCAGCTCCTCTCCGCGAACACTGTATCTGGCGTAGTTGTGGATATCGGACTGGAAAAAACGGATATCACGCCCATCAATGAGGGCGTGCTTATCCACCACGCACG
Organism: Coprinopsis strossmayeri; assembly: GCA_900156845.1. Taxonomy (NCBI): domain Eukaryota; kingdom Fungi; phylum Basidiomycota; class Agaricomycetes; order Agaricales; family Psathyrellaceae; genus Coprinopsis; species Coprinopsis strossmayeri. The sequence goes on from FTPT01000084.1 coordinate 88,906, forward strand.
TACGTCCACGAAAGTTGGAACGAGGACGTGCGCGCATTACCTCGCTCACTTGTTGAAGAGTAACTCGAGTGTGATGCAAGCCATCTCTCCTGCTTCCAATCCTCTACCTGAACCTCAACTACACCTCACCCTTGTACGACTAGCCAATCACCTCGTCTCAGCGGGCCTCGTTAAACCGCCCTCGTCAGGTGAACTGGCAGTTCAACTTGAAGACGAAGGCGTGACGGATATCGCGGCGGTTGTTGTGGCAGGGAAAGAGAGGGCGGTGATTGAGAGTGGGATGAAGAAAAAGTTGAATGCTAAAGCTACTGCTGCTGAACTGGCGAGAGCGAGGGAAATTGAAGCTTTGGACCTGGCCACGATTGAGTTTGAGGGGAAGGAAGTGACGGTTGGAAAGGAACGGCATAGGTTCTGTGAACCGATTTTCGATCCTAATGTCGTTGAAGTTCTGGGATTGGACAATGGGACGGTGGTTGTTAAGGGAGAGGAAGGTTTACCTCCTGTGACGCTGAGAGATGATAGTGGACAGAAGGTTTGGGCCTTACAAGACACCGTAGGCCGGTCGGTCGGGTTGGTGGATGCGGATATTAGACAGTATCTATGGCATGGCTTGTTGGTCACTGGGGACATCACTCGTTTTGTTAAAGGTTGGTGGTGCTCATGCTTATGCTAGACCCTACGGACGCCTTACTCAATCTTTCTATTTTCAGGGATTGGCATTTCTCTCCAGTCACGATTGGCACCGTTCCTGGCTTCCTCAGGGCTTGATACCGATGTTCAACCAAGGGCCATACGTGTTGTTAATATTCCCGAGTATTATGCTGAATATAGGGACACGGGGAATGGATACTCTGCTTTCCTGGGAAGCAGTATTGTCGCGAAAGTAAGTGTCGCTTTCCTTTGATCCTTGTATCTTGAAATAGATACTGACTTGTTCTTTCTGTGACTCAGATCATTTTTAACGATAATAGTGGTTCAAACTATGTTTCAAAAGCAGACTATGCCGCTAAAGGACCTCATGCGATTATTGAATCGACTCCCGCTTTGTTGTAGACCACTGCATCCCGGCCTGCAGCGACATCATCACGCTGTTGTATCTAAATACTTTGTTTTCTTCTTGCTAATGCCACTTTACGGGATGCCTCTGGTCCTGTGCTCAAGGCTCTAACGCCTGATCTCAGTCAGTGGTAAGTGGGTCAAGCTATTCGAATTTCCAAGTTCCCTCTCCCATCGCCATGATTCGTGGGTTACAGTGGTCACTTTCACAGGGACTAAAACCACGTCACCAAAACTTCCGCTAGACCTCCTTGTACGCTGTTCTCTTTCAGAGTAGTCAATTCTGTTCATTTTTGAAATGGATGGCCAGTTTTGAAGGATACGCATGTGCATATCCATAGGGGCCATCGTCCGGATTTGGAGATTGGTTTGTAGGTCCCACGAAGGCCCGGACTTCGGGGCACGTTCAGTTTCCTCTTGTTCCTCGTTGGTTTCTTGCTTGTTCGTGTCTTGTTCCCCCTTCCTTTGAGGCCTGAAACCGCCTTAGACGTTGCCTCGTTTCCCGCCTATTTCTCCGGAGGACAAGAATCGCTGCCTTCTTCCCCTGCCGGGTCTTTTCTTCCAGCGCCGAGGACCGCAATACACTGATGCATGCATGCTACATTCAACGCTGCTACACATCGGTACTTTGGAGCTTGACTATGAATGGTTCTCGCAGGACAATGTACCCTTATATCGTTATTGAAGCTCCATTGTGTCAGGCTTATTGTCCTGTAACTCGTGTTCTCAAGCCTACCTGTTAGACGCCAGGCCTTAGTATTGTTTGGATTTTCGACAAGGGTCTACCCCGTGTATCCTCATGTCCTCAGTTAACGTATGTTGGCGTTAAAGTGGTCATGGGGGCTCAATTGAATCCATTGAAAGTCATTGTAGTCATCCTTGATCAATGTCATTGTGAACTTCTATTTTTGCTTCGTCCTTTGATGGACGAAATGGGAACAATAGACTTTGCCGCCTGGTATTCGGATGTTGTACAATCTAATACGGGTGAGTACTCACATATATAAGGCGTATGGATAGGCTGATATGAATCCAAAGGAGGCATTTGCTCTAGGCTCTCAAGCCCTCACGACTTGTATATCTTGTTACGACCTTCCTTCACGCCATCCTCTACCGGCACACGTACTCTTACGTTCTTTGACTTCTTAACTATCCAACCCTCCCTACAAATAAAAAAACACCACCAAAAAATTAACATGTTGAAGAGCGGATCCTTCGCTGTTGCAGTCGTTAAGCGACAAGTTGTCGTTGTCCAAGGTTCGCTCTCTTTACCGTTTGGGATATGTAAAGCCAAAGCTAAATAAATGCTCTGCAACGTTTACAGCCGTCCGCTCGCACACCAAACGCGAGAAATACCTCGACGTGACTACGTTCTCGCCATTTGGCGGCGATGGATTGTTCCTCGCCTCTCCTACGCCGATCCCAGCGCGCATCCTCGCGAGCGATGTCTTGACCGTACTTGATTTTGACTCGCCCGTGGTGGGTCTGGCGGCGTCCAACGATACCTCCGCATCCGAGTCCCAAGTCACCTTAATCGATAGTACCGCTGGCAAGAACGGTACTTCGAGCGGGTTCATGGACTATATGGATGTTGGGATGGTGAAGCTTCCGAAGAAGCTCTTTGCGGAGTACGTGAAGCTCAGCGAGAAGCAGGTGAAGCGGCATGAGAGGGCCTGGAATGCTTGGGCTGCGAAGCATTAGAATGCTTTCCCTCTGGCTTCCTGCCTCTCTACTCAGCCTTACCTCTAACGCAGCACCATCAGTGCCTGGCCGTCGTTGGTTATCCTCCACGATCCTCTTCAAGTTATGCATCAAATACCCTATGCTTCCTGTGTTCTATCTCATTATGCGGCATCCTAGACCCAAATTCTTTTTGCATATGTATTCCTCTACGCATTGTCGATTGTAGCCTTAGTATTCCCCAAACCCCTTGTAGCTCTATCCTCTCTACCCACTGTATTTTTAGTTATTTATTGTTCTGTATACGTGCCTCTTGAACTCGTACATGTGTACATCCTGATAGACCTGTTGATATACTATTTCCCTTATCCCCCGGCGACCAATCCTGCGTTCAAAATCCTTCAAGACCTCCATCCCGTACCCACCCAACGATTGGGTTGTATAATCGGCAAATTTTGCCTCTCGAATTGGGCGTATCTGGGTCGAACGGCGAGTGCGAGTGAGCGGCCCCTATTCTACAGTGGCTTACATAACGTTCACGATCAAAGTTTTTGTGCAAGTTCCTTCGAACTCGAGAAACGTTGTCGAACAGCGTCGAGCACAACCCCTTCATTGGAAACCAAAAGGTCCATTTATTGGACCACAAGCATTATAGAAAGATGCTGCGAGTCGTGTGCGTATAAATTCTACGTTAATATATGCCAGGATTGACTGACGATACCCGTTTCTCTTCCCATGTTCGACGATATATTCATTGGAACCGCCTGATCATGCCCACCTATTCTCTTTCGGCTCATCGAATTGCTACCCTTTTGAACGAATGTGCTACGGTAACCGCTCTCTTTAGAAAACCACGGAATGCCCGCTCGAAGCGTGCTATGGAAGCCCGTGAACCAAAAGAAGTCGAGGACCCTCGTACAGTGATCTTCGTCAAGGGCACGCATACGGGCGAAGTTTTGAACTCTGTGTTCAAAGACCTGGTACGTCTGAATGTTCAGAGCTAGAACAATATGACAGATACATCTTGCAGATGGCCCTAAAACGCCCACACGCGATCGCGTTCAGCAAGAAAAACCAGATCCACCCTTTCGAGGCGCTCTCTGCCCCTTCCGCCTCCAATGATGCCTCTCTATTCAACACCGTTCCTTCTATCACCTCCAATCTCACATCCTCGTCGACTCCTACGTATTCAACAACCCCGTTCACCGGTCCTACAACCCCCGCGTCCACATCCTCCACATCGCTCGCCTCACTAGAGTTCTGGTCGATGAAGAACGATGCCTCAATGTTCGTTGTCGGTCAAACCACCAAGAAGAGGCCGAACGGCATGACCTTTGTGCGGATGTTTGACCATAGGGTTTTGGATATGATTGAGCTAGGTGTGGACAAGTATACTGCCATGGCGGATATCAAGGTGCGTTTTTCGCTTCTCAGCTTGTCAATCGGTTTTCTTTTAACCTCGTATCGAAATGCATACTAGACGCCAAAATGCACGCCGGGCACAAAACCCCTCCTCTACTTTGCCTCTGAACTCTTCGACACCCACCCTCGCTACATGCAACTCAAGTCGTTCTTCGTCGATTTCTTCAACGGGGAGGTGATAGATGCCATCCATCTGGCGGGCGTGGAATGGGTTATTAGCATATTTACTGGGCCCGTTCCTTCTGGCACTGACAATGGTGCGTTGTCTATTTATCCTATACAACTGGAATAGTAGAACTGATGGCGTTGATAGCTTCAAACTCGAACGTCCTTCCCAAGATCCACCTCCGGACGTACACCACCAAATTCCTTGCCTCGGGCGTCCGAACCCCGCGTGTCGAACTTGTCCCTATGGGTCCTTCACTCGACCTCTCGCTCCGCAGACATACAGCGCCTGCGCAAGAACTATGGGCTCAGGCCATGAAACGGCCTAAACTTGCCAAGACGGATATCGAGAAGGGCCTTGGAAAGAAGAGGAAGAATATCGAGACCGATGAGATGGGGGATATGAGAGGAAGAATCCATATCGGCAAACAGGATTTGAACAAACTTAAAGGAAGGAAGATGAAGGGTCTGCAAGGAGGATTGCCGGAGTCTGTCATGGACGTGGACGAAGCGCCGCCCAGTAAAAAGGCGAGAGTAGAGTAGTGGTTGTATTCTCCTTTCCCATAATATTTTCTTTGCACTTAAGTCCAGTCCCCGGTGCACAATGATAAAATTGAAAGGAAACTAGTGAAAAAAGGTTCACTACCTTCCTTTGACTGCCAGAGGCGATACTAGGTATCCCCTGTGAGCCTAGGAGCTTCGGTAGCTACGTCCTTGTGGGTACCATTGACTTTTTAAAGTCTCCACTTGTAAGTGGCTCGCGATGGGTTTTATCTCGAGAGTGGCGGTTAAGCCGTCGACGTCCCTTTGTAAGGGTCCCGGTCAGGGAATAGATGTGTAGCGTGTGGCCAACAGGCTAATGTGTAGGATATCATTGAGCGTGGTTCGAACTCGTGGCTGTGGCGCCTGAACGATGGACGAAATGCATCGATGGCCGCTGGGCGAAGACAACAGTGTCAATCAAAATATATAAGAGTATGTTTCACCCATGTTCTCAGCTTTCAACGAGGCTCAAACCTTCTGACGTGCAGATATACGGCCTTTTAAACTTCTGAGGACATCTGCAGACATGTACTAGGCAGATTGGCGACGAAATTGGCGCTCAAGTGCTCACATGCCGCTGTGTATCATTTACTTCAGCCGACCATGGGCACCAACCAAAAAAATTGGATTGCAATGCCCAAGTGGACTAGCCATTAGCGGGGATGCCATGCGAGACTTGGACGAATAAAGGGAGAAAAAGGTTCACCACCAGCCTTTGGCTCTCGACGATGCTAGGTATCACCCAAGAACCTCGACGATTCGATAGCTACATCCTTGAGGTCACCATTAACATCCATTTTCCATGGTAGTTAATAGTAAGACTAGCAGGTATTCCGCAATGCGAACCCCGGCATATATCCCGCCCTCCCGATCTCGGAGGTAGGTAGGTGTGCAACCGTGCGCGCTGAGCATGGTTCGAACTCGTGGCTTTACGAAGCCTACACGATGATCATATACAATGATCATTGCCACTGGGTCACCTGCCCGGGCGAACATTCCTAAGGTGCTATCCATATATAGGATGCTTTTCTGTCTAGTCCCTCTCGCCAACTCGGAAATGTCCTAATTTACTTAGAAGAATCCTCGTTCACCTGGACAGCATACTCCTCCGGCGCCCATTTGTAATTAACGCCAATGCTTAGTTGTGACCAGGAGATGATACGTTAACGTTCTCAAGAGTCAACCTAGATTGTTCCAGCGCTGAATCTCGTACTCATCCTCTTAACCGCCCAGGTCCTAGTAGTTGACCAACCAGCAGAGCAAGAGCGCTTGTCGGGGATGTATAACCTGTTCAGGGGATCGATTGAATTCGTTCCTGGCGCCCACCTGCGACACAAAAGCTGTGTATGTACGAGCGCTTCACCGTGACCATCAGTTGCACACAATCGTCATTGCTGACATCTCCACGCGCCTATGTAGACTTCCCCCGCGACAGCCTTTCTCTTGGCTTTCGTTACCTGCACTGCTCTTGCAATCAGGGCCGTAACAGGCCGTAATTCAGACTTATGGGGTGGTGACTCGAGGCCCCGAGTATATAACATTGTCCCCGGTTGCCGCGCATGGTGAAATGCCTATCCTGTTCCCATTGCTCACCCTTGCGAGCGGCCTAGGGACATTCATCACCGTTCTCCTCCATGCTCCCGGGTCCTACGCCGCAGCAACGAACGTCTCAGTAGACGATTCTAGTCCTGACATCCGCTATTATGGCCCAGATTGGAGTAGAACAGGGGACGGCACAGGTGGTGGGCACTTTGTAACTGCTAGCCCCGCTGCATACGCGACTATTAAATGGAAAGGTGAGCAGGATCTCACGGATTTCTTGCCTTTGCCTGATGCATAGCTCTCAGGAAGCGCCATCTATTATATGTCTCCTAAATGGCCTTATCCTGTTGGAACGACTCTTACCCTCGATAGCCTTGATGTCGTAGAAATCGATTTGCAAGATCCTAATCCAGACGCGAAAGGACTTGGAGCAACCGTGGATACTGCAATTGTCTGGTCAGCTAAGAACTTGGACCCGAATAGAGAACACGAGCTACGAATCACGATTGGGAAGGAGAAGCCGTATGCAATCGTTGACCAGATCATGTAAGTGCTTAATATACTTATTGTTCGGTATCTCTCATTATATACTGACCTTATGCATCGTTTCTTTTCTGGCACCGTATAGCTACACGGTCGTGGATAACTCCGAGAACCCGTCGAGCAAGCCCCATGTCCCTGTGGCAATCGCCGCAGGTGTCGGAGCTGCAGCTGGCATCATAGGGCTGCTGGTCTTCTTTGGCCTGGTATGGTTCTTCCGACGGAAGCGACAACGTGCTCGACACACCAAAGCCAAAATCCAGCCGACACTTGACGCCGACCCATTTTTGCCTGGAGTCTACTTCCCTGATCGTGACAATTCCAGGGAAAGCCGGTGCGTCGAGTATTCTGTGCCTTGTATCCCGTTTCTCAAAGCAGCATCTGGCAGCATACCGCTCAACCCGACAGGGATGATGAGCGAGCATGGGTACATGGACCCCTCAATACACCTTCAGTCCCACTACTTTGCGAAAGACCGCTCAACATGGGGGTCTCAGGCTTCCAGACCTCATGCGGACGACCCGACGCAGCCCCCTCCAGAGTACGAGCTGGTCGCGGGAAATCAGTCGTCAAGCAGCCGTAATGTCAATGTATTTGAGAAGCGGCCTGTGACGAACAATGAAGGAGGGGAAAGCGGGGCAGGTCCATCACGGACATGATTCAGAGTCACGCCGATTGGGACATATATCTACCCAGACTATGGCCCTCAGGCAGCAAAATATACTTATGGGAATGGGATTAATTCGCCCACTTGCTGAGTACGTTGTACCATTTTCCTGGCATCCATTCGTCTTCATTTAGTTTACTTGCCATAAAACGAACTCAATGTACATGTACATGCTGTACCTCCTTAATTATCTTATTAACACGACCGTTGACGATGCTTGAAGCATGACTTGCATATGAATGTACGGGCACTTACCGTTATTAAGACGATTTAGAAGTAAGAGCGACCCCGATAACTGCTTAGCGAACCATCCTAGACACGACGTGCCTGTGAAGTGGCGGCTTATAACAATCGAAGCGTCTCTACTTATATCTGCGCAACTATCCCGTTGCCTAAAGACGATGACTACTTGCCGGATACGATGCATCCGTGAAGCTATGTTTCCAAACTAAGGATATGGTACGATTTCATGCTTTCTGTCAGACTTTTGCTTCTTTACAAATACATTCTCTAAAGAGTTAGGTAATTTGTTACATTTGTTTCGTTCTCCTGGGTTATGTTAAAGGTGCCTCAAGGACAGGCGCCGTCACTGGCGCTTGAAATGGGTCGATTCAACTATTGATGCCGAGTAGGATCAATCCAGGATTGTCGTAAGATGCTCAGTGGTTCTCTTGTCTGTCACAAATTATATTCTACCCTACAAACCACTATATAACCCCCCGCCTACCATATACCCTATCCCTAGTCTCTAATTTTTAATCTCCATTGAAACTTCAACGACCGGTAATGACAACCTTCACACCGACAGCCGTCGACCGCGACTCGCCCGCCTGGTCGCGTCTCGACATCCCTCTAACCCCGGACGAACCGTTCACAGACCTGCGTCGGTGGAGGTTACGAGTATCAGACGGGGGACGACACATATGGCATTACCTTCGAACCGACGAAGAAGTCTCCTCCTGGCCACAAAACACAGTGGACAAGTTCTGGTTAGGCCTGGACACTGTACGTCGTCCTCGAGTTTAAGTAGCCCTCACCAGTGGAGCCAACGACTGAGCGATCTACTTATGATGACTAGGAACTCCCAACACTCCCCAAACCGACCACAGCCCGCGAAGCAGCCCACAATGGGTTCGAATTCTTCAAGAACTTGCAGTCAGAGGACGGACACTGGGCTGGCGAATATGGAGGACCCATGTTCCTCCTCCCAGGCGTTGTCATTGGAAGCTATATCGCCAACATGGCATTCACCGTCGAAGAACGATTGGAGATGATTCGGTACCTCATGAACAAGGCCAACGATGACGGGGGTTGGGGGTTGTACGTACTCTACTTGCTCTTCGTCCGTGCGGTGGACTTGTATAGGCTGACCACGACGTTGCAGACACATTGAGGGTCCCTCGACGGTGTTCGGAACTGGGCTGAACTATGTCGCCATTCGGTTGCTTGGAATGAGCGAAGACCACCCTGTCGCTGTCAAAGCCCGCACACGTCTGCACCAACTCGGTTCGTCTACTTCCTTTGGTGGTACATACCACGAACAGCGCAGCAATAGGCTAACCCACCACATGCAGGCGGAACAACGGGTATCCCAGCATGGGGCAAATTCTGGCTCGCGCTGTTGGGCGTGTACGATTGGGCAGGAAACAATGCCGTTCCCCCTGAACTTTGGTAAGTGCGCTCGCGTTTCTCTGGTCTAGCAGAGTGGAAGTCTGAATGGAATGTTACAGGGTTCTGCCCGAATGGCTTCCGATTCACCCTCATAAATGGTGGATCCACGTTCGCCAAGTCTACCTTCCAATGAGCTACCTCTACGGCATACGGTATACCATGCCTGAGAACGACATGGTGCTCAAATTACGCGAGGTACGTCGCCCTCCATGCATTCATTCTCCAGTTCTCATCTCTCCCTCACCCACAGGAACTATATATTCAAGATTACTACTCAATCTACTGGCCCGCCCAACGCAACAATGTCGCCAAGATCGACCTTTACGCTCCCCACAGCATCGTCTACGACACCCTCGCCGCCATCCTCTCCGTCTACGAATCATGTCCATTCCCGTACCTTCGCTCCGCAGGACTAAAGAAAGCCTACCAACATATCATCTACGAAGACGAAAATACAGCCTACCAATGCCTCGCTCCCGTCAACATGATGTTCAACCTCGTCGCTCGATACTCGAAAGACGGGATTGATAGCGAGAGTTGGAGGATGCACGAGATTAAGCGGAGGGATTCGATGTGGATGAGCAAGGAGGGCATGATGGTCTGTGGAACTAACGGGAGTCAGTTATGGGATACTCAGTTTACCGTGCAAGCGTTGGTGGACACCGGGTTAGCGAATGAGAATGAGAAGTACCGCGAGAATCTGATCAAGGCTCTGGACTGGTTGGATAAGGGCCAGATCAGGGATAACCCTAAACACTTTGAATATGCGTATAGGCATCGTACCAAGGGCGCTTGGGGTTTCAGGTACGTTGTATATTCGTACTCGTGTTGTATCCCACTCGCTCAGTACTGTCCTCTCCAGTACTGCCGAGCAGGGATACACTGTCAGTGATTGCACGGCGGAAGGCATGAAAGCCGTGTTGTATCTTCAGAACAGACTCGAGTGCGTCTTCATGCTTTCGCTTCTTCCTCCCTCGTCTCAACGCATACACGATCCTTTATTTTAGCTTTACGCCAAAGCTCGTCAGCGAAGAACGTCTGCAGGACTCTGTCGACACCCTCTTGACAATGCAAAACCCAGATGGCGGTTTCGCATCATACGAACTCATTCGAGCGGGTTCATGGTCTGAAAAACTGAATCCTGCAGAGGTTTTCGGTACGTCGCTTCTTTTTCGTTATTCGCGTTCTTGTGTATGGCACCTACAGGTTCCACTCAGACCAATTGACTGACTCCTCTTGTTACTCACAGGAAACATCATGGTCGAATACAACTACCCAGAATGTACGACATCAGTGATAACCTCGCTCGCCATCTTCAGAAAGCATTACCCTCACTACCGGACTGCCGATATCGAGTGCGCTCTATTTCCACCCTCTATTTCTGTAATAAATTAACGCTATACTCAGTCGCACAATCCGCCACGCCATTGAATACCTTCATGCGGCCCAAACCCCCGAAGGAGGCTGGATAGGAAACTGGGGCATTTGCTTTACCTACGCCGCCATGTTCGCTTCGGAATCTTTGTCGTTGGTCGGCGAGACGTACGAAACCTCTAAATATGCAAGAAAGAGCTGCGAGTTCTTGGTTTCGAAGCAGAGAGAGGATGGGGGTTGGGGAGAGAGCTATAAGGTGAGCCACAACGAGTTCGACCTTGGCATGAGTGCTGACTCTGACAACTTGGGTTATTCTAGTCATGCGAGCAATCGAAATGGGTCGATCATGAGGACACCCAGGTCGTCCAGACGTGTTGGGCGGTTATGGCACTCATGTACGCGAAATACCCGTATCCTGAACCGATCGAACGAGGTGTGAGGTTAGTTATGAGTCGACAATTGCCTGTAAGTCATTGTTGGTTACCTTGTATATTTTGGTTTAACGTTGTCATTGTGCAGGAGGGCTCATGGCCTCAAGAAGCTATCGAAGGTGTCTTTAACAAAAGTTGTGCCATCTCGTATCCCAACTTCAAGTTTGCGTTCCCTATCTGGATGCTGGGGAAGACGGACAAGTATCTCGAGGGATTGCAAAGTCAGAATAAGAGAAATGGAGCTGCGTAATGTTAGGAATTTGTCTTGCATCTTGTTTTGAATGATTTTTGCTTTGCGAAACTTCAAAAAAAAAAAAAGAGGTTCCCGCTCTGGGAGCGGTACATCCTCTATCATATCACGGTATCATCGTCATGGTCATATATAGGCATTATAGCACTGGACGGTTCGGTTCGGTTATACTCTGCATCGGCAGGACGGTTCGGTTTCTGCATCGGCAATGACGCTATTCCTTTGACTGTACATTGTACTAGGCACTTCTCCATTAGCTACTAGCCCCTCTTAATCCTTGAATCGAACCCCATCGTTAGAATGAAGTACCGACCCTTGATTTGTTAGAGAAGGGTTCACTCCGCAACAATTGATGTCTTTTTCCAATCATTATCAATTGTCCACTGTGTGCTACTAACCACAATCCTTGGATCCAAGCCAACCGGCTCAACGGGTCCTTGATTTTCTGCAGCGTTCGCTAATAGCATTGTAACGTCTCGGTTCGTCTCGTGGTTCATTTATCATGATCATATAAGGCAACATTTATGCAATATGGCAAGGAGCTCGACAAGCGAGTCGCGGGGTGCGCCGCGGGACATCGCAGTTGCAGGGAATCGAACCCTCGACCTCGCCCAATGGCAGAGGTGCAAACAACCACTACACGATGCCCGCGGGCGAGAATGAAAATTGTAACCGGCATATATCCGCACATTTGAGACACTTATAGGCGGGTTATATCGTCGCTGTTCGTTGCTCTGCCCTGCAGGACTTCATTGTCGACGCTTAGTACTTGGAGGGAAGAGAGGCAAGCCATACCATAATGCAATTTTGTGTGTGTGCCATACTCATACATACATGCGCAGATCCCAAAAGCAATCGTAGTAAAGATCACGACCCCTTATGCGGAGACAGCCTCGGCGAAGGAGAGGAGGTCGGAGTCACCTTGGTCGAGGACGGTCATGACACTAAAAGGCATGGTCAATACAACCTTCCAAGGCAGGTAGAGAAACCAAACACGAACCCGACGCGGAAGAGTTTACCGGCAGCGGTACCGAGGGCGACGTTGGTACCAGCAAAGTGGTGAACGGCGGTTTTTGAGAGCATGGCATAGTACTCCAACTCTGACTTGCGGAGAGGAGGGCAGTTACCAGCGATGAGGACAAGCTTGGCTGCAACAACCAACAACAGCGGTCAGCCAAAGGGACCTTCTCAGCGCCTCACGCTCCAGCCCCGCGAGAGAGTTTGGCAATCTGGAAACTCACCTTTGCCGCTTCGCATCTGCTTCAGGGCGGACTTGTAGCCGAGGGAGTATTTACCCGACTTGACGACGAGGGCCAATCGCGAGGCGATGGACTCGGTGGATTTGGCGGCTTTGGACTTTTTGGTAGGGGCCATTGTAACGTCGGGCGGGTCGTCGAGGCTGTCGAAGGACGGCGATGGACTTGCTGGCTTTCCAATATCTTTCTGTCTATTCTGATGGCGACCCTGTTCGGCCGTTTCCGAAGAACTGTATAGTTTGTCGCGAAGCGTCGGGCCGACTTGCTTTCCCCTTTCGCGCAGCGGAACCCCTATGTTCCCCGCATCCCACATCTTATCGATCATCGGCACCCCCAGCTGCATTGACAGGGGCATGATAGAGGCTCATGCAAACCCAATATCATGCGGAATATATCCCGATGCTATGTCCATGGCTGGCCACCCCCGTCCGTCCAGGAAGAAACTCGCTCTTGGTATAGACATCTCGGGCTTAAGGACCACCCGGAACAAAAGCTGCAAACCGCCATTCACAGCTTGACGCCACAGGAGAGAACTGAACTTTTCTAAAATCACTTCCACTCACAAAATGAAACCCTCGCAAGAAAACTACGTCCCCAGCCATCCTGACTTTGTCGTCAAGTTCACCCCAGGTGAATTCCGGTCCTCTTTAATATCCCGGAAGGTAACGGAGATTCCATTTCAATCGCCAAGATCCCGTCCACTGAATTTCTTTTATAGGCGTTCGCGAAAGATGAGGTCCTGGCTCAGTTGAAGGGCCTTACAAGAGGCCCGAAACGATATACCTCAGTACAATGCGGAAAGGGTGCCGACGATCATGTCGAACTGAACAGTGATCTTGTCTATAGTACGTTCGTTCCGAGGGGTATAATAGACTCGTCTAACTCCAATAGTTAACCACTCTTGCGATCCTAACGTCGCATTTGACTTGTCCTCTTCCGATTCCCGTCAATGGCATCTCCGAGCCTTGAAACCGATCAAAGCAGGCGACAGCCGTAAGTATGTTAGTCTTCTCGTCTCTGCCCGTATTGAACGTCTCGGAATCAAGTGGAATTCTTCTATCCCAGCACTGAATGGGACATGGACCAACCCTTTAAATGCCAATGCGGTGCTCGAGTGCGTAGCCTTGCCCAGTCGCCCCGTAAATTCCACTGACAGTGCCCCAGTCTTGTCTCGGAACGATACAGGGTGCTAGGTATCTCTCCAAGGACCTTCTCAACCGCGGATATATCAACAAGTACATTCTTGAGCTCATCGCAGAACGGGACGGAGAAACCAACGTGCGGAGCCAACTCTAATATGAATGTATAAAAAGCCTATTATTACACACTAGAGATTATCTAGAATATCGACATGGTCACAAAACAGAGCCAATATGCAAATCAAAAAATAAACTGTGCAGGTGAGCAAAACGATAATATATGCAGAAATCGATCACCAGTCATCCACCTCGAAACGCGAAAGGACAGCGTTGGCATCTTCGACATCTTTTTGCGCTTTCTTGCGCATGTAGAAAATGGGACAATCTTTGCTCGTGCACAAGACATCCTAATCAAAATGAAATTAGAGTGAAGATACCAGGGGCAAAACCATCGGAACATACCTGATGCAATGATCCTTGACATCTCTGACATTGCGTCCACAAACGAGCAAATCGTACTTGTAGTTCTGAAGATGTCAAGACTTGTTTTTGATACAATTCAGGGAGCTTCGACTTGCAATTCTTGCAGACAGCTCCACCAGCTATAATTTGACAGCATTAGACCTCGTTCTCCACTCCGCGCTCCAGACCAAGACCTACGTGCGCTGTTGGTAGATCGCAAAGGAGTTTTACATCCAAGACATGTTTCCGTTTTCACGGCAAACTTCATCATTCCGCCAGCAGTAGGCGTAGCAATTTGGATGGTCCTCGTGTGGTCACCTTTAACTATATAAATGGTTAATCTTGCGCACTCCGAGGGATAGCGGAAGACGCACGTAATGATTGAGCCTTCCCTCCCAGGACAGGCTCGAAAATACGCATCAGCGGTTTTGAGAGTTGGTTTTCAAGGTAATACCGTGTATCTATCGGGAGATTGTTTTCGAGAACGAATAACGGATCCTCCGACTTTTCATACGCAGCGGCACCTATACGAAAGGTGAGTTCCGCAACTGAGAGAGTGTCCCAGTTTGGCTTACCTTTAATGCCCTTGATGATAACATATGCAACACGATCTCCAACAGCAGGTGCCGAACCAGCATCGCGTTCTTTCATCCTTGCAGCAAGCTCCACGTGTGCCTGCTTACCAGCATACTCTAGGAGAATTGTAAGCTAGATATTTCTACAAGAAGGTAGCGTAAAACGGACCAGCTTTCGAAAGGGCCTTGGTAATCACCAACTGGGACATGTCAATCTTGTTCTGCAGCAAATCCGAGATTACGCGCTTGGTATAGCTGAGATGAATGTCAATAGAGATAGAAAGAGCTTAAACATAGAACTGACTCTTCGGCTGCTTTTACATCTCTGTCGATCAACATCTTATGCAGACAAGTCTCGATAACGGTTGACACCAGCCGGCAATTGTCACGTCGAACAGTCTGAGAGAAGGCGTGAGACCCATATGCATCCAATGGAAGCGGAAAACATACCTCGATACCCTTGGAATCCATCTTGTCGTATTTCTCAACTTTCGTCCAGTAAAGCCCAGCGTATCGCTTCTTGCTAATGAGAAGATAAGGATAGTACACCTTTTCGAACTCAAGTTTGATGGGTCGCGTAAAGTGTGTCGTCACCAAGTCAGCAGCCTCAGCGCCTAATGGAACATCAATATACATTCGGTATACAGGCTACTAGAGAATCACTCACCCAAAGCCATAACCTCGGCCAAGTCCGTTGGACCAAAGCGAACCATGACCGAATCAGTATCTCCGTAGATAACCTCAGCATCGTGCTCGCGTCCGTTGGCGATAGAGTATTCAGCTTCGACTTCCTGGGGGGAATGTCAGATGCAGTCAAGAAAGAGAGGGTGAAAAGGCCATACCTGCTTCGTTCGTTCGATCATCTGACGACCGTATGCAGTGACACTTGACGAAATCTCCAAACAAGGCAGTTTTCCAACAGTTGCACCTGTGAACCCATACACAGAGTTGGCAGAAATCTGTGACATCACTCAATACTAAGTTATTGAAATAGGACACCGGTACCAACCTTGAGAGCAAGCTGACGACCATCCAACACAGCTTTCTTGAAAGGATCTGTTTCCTTCTTCAAGTCCGTTTTGGCACGCTTTCGGGCAGAAATCAAATCTTCCAGAATGGTAGGCAAGAGTCCTTTCCTCCTAGCAGGAGTCACGAAGAAGTCTAAGAACTTCATGAGAATCCATGTGAAATCAGGTTAAATAATTACTGACCGTTGTTGGGAGTTTGAATGTAATCCACATCCTTTACAAGGCCAAGTTTCTGGACGTTATCTTTATCGAGCAGAGTTGTGTAACATAGATTATGTGCCATCATGATGGAAGGGTATAGGGAGCTGAAATCGAGTGTGGCGATGGGAACATCATAGTACCCTTTCTTGGGTTCAATGACGGTAGCACCTTCGTACTGGTCCTCTCCGCCTAAATCGCACTTTTAGTTGCTGTCGCTGAATGGGGTAAGCTTAGAAACGCACCCTCTCCACCTTTCTTAGAAGGGATAAGATATCCTTCTGAATTGGCTTTACGGTACAGTTGGGACAGAACCTTAATCGACTGTCCACGAGCAAGCAGGAAGTTGAAAGGAACGCCAGTTACGCGAGACATCTCAGCGTAATTGACAAAGCACATTAGTTTGTCCATTAGCCGTTGAGGAAGGTAAGCATCCTATTTGGATCATCGATTAGTATGTTGAGAAATTTAAGGGAATGGAACCTACTTTTAAACAGTATATGGCAAGACGCCGTCGCGATTCTGGAGTGCCATTCTGCAGGTCTGTAATTACGGAATGGTGTACATCCTCTTTCTGTTCTCCAAGAAACTGTGAACAGACAGAGTTAAGTGAATACGAGCGAAGTTTGTGCTCTCGTTGCATGAATTGCAAGATATCTAGTTGCAATCGGCCATCCAATGTGGTTTCTTTCGAATCACGTTGACCATAGGCCCGAGAGGAGAAATGCGTGCTCTTCACCTCGGTTTTGATATCTAAGTGCGCGTTAGCAGCTGTATCTACAGATTGCACTTCTCGACTTACTTTTAAATCGACCGAGGTAAGGGAATTTCTGGATCTTCAATGCATTGGCTCGATCCATGAGGTATGGGAAGTCGAAACCAGAAATGTTATAACCGATGACGAGATCAGGATCGACTTGAGCGACGAAATCTCTCCAACCTTGAAGCATTTCCGCTTCATCTTGATAACAACGAACTTCGGAACCGACGATGTGGGAGCAGGTGTTCAAAGTAAAAATGTTGCGGATGAAAGGTTGTGACTCCCCTGAAGATAGGATTAGAGACGACAAGGCACGAATAAAAAGACTACACACCCTGACGAGTCACCATGTTCGCAATCTGAATTACTGGGTCTTCGGACGCTTCAGGGAAGACACCTTTTCGCCCAGCACATTCGATATCAAAACTCAGAATTCGCAAAGGCGCAATGGTCGACCATCGACCTTCAGGTGCATGTGAGATGAAGGCATCGTATCTTCATGCAAGTTTAAATGAATAACGCGAGTAAGTTATGTCGAGAGCAACTTACGGTACGTCGATTTCAATCTGGCAAGTGGATTTATGTTTTTCTTCAGGAATGATAGCGTATGTTCCTGCTGGCACTTCAATCCAATTCATGCCAACCACCTACACAAGAGTTATAAACAAGGAAGAACGCCAAACGTGATGAATCGTACCTCCGTATCAATCATAAGACGCAGCGGATACACGATGTTACTTTCGAACGTCGTCTTGGTGTTGTCGTGTTCGAAGAGGTTTTCATAAAAACAACGACCTTCTTCGAAAATGCGTAAAGGCGGAAACCATAGGTAAGTCCCACTGTATAAGGTCGTATAGCATGAGATACTCATCTCGGACTTTGGGTACATCCCTCGGTTCCGCAATAGTCAACTTCAAAAAGGGACTGATACTGTCACCCTTGTATTCCCAGATACTCTTCTTCATCACTTTTTCAATCTTTACAACGAGCGACCCGGAGGTTTCGAATTGGCTCTACATGGCGGGTCAGAGTGGGACCAAAGAAGAGGCCAAAGAACCTCACATTAAGATAGTGCCGGAGGGGTTCCATATGTTCGTCCGAAAATCCTCGAGGGTATACCACATAGAAGTAGGGCAAAAATTTTGTTATATTGGCCAAAACGCTATGACCATCCTGAGGAAAGGTGAGAAATTCGACTATGGCAAGCAAACCATGAACATGCCTCTGTAACACCAAACATTCGAAGCGTGGTACCCCCATGGGAGTAGTCCGTTGAGTTTATGACCTCGATTTGTTGGAAGACTTTGAACGTGGTTAGGTGTCATTTAATGAAGAGAAGAGGTGAGGCCATACTGATTGTGTCCCTGTTCGAATCTAGTGCTGGTAATGTCGGTCTCGCCCAGCTATTCGCGCCACCTTCGACTGCAGCTATTAAAAAGTTTAGAGAATGAGCCACGTAGACAACAGTACTGGTGAGAACGGACCATTGAGTGTGCCACTTTCTGCATGCAGCTTCTCCAAGACATCACTGAACGACGGCTGCGAGGCTATCGGTTGACTGCTATGGTAGGAGTTTCCTGGGCCGAGCTTTCTTTTCTTTACGGAGGGTTCATATTCTGCTTCTACTTTGACATTCCTGGAGAATCGTTCAAAACGCGCTTATATGAGACGACGCGCTTGTTTGCTCACCGCGTCTTGGTCTGAGCTTGGTTTTCTTTCCGAGCTGACGCTTTGGCTTTGGGCAGCATCTTATACTGCGAGACGATGTACTCTCAGCCTGTAGAGAGTGAGCTAAGGGAACGCACAGAGACCGAGTCGTGTTGAGGAAACCGTGAATGGACGGATTGAACAAGCCACCGCGCTGACACATTTCACAATGGTGCCGACGCGATAATTGTTCGTGTTTGGACTTCTGCCAACGCGACTTCGGGCACATCTAATCTTATCTTGAACAAATGTTCAGTGAGTCTTGTAACAAGGCTAACAACAGCCTATCCATCTTGAGTCCACCGTGAATCCGCAAAATAATATTATATGTCAAGAAACGTCCTAGTATGTATAACTACTATTAACCTCTTCCAAAATCAATCCTTGAAAAACATTTCCTTGAGAATGCGCATGGTATCGGCTGGGCTTGTGACGGTGTGCCCAATGGTTCGTGGATCAGAATAAATTTCATGATCGTTTCCTCCCTGTTCATTGTTGACGATACTAAAAAAGAGATCTATAATGGATCAAACACACCTTGTGAGTTTTATCTCCAAAGAAGTGGATCTCCTCGAACTGTTCGTCCTCGACCCGTCCAAGAGCGTAGGTCTTGTCCCAACCGTTAGGGAAGATATCGAAGGATATTTGTCCGCCAATGGAAAATGTCAAACCGTAGTCTGCAAATTTCTCTTTAAGAATGTTAACCATCGTGGCTCGGACGCCAGTTTTCTGCGAAAAGCAAAATGTGATGATCATTGGTAGGAGGATTAGCTAAGTCGATGGGGTGCACATACCAAGTCGTATTGTTCAAATTCTTTGCGTTCCTGAATGCTAACAAGTAGTCGTCAGAATCATACACTCTCAATCCCTGCAGACCAAACTCACGTCGCGTTCCTTCCAATAGGACTGACGTTAACCATGCCTCTCCGGAATTCCATGAAGGTTCCACTTGACTAGAGTTAACCCCAAGTGCCGGGAAAAAAGGAACAGACACACCGTTTGATGGGGATATCTAAATCGGCGATGTAATGGAGTACGAACTTGACGAGTTCCTTATATCGTTCCTCCCCAACATATTGGATGAAGGATTCCGATGGTAGTGCTTCTCCCAGTTTATAAGCTGTTAGACCATTTTCCGCGAAGCCATAATCCCATTCATTAAGGACTGAACACAATTTAGTTGCACGGTACGTTGAGCGAGTACAACAAGGACCATACAGTTGGTGCCGGGCACTTGCAGCTGCTCGGTGATCTTGACAAGATCAGACCCTCCAACGAAGCCAATTACGACTTTCTTGCGCAGTTCGCGCAGCAGTTCATGCATTTCTGGAGACGCTGACTGTTTTACCATATTTCAGAACCGCTGATACTATTCCATACTCCTAAAATCGACATACCTGACGCGCCAACGAAAGAGTGCCATCTACGTCGAACAGGCAAAGCTTCTTGAGTGGACGATCTGCAAATGCTGAAGAAACCATGATAGTGGTATTTTGCAAAGCTGAGATACGTGTTCCAAGCGAGGCCGCGGACAATGTTCACCGTAAGATGATGTGGCTTTCAGGCCTTCAGGGATGCACCAGCTGCAATATGCACATGTAACCCCTAATTATCGGCAATCTCCGAACTGATCTCTTGGAACAGCAGCGCCTTGATCTCAACTCTCGAGTCAATTGGATACAGCCCTCCGAGCACCGATACCACACAATCTGACTCGTTTTACCGTATATAAATGTGAGGCCGAATTTTATGGCGTTCGAATCGCTGTTCATCCTCGGCTAGACCCTGCCATTTATTTCGTCATTCGGTGCCCAAGTCTCAACAGTCAATGGCTGCAGTTCAAAGGTCCCAATACCATGTCTATTCCCTGCCGAAAGACCTCCTGGATACTCTGACACCTCGGAATTTGGTTAATCAGCCTGCTATATCTCGAGAGTCTTCTCCGGAGCCCGTTATACAAACCACAAGCCAAAGAGGATGCAATGTTTGCCTTGGGATAACCTTTCGCGATGTCGACGAGCAAAGACTTCACTTCAAGTCTGATTGGCATCGGTATAATGTCAAGACTAAATTGAACGGTGGACAGCCAGTCACTGAGGTCAACTTCAATCACCTCGTTGATGGTATGCCTAAATCTAATTATGTCGATGACGTTTGCCCTCAATGCATATTCGAACAGGCCTGCAGCTCGACGACTCACTTTCAGGCTCAGCATCTTCGTCTGAAGATGAAGGGGATGATTCGGATGCAGTTAACGCTCTAGTGAGCAAATCAAAGAAGTTAGGATTGCGCCCCTCGTCCCCAGATGAAACATCCCGACAAGCACCTCAAACTGCCCTTGTTTGGTTTCACTCCCCTCCATCCACACAAATCGGTGCCTATAAGGCATTATTCCCTTTGAAAACGGAGTCTACCGACTATTTGCAGGAACTACGCGACCTTCAGGTTCCCAAGACTGGAGGACGAACTTGGGCGATGTTCATGGTCGCCGGAGGTCATTTCGCCGGGGCTGTGGTCAGAGTCAGCAAAGACGATGATGAAGATGAAGAAACTACGCCTAAATCGAAGAAAAAGCCCAAGAGGCCCAAACCCGACACTGAGGTATTGGTCCACAAGACTTTCCATCGTTACACAAGTACGTCTTGTTTGCCGAATCCGTCAGTGACTCGACTCTAAACTGCAATGCAAAGCGCGTCGCAAACAGGGTGGCTCACAGTCCGTGAACGACAATGCAAAAGGTCCCGCCAAAAGTGCAGGTGCACAATTGCGAAGATATGGTGAACAAGCGCTCCGAGACGTCAGTAAATAAAACAAATCTGCGAGCCCAACGATAGCTCACACTTCTACCAGGACATCCGAAATTTACTCGGCGAATGGGCAGAGGAAATCAATGACTGCGAGCGGATATGGATTCGTGCAAGTATCTCCAATCGCCGGATATTCCTCGATTACGACGGTGCGGTCATCCAGAAGGGTGACGAGCGCTTGCGCACATTCCCTTTCCCAACCCGTCGTCCGGTTAGTATCTGAGTCCCACCATGCCTTGCTAGACTGCGGAACTGAACTCTGTCTGCAGACTCAATCTGAACTTGCGCGATGCCTCGCCGAACTCACCAAAGTCAAAATTTCACACTTCACTGAAGACGAACTTAAAGCACAAGATGATGCCTACCTCGCATCTCTTCCCAAGCCTAAGCCCATCCCAACGTCTTCCGCGCCTGTAGAGCGGGAGAAACCTCAACCAATCAAACTTTCGAAAGAAGAGGAAATTCTTCGGGACAAATGGTCTAGGCTCTTGGAAATGGTCAATAAAGGCCGACTCGAACCTCTGAAAGCCTTCTGGGAAAGAGAAAAAGACGCTATCGGCGGGATTGATACCCCCATTCCCGACTGGGCGGACGAAAAGGTCACCACGTTGCTTCAAGCGGCCTCTTATGCCGGCCATGCTGATGTCGTACAATGGCTCCTTGAATCCGCTCGTGCGAATCCGACAATTACAATAGGGTCTTCAAGACAAGGTGTCTTCGAGGATGATGAAACACATTCCGCTGATGACCCAGGATCTTCTGCTAAGGGAGGTGCCAGAACCGCATACGACCTCACCAAATCCAAAGCTGTCAGAGATGTCTTCCGACGCAGTGCCGGTACTTACCCTGATTGGTGGGACTGGCTTGGAGCAGCCCACATTCCGAGTATCTTGTCGCAGGACATGGAGGATGAGCAGGAGCAGAAGAAGAAGGTGAGGAGGAAGGGCTTGAAGGAACGGGTTAAGGAGCGAGAGGCAAAGGAGCAGGAGAAGCAACAGGAGAGACCAGAAAGCCCTTCACCAGATCCAGTTACAGCACCCAAGAAAGAATCATCATCCAATGCTCATGTGCATCGT
Organism: Coprinopsis strossmayeri; assembly: GCA_900156845.1. Lineage (NCBI taxonomy): Eukaryota > Fungi > Basidiomycota > Agaricomycetes > Agaricales > Psathyrellaceae > Coprinopsis > Coprinopsis strossmayeri. Next base: position 111,255 of record FTPT01000084.1, read on the forward strand.
CTTGGGGGATCAATGGGATCAACTGAAGGAATTGCTGGTCTTACCCCAGAGATGCGACTGAAGGTGGAGCGGGAAAGACGAGCACGAGCAGCAGAGGCTCGACTGAAGGGTCTAAGTGGTGGAAAGTAGCCATAGGACCCTGTACTTTGTCTCTTGTTTGCTGTTGTAGGCTTTGCAGCTAATGAAAATCTCACTTTATGCACTGGTATCACTTGTCTATTTTTGGACCTCCACTGCACTTGGCTTGATTTCTTTTAAAATTGTGTAATTTTCTGGCCTAATACCTATGCCATCCTATGAAGGTGGTTTCAATTTTTTGAAAAGCAACTTTTGTAGATCAAAGCATGCCCTGTGGCTTACAGCTAACAGCAAAATTCTTGTCCCTTTTCAACTTTTCAGATATGTCCACCATGTTATGTAACTGTACCAATCTAAGTAGCATGACATAGGGAAGCAGGCATTTGTGGAGATGTGAGAAGAGCTCATCAGCTGGGCAGCAGCACCCTATTCTCTCTTGCAACCATCCCTTATTGCTGCATGTCAAGAAAGCTGAGACAATGGTAGACTCTGGGGTTACAATATATTGCCCTCTTGCAAATGGAGGACATAAAACAGTACTCTACATGGTATATATAGCCTTTTGTGGCTGCAGCAAAAGGTAGGGTAAGGTGGACGTTCATTGGGGTCTGACGTGGGGCTGAGGGCGGCATTGCATCATGGTACTTAATATGGATGCTTATGCAACACAAGGGCACAGTATCTAAAAAGTTGAAAAGGGACTAGAATTTTGCCGTTAGCTGTAAGCTCTGGCATATTACTTGCCTGTGGATTATCAAGGCAGTACATTCCACACAAATTTTCAAATTTGAATGCTTAGATTTGAATTGGACTTTGAGCAGTCGTGACTTCTTTGCTCCCTTTCGAACATATTCCCACGCTCCTTCTTTTCGTCCAACCTCCTCTTCCACATTCAAGTTTTGTGGTTGTGCATAATCTTCTTTATCCAATAGAGTATCAGCAACTGCAATAACACTCCTTAGCGGATTCCAACTTGACATATTGCATCTTCTTATAGATGCCTTACTGTCTATACCCACTGCACAAATACCCTATCATTGCTTCATGCTTGCTCCTATGGCAGTAATGGCCCTTGCCTCCTCAGAAAGGCTTCTAGAGGTTGCAAAGGATGTCATACATCAACAGGGTTATAGCTGTGAATGGTCAAAAGGTCCCCAGGCAAAGCCTTGTGGGGTTGTGCTTTGGAGTTGGAATGCATTGAAAAAGGTATGTTTTCATCCCTTTCATCTAATTTGTCTTGGAAATCTTTGCTCTCTGCTCACCTTCAGCCTCCCAGAAGATCATCTGGGAGTAAAGGAGTGCACTGGGAACATTTTTGCCTGCCTCTGAGGCTACAGACACCCCTGACATGTTCTGGACATGTTCAAACATTGTTGATCAACCATGATCAACTTATTTTTCTCTTTTTCAATACCCCTATGTCTCAAATCTCTGAATCTGCATTCACTGGTATGGAAACTCTTGTTTTGGGGCCTTGACACCTCATGGAGGTTTCTGTCGGCATCGTGGAAATGTTGCATTTCCAAATTCGGATTTGATTGATTTGGATTGTCCGGTTTGCCATGAACAGTTCTGATGCTTTTGCAGCACCTTATTCTCCATGCATCTCTCTCGCGCAGTAACCAGGTATGGCCCAATTCACTATCTGTTGATAAGAATCTAATCAACTGAAGAATTGGGTGGAATGCAAGTTACCTAGATGCAATCAGCGGAATCACCGCTCGCATCAGGAGCTGTTGCACCACATTGAGGAGACACATTTGTCTCGTACGCCCTTACCATGTCCAATCTCAGGTAAGTCATGAGAATATTCACTTTACTTGCCCTTTGTCAATTCTATATTCTCCTTGCCCAGTTTGCAACCATTCAAGAGTTTTGAAGCCAAGTGATTTGTATGATCATGTCTGCCACAATCACCAGGACTTGTTCGTAAATGCTTCAAGTGGTTTTCCTGTTAAAACTGCTCCAACTCTACAGCCTTTTGTGCCCACTGTTAAAGCCCCTCCGCCGATTCCGAAACACCCATTGATTGGCCTTGTCCCTGTTCGACAAGGCAAACGGCCAGCAACGGGTGTAGGGAGTTCACAACCTCAGAAACCCATTCCACGGCATCCTCGACAAATTCCCATGTCGCAGATTCCCGAAATGTCGAGTGACGAAGAAGAAGAATTCGAGAAATTGGTATCTTTCTCTTCTATGCGGAAATCAGGCCTCTCGGACTTCGAGATTGTTGCTCAATGTATGATAATTGGAAGGCCAGACCCGGGCTTCAACCAGCAACTATCCCGGCCTCCGCCTTTGCTAGATGGCGACCTTCACCCATATCAAGAGCCGCCAAAGAGACTCTTTTTCGATGCTTTTGCAAAGCATATTGCAGCAGAGGAGTCAGCCGTGTCGCAGAATTCTTCCCACCCTCTATCCCAGTCGACAATTCCCAGTTCGATATGATCAACGCGTTTTCAATTATTATAAACTTCCCACTAATTGCCTTGTAATCTTTAGCATACCTGTCCATTTCGTGTCACTGTCGTTATCATTGTACATTCTTTTTTTTTTGGTGATGCCTTGTGTTTAGACATGGCGTCACGGGTACAACAACATTGTAACCGCATATCATTGTACATTCTCGTTGTCCGGAAATTCATGGCTTTGCAACTTAGACGCCTGTTATGTTTGTAACCGAGGTTTTAGCAAAACAGCGCTTCACATCAATCTTTTTTGGAAGCCATCAAACTTGGTCCATTGGTCTTCCTGGTACCGTTTCTTTCAACCATTTGCCATGGCCAGTGAGTCTCTTAATGTTTATAGTCTGCTTTATCCCTCAATAGTAACATCTTAGGACTATCTCTTGCCCAGCAGCTGGCCCAATTAGATGATACCGCGCCGGTAGGTACGTTATCGGGCGTTTATTCCGTCGATGGTTCTAATGTCTTCCCACTAGATTTCGATCTAGAAGCACTCGAAACATATGGAGAAGACGATGAAGATAAAGCAGACAACGCGGCTATGGCTAGGGAGCACTATGTCGACGTAGGGTGAGTGAATTAACCCATTATATGTGTTTCATTATGCTAACGCGAAGTGGTGTTGTTAAAAGGCCTAGTGAGTTACGCAAGCTCCAAGATAGCCTAGCAGACCCGAAGTATCAAGGCGTACGGACATCCCGCAGGGCCTTGCTTAAAGCTGAGGAAGAGGAAGGTTCTGTCATACCGTCTGACGAATCTGGAGACGAATTCCATGATATTGGCAACAGTTCTGACATCCAAGGAGATGGACCCGAAGAATGGGACGATGGAGAGAGCGATAATTATGACGACGACGACGAAGATAAACAGGATGAGTACGCCATGGAAGTTTCACTGCCCGCTCCCCAAAAGTCCATTCGCCCCGCATCTGAAAAAGAGCCCACGGAGGACTTGACTTCCACACTAAAACAGGCACGGGAAGCCGATAAAAAGAAAGGGAAAGCCGTGGCGAAGCAGATCGTATGTCTGGATTGCTTCACCCTGCCCCATTAATCACTCACAGCTACCTTTTCTCAGGCCTTGTGGGATGCTCTCCTCGATTCTCGAATCCAAATACAAAAGGCTGTAGTGGCAGCCAACAAACTTCCTTTGGTGAATTACATCTCTTTCCTTTCTTGGTATCAGGTTATTAATGTTATGATAGCCAGATACAATGTCGACCTTCATGGAACACCCTGAATGTTCTGATGCCCTCCTCAAATTGTCTCAAGAAGCCTTAGGTCTTGCTGAAGACCTTACCGAGCTTCAAGAGGTAGATTTCCTTTCTATGTCGTTGCAATGCCCGTTCAATACCTACATTCGTTTAGAAACTCTTCAAAACGAACGAGAACATTACGCCCCCGCCAAGGAAACGACGCAAGTTGGACGAAGAGGCTACGTTGTCTAATGCTGCGGAGGATTTGATCTCAGCTTGCGAATCGGCGGCTGCACTCGAACAGATGTACGTCTCTACCTTCCTGCGGCCCGCCAGCTTACCGAGCCTCCTCCAGTTACCACCCCCAACTTGTTCAAACCCTCGCAAAATGGTCAGCAAAGATCCAAGCCGTTGCTCCCTCCGTTCTCCTCCCTTCAAACCGTGGCACCTTCGCCAAGGGCAAGCAACAATTGAAGTCGGCAGTTCAATTGGTCGACGAAGCTTTGCAGGACCAGTCGGGCCTACTCTCTCGGACCCGATTGCGCAGAACACCTGGTACCCGTATCACGTCAACGGATGCAGAACAGGAGGGTGCTGAACGTGAAGCGGGGGGAAATCAAGACACCACGGCAGACGTCGAAATCTTCGATGATACAGACTTCTATCAGAAGATGCTACGCGATATTATTGATGCTCGTGGCGGAGAAGGAAAAGACGCGGACTGGATAGCCATTCAGAAACAGAAGAAAGCCAAGAAGGATGTCGATACTAAAGCCAGCAAGGGGCGTAAGATTAGGTACGTGGCACTTTCTTTTTTCCACTTTACGCTAACGAACCATTTCATGCTGCAGATATCATGTGCATGAGAAGATTCAAAATTTCATGGTCCCGGTTCCTACTGTTGGAGGGTGGCATGAAGAACAAATAGACGAACTCTTCTCATCGCTCCTTGGCAAAGGCTTTGAGAATGCTGTGGTAAATGTGAACGAGGACGAGAAAGAAGGTCATACAGAGGAGGCCGTTGGGCAGGATGGATTCCGAGTCTTCGGATAATAACATGAGTGGTATATTGCAAAGGAGTGGTATAACTGGTGTTGTCATTGTGGATTATAGACGGTATGATACGATGGAGCGTTTTCCGATAAAACTGATACTGTTCGTTCGCGTGACTTCTGTATGGGTGTGGGAGCGGAATCACCTGAGGTACTTCCTTGTGTGTCTGGCGGCTGAGCGAAGAATGGAACTGGATGGAGGTTCGTGTCCTCTCCCATATCGACGTGGACAGGAGCACGCGCTGCCCTTCTTCGTCGCCGGATGTATACTAAAAGTATGATGGCAGCACACAGGACTATAAGCCCTCCAATTGCCCCCCCCACTATCCCACCAACTGGCACGCTCCCTTTCTTTGGTTCAGCTAAAATGGATGTATCCGGACTTTCAATAGCGCTAGGACTAGGTCTATCGGAGGAAGGAGCGAGGGTCGTTTCCCCGCCTCCTTCGGGCTCGACGACAAACTAGGAGACCACCAATGAGTAGAAGAAACAGATGGCAAAGAAATGGACTGACATATACAACGTCTTCCATAGCACCGTGCAGGCTCGTTGACACAAGCACAGGTTGGTGATTCTCAGCCAACATCATCGAAGAAATGCGATATGTTCCCGCTGATAACCCGGAATCTATAACCCAGGCCAAGGCACCGTTCTGATCCTGTTCTATCAGACCTTTGTATGCCCTCCACGACCGGGACGGGTCTGTAGGTTCTGTCTGTTGTAACGAACCCACTGCTTCGACAACGACAGCTGCATACCCTCTTACTTGCCCGTCATCGGTCAGACGTTGGGGAGCTGCCATATAATTAGAGGACGAGCTTGTCCTAAATCCCAGAGCCATGTTACGGACTTGCAAGAGTACCCTAAGTCGCTGGTTTTCGGGCCATCTTGTTCCTGGGGTAGGAAACAAGAACTTGCTCGAAGGCTAATCATAATCTCGCATTTATATGTGGTTGAATTTCAAGAACAACTTCAAGACTTACAATTGAATTTATTCCTGCAATCATTCCCAGTGGAGCCGGGTTACAGGACCCGCCCTCCAGTTGCCTACCGTCGGTGATAGGGAGCTCCGTGAGGGTTCGACAGAAGTTGATGTAGTTGTTTGTCGACGTCAACGAAGGAGAAATCCCTACCAATGGTTAAGTCGCCTGGCATTGGTCTAGAGTAGGCTATGAAAGAAGCTCTGGCATACCTGGTTCTCCTTCTGAACCATCGCTACTGAAACTAGGGACGATGACATTGGGGTCCAAGTCCAAACTTGTGTCTGAGGGACTGTCTTGCCTTATCCGCAGGGCTTTTAGACTTGGGTCGCTATCACGCTGTCCCAGGTCTTGTATTCTGCTTGGTGCGGGAGGTCCTGCAAGTCCAATATCCCTTTTCTCTTGGGACGAGTCACCGTCACTGGTTACTGTGAACTGATCGAAGGTTCAGTGTCCAAATTGCGCACTAATGACACTGGAAGACGTACGTATACAGCGTCACCCACGGATCCGTGTGTAGTTGTGGGCAACATGACAGGCTGGTGGTTAGCCGCATGCACAGTCACAGAAGCTCGATAAAGTCCTGGTGGAAGAGAAGGGACGTTTACCAAGTACGGTGGGTCTGAGCCAAATACTTCCTTGGCAAAGGCGAAGTTCCTAGGGTCGGTTGGTGTGATCTGCTCCAAGGATGATACAGACTCTACAACCAAGTATAAATGGCCAAAAATGGTGTTTATGTCCAATTGCTGGGGAGCGGCCATGTAGGATCTCCTACGGCTCGCGATACGGTCGGTGAGTTGCCTGGAGTGAAGGATTATTGTGAAGTTAGATGATGCTGGTATTTCGTCTCCAGGGTTGGGGAAAGCAATCTTTGCAGATGGCATATTCTCCCTAGAAGGCAGAGCACCAATAGGGACCGGATTGCATGACGCCTCTGCAGAATCCTTGCCTTCAGTCAACGGTCCAGTACCACTTGAAGCACAGAAGTTGATGAAATTATTTGTTGAAGTCAATGAACGTGTTAACTGTGGACCTGACAGTGTCTTAAGCCTATAGACAAAGACTTTGTGATCAATCAGGGACTCACCAGAACTAGGCTGTGGAGCACTGCCTACGCCATCTTGGGCGAAGGCCTCTGCTATCACAGCAGGGTGCAATGACCTGGACGTCTGGGCGTTTGAACCGCTTTGCCTGGATCTTAGAATGGTCATTCCCAGTGACCAGACAAGGAGGGACCCCTCATCCAGAGGAGTGCAGGAAAAAGAAGAGTAAAGAGAGGACTAGGGTGTTCCCACACGAAAGTCTCTTTAACTACTTCTCCTTCCGAAAGGCCGCGCTGGATGGGATCGGGTATGGCGGTACACGCCTGGAAATCAGCATACCTTGGATACCATTGAGCATATCGGAGCGAGTGTCAGAGCATATCGTTATCACAGATCCGGTGTGCTTCGAGACGCTGTTGACGGGGATTGTTGGTGTAATTGAACTGGATCGTTTCCATTGCCCTTGGGCTCTTTGCCCTGCAAGTTTTTGGCCTGCCTGCAGATGTTAACGCTTATACAGATAGGAATAAGAGCTAAACCGGGTCAGACTAGCTGTATGTGCGTATACAGGTTCTTCACACGATGTCTATCTTCAATACAGTGTTACGGTATGGGTGTGTTGCTATCAAGTTGCCAAGTTCCCTGTCGTCACGACCGTTGAGGACATCCGGATGGGAAATGATCAGCTGCCAATCTCTAGAGACATTAAATTTCTTCTCTAGTAATAAGGTCGTGAACAATGCGCAAATATTTGCAGATGTGTGACTCGTCAAATGCAGGGCGTCCTACTTTCACGATTAGGAATGATTATCAAAATCGCCGAGCCTCAGTTGAATAGCTCAAACCAGCTTCATGGAACCCTTGATATATCATATCCCTGGAGAGTAGATGTCAAGGGCAACAAGATCTGCGGCCTGAAGTCAATATTGACGTCTCCTGTGACAGTTTCTAATGTTCAGGACATAATCAGGTTCATGTTGACGGTCGTGGAGGAACCAGCGCTAGGGTAGGGCTGAGGGAGCAAGCGCTTGAACCCCAAACAACAAACAAGAGAATGCTCGTTGAATATTCTGTGATTCCCCGTGCTTTATCAGTTTGCTTTGCACTAGTCTCCGAAGTTGGTCGCGTCACAATAGCAGTCGTTCCATTGTACCTATAGCTGCCGTTGAGGGAACAAAAAGTGTTTCAAGAATCGCACGCTTCGAAAAAAAGGAGTTCATAGGCTCCAATTAGAGTTTCCAAACACATACCCCAGCCCTACATATTCAGATTTGAGGTAGGGAAACCACCACCGCTATATGAAACGATAAGTAAATCAGGTTTAATATGAGAGACTCATGCCCGGTGCAAGGTGTCTGCAGTATATGTTCCCTGCGATGCCACTGAATATGGCCAAATGTCGACGGGGTCAGACCGTTCCAGGTCTTGTTGCTTCACGCTTCCTGACCACGCCGAGACTAGGTAAGACGGCACATCTGGCCCTGGGGCTTGGCTTCAGATTATGCCTCTGGATCAGAGGATCCTGACGTAGAAGGTCCACGATCAAGGTCCAAATCCCGGAGAGCCATACCGATTTTCCCAAAACCAAGCACAAACTCGCTATCCCTATGTTCATCCAAACGCGTCGAGGACATGTGGAGGAATATCCTTGCGGTAGTATAACGAACCGTATCCGCCACCGGTGAAGGCATTGATGACTTTCGACTCGAACACGATCCACTGGTTCACGAGTCGGATCTTCTGCTTCGTCGTTAGCTTGTGCCAGACTGAATGAAGCTCTACTTATGCCATCAGCAATGTCCGTGATGATGTACTCGGCGCCAACAGGTGTCTGATGCCTTGGACGACCAAGATAGAACCCGAGGAACTTGGGTTAGCCCCAGCCGACTGCGTAGGAACTTCATGCTTTCCACTCGCTTGCAGTGAGGAGATGGGCCGGATCAGAGGAATCCGAGCAATGACCTCCCGTCCATTGGAGAGCTGCGCCTGAAAGACTTTGTTGCATCTTCCTTCGGCTAGTGCGAAAGAGAACAACGTCCTCTGCTTCTGCGCTTGCCATAGCTGCGTCCTTTAATGCGTCAACGTCAAATTTCCGGTATCGCAAGGCTTGTTGACGTTGTTCATCATGTATCGTCCTGAGGTATACCGAACGAAGTCCTCATGCACTGCCGCCATGACCCTGCAGCAAGCGAAACCTCGCAGGCTGGAAAAAGAAACAGAGCAAGACACGATAGCGAGTGGCAGGCTCTGCTCAAACGGTATACTGTCCGACTGTCGAAGTATTGGTCCAATGTCGGACATGCCACTGACAGCCCGCCCACAGAATTTCATATCGAATTGGGAGGTTGAAGGCATGCATGATAGCGTTATGAGAGAAAGAAGAAAACCGGAGCTGACGGAACGCCGAGATCAATCCCACCAATCCGGAGTCACCGGGCCTGGTTGGCTATGTGTTCTTCGGCGCTTGTGCAGGCGCTCGTGAAGAAATGACTGGCAAACGCTAACGCCCTCTTTTAAAGAAGAAAGACCGATTCTACCACATACAAGTGTACATGTGCTCTGCATGGCCGTCACATTATCCTGTAACCTCTTTTCCTTACCTATATGCAAGCAGTTGTCAGGCCATATACACCTGGAACTCACACACATAGGCAGGCACAAGGCACCAACATGCCAAATACCTTCAGAACGATGAGCGTCAACATACCGACTGCCTTCAGCACGACAGGATCCATTTTTTCAGAGATTAAATGCACGCCACCGAGTGGTGAAGCACCAACTTACCAAGTTCCTTAGGGATGTCCTCGAGTATAAAAGGTCGCACAATTAGCCCTCTGACTACCCATCTCAACACGACTGATGTCAACAACAAAGGCAGCATTCACTGATATATCATACCCCAGAAGTTTGTCCCAATAGCAGGTTTCGTTTGTTCCCTCCGCCGAAGTGCTGAAATTCTTCGTGTTGATGCGCTCGAAGCCATCGCAGGCTGCCAAGCTCGTCAATGGAAGCGAGGGCAACTGGCAAGGGAAGCGTATCGCCCCAGCTCGTTCAGACGACTAGAAGTTCAGGTTCCGCATCAACCAAGACGAAATGAGAGCCGACGATATGTATAGCAAGAGAATGGTGCCCCGCATGAAAGGGCCCACTCGAAGACCAAAGTTAACGCAAAGGTGGACAGTGGAGAAGATGTTCTGAAGCGCCTGGAAGACAACTGGGATGATGACGACTAGACATAGTATAAACTTGTGCATACTTACGGGCATTGCAGAAGCATGGGTCCGTCAATTTGACATAGGATTTTGAAGGGAATACAAAGGAAAGTTCACTGAACTGTCACTGCTACCTGAAGACTATGCATGTAAGAGGTGGCTCGCCCGTCCTCTCGCCCGTACTTTGTCCTGGTCAAGTGAAGTTCGGTGTACATATGCCGTCGGGAATCTGAGGTACTATAACGGGGCCCACATCAATAATGGTTGCTTTATATAAAGCCAAAGAAAAATAAAATCAGAGTGCTGATAATCTGATTCTTCTTGTTCTGACTTGTACTGCAACATTAAATAACAGGGTAGTAGTGGTTCGAAGGAGTCTTGAAATTGCTGGCCACCGGGGGCAGTAGAAAGCCGCATAGCAAGAGACCTTGACTTAATAACACTGGGGCGTTGCCTTTTAAACGAGCGTCTGACCCCCCTTCATGTAAAGACTTGCCATTGGTCCGTCGTACCTGTAATTCGCGGAAGAGATGCCTCCGTCCTACGGGCACTTGTGGACCCACGGCAACAATATGACGCACGACGCATTCCGTCTCCCGTCAACTGAGGCAATCTCCTGCAATCTCCTGCTATCTCCTATCAGTGCTTCCTCGCGGATCCCGACCACGCATGCAATCGGCCACAATTCAGGAACAACTCGAAGGCGACTTGCAATTAAATATCTGTACATTTATCGGAAGTTCTGTGTTGTGAAGCTAGATCTAAGCTAGCAGTAGCATCATACAGAGCGACGTATGGGGAAAAAAGCGCGGCGCGACATAGTCTGAATAGCCAGGACGCTATGTGTGTCGTTATCTTGCTCGGTGTACTGGGCCAATTTACAAGCCTTTCTGAGCCTTGGCTTCAGCAATAACTTCCTTCAATGATTCGACGACGCGGTCGATATCCGCCCGTTCGGTATCGACGACCGAAAGACCCATATGACTGAAAAAATGAAACGCGTCAGTCGTTTGTCCGATGGCAAAGTGAAAACTCGACTCACCCAATGCGGAAGTACTTGTCTGAAGAAAGGGGAGTCAGAACCTGCCCTTAAGTAGATTATTCAACAAGAACATACCCTTGATCTGTGTGTGCAAGCCACCGGCAACAACAACACCGCGTTGGGCAAGTCGAGGGATGACATCTGCAGCGCCCAATCCCTCAGGATAGTAAAGCTGGCGTTTGACATGGATATGAGTCCCGGTCATGCGATTACGAAGAGACAGGATGTTCACTTACAGCAGTCATACCATTAGCGGCTTCGCCGTCGGCCTGTGGGAGCTGGCTCATGCCCAACTCCGCGGCGGCTTTCTTAACCTTTTCGCTTGCTTCCTTGTGAAGAGCGAATCGTTGCTCAAGGGTAACGAAAACCTCAGAAGGCAACGCGGGGGTCAAAGATGGTCGCTTGCCGGTGATGATGCTGAGGGAAGCGTGGTAAGCGTAAAGCAGATTGACTGGTGGTGTGGCGAAATAGGCTGGCGAGCCGGACTCGTAAGCGTTCATAATTGGAAGCCACCTGGACGTGGTAAGTCACCGAAAAGTGAAAGCGAAGGGAATGGTACATACTTCTTCCAGCTGGCATAGTACGAAGATGGGGGTATCTTTCGGTTTTTGAACACCTAGGAACATGAGATTGGTATATGAAACGGATAGAAGCAGTGACTTTCACCCACTTCCATTGCCCGAGCACTTGCGATGAGGATGCTCAGACCAGGTGGTGTGCCGAGGCCCTTTTGGGAGGCGGTAAGGACGACATCGAGACCCCAATCATCAAATCTGATTTCTTCAGAAGCGACCGAGCACACACAGTCAGCAATAACCTAGCCAATGCAGAAGAAAGATCAGTAAAAACCTCGGAGAAACGAGTGCCACGCACCAAGGTATCAGGGGATATCCGCCGCACGGTCTCCGCAATTCCCTTCGCATCGGACAGCACTGCTGTCGAGGTATCGACGTGGGTGAGAGTGACAATCTTGTAGGATTTGCCTTCATTTTTCTTTTGGGCAAGTGCCTTCTCGAGATCAGCCAATGAGACTGCCCGGCCGATGGGGGCTTTCAGTTGAGTCACTTTGGCCCGATAAGTTTCCAGGCTTGGGGAGAAAGAGCCTTTTGAGGAATCGCACCAGGATCTGAATGAAGAAGAGTACTCACCAGTCAGCAAAGCTATCAGCAAAGTAGCCGGAGTGCAAGACCAAAGCCTCCTCGCCATCTTCAACCAAGTTAGCAGCGACCTGATCCCAACCCAGGGTACCACTCCCGCTAATGACAAAAGGCTGGGTGTCCTTTCCAGCGTAGACCACCTCCCGGGTCATGCGAATGCAATCGCCAAAGACTGGAATAAAGTCCTTGGAGACATGGGACATGGAGGGGTGGGCATTGGCATAGAGTACAGAGTCAGCAACCTCGATCGGCCCTGGAATAACCAACAAATCGTGAGGGGCTTGCTTAAATGTGGACATTGTTGAGCTCGATGTGTGGAGGGACCTCGTCGTCGTCGTGGGTGCTGTGGAAGCGGCTGAGAGATGTCGTGCAATGTGACGAAGGCGCAAGGAAGTCGAGGACAGCGTGCTAAGCATATATGCTAAGTGGTTTCTTCGGCGCCTAAGGAGAAATTTATTCGAAAACTCCGTGACTCCTAGTGGCGGCACTCCGTCCGCGCCGGAACCACGGATCAATTGCATCTTGCCGATACATATGCCGCCAGTCCCGGTAGACAATCCTGCCAGGGGCGACCGGATCCCTCTTTGCTGAAGATATTCTTGAGATTCGCTGAGAAATCGCAGGGCTCCCCAAGTTAACCCCTATCTACATGCCAACCACATGGACCGGCCTACTACTTCCCGTTGTCCCTTTGCGCCAGTTTTCCGGGTTGCAGTACTTGGACTTGAACGTCACGATTAAGTAGGATGTCATGATAAACCTGGCACCATCTCATAGGGCCAGATTTCCTGAAACGAGTCTTTCAGGCGTTTCTGAAGCTCATTACAATTAGGGAACACCAATTCAATTGAGTGTGCCTTCGGTAGCACTGACTGCTACAACGGGCCCGCCATCAGGTTTCTTCATACTTAGGCCTTGTGTAGCGCTCTATAAATATCTATTGATATAGTGTAAGAACAACCCTTAATCCTCAGGCTTCTTCAAATCGGACAATTTTGGCCCTGCCCCCAGGTCGTGGTTAAGTCCAAGAAAATATCATTTCGCTAGCCGCATGCATGATCCCCGGTAGACAAGCCTTTCAACTATCCATACAATTCCATCAAGATTCAATGAAGAGACGAGAATACGGGAGGCAATAGAAATTTAAGGCTTGATTTAACGGCAAAGGCTCATGACTTTCACAGTTCGAGCTCGAAAAGTGAAGGAGTAAAGCATGCAGTGCTTCCCGAACCAGGTGCGTATGTATATAGCAGGTGTCTCGATTCTCTTCTAAGTATTTCAATAGAAAGGAAGTATTTCCCATACTCTCACCAATCCCCTTTGCTGACGTCCGAACATATCGGACTCGAGGGTCCAAGTATTATACTTAGTGGCATGGTGCCGAGTCAGTGGGAGACCTCGAACATCTGAATTAGAGCTATATTAGAAACGGTTACTAGCAATACTTGTGTAAGGCTGCCGACTTACTACGGTTCCCCTAACGTACATATATACCCACCAGTAACAGAAGGGGGGAGCTATTCTGTTGTATGCCTTTTGGTGGAGCCATTAAGGTGGCGGTTTGGCGGTCTTCCAAAAGAATCGAATTATTTTATTTTATTTTATTCTAATTATAATATAATAAGTATTTTCCATTATGTTGCATTTTTTCTTTTTTAATTTCATTTGCCAATTGAGTCTACCCTAGTCTACCCTAGTCTACCCACAATTAACCTTACCATCGCTCTATTAGCATCTAGATACTCCATCGCCATAATCACAAAAAGTCGGCCGAACACGCGAGACGGCAGCGGACCTAATCTGTCTTACAATACTGAGGTTTTTACTTGGAACTCTTATCGTAAGACGTTTATGAAAAGATGATTGAAACGGAGAAATATCATCACCTCGAGGCACCTCATCACTCTTCATCAGGTGTTATGTCCTGGAATACATGACGAGAATACAAACATGTAAGCAGATATCCTTTGTCCGGCGTCAGCAAAGTTGCGTCTGAGTTACTTACACGCAAAATATAGGTCCCAATATAAGTACTACAGGAGTCGCCAGATAGATACGCCCGGCGAAGAGTACCGCGTGCTCTCCTCTTGCCATTAGAAAAAGGCAAAAACCTATCAAACACTGCACCGGTAATCCGAAGCAGCGGCGTGCGTGCGTTGACATAAGACGCACCTACTGTGCGTACGAATGAAAAGGTTTAATAGATACAGAGGAGAGGCTATCGTTTGACATGACAAAGACGACGGGGTAGCTGTGAGTCCCCAGCAAGAGAAGCATACAGAGAGAATAAACCAGGGAGAAAAGGGTTTCCATTTTCCATGTCAGTCGAGTGGTAACAACAGAGGGAAGAAAAAGGGGGGAGGGACGGGGTGCGAGTCGAGGGATTCGCCAACGGAGAATGGGCGCCTAATGATATGGTCTAACCGGCAATCATTAGAACAGGGCTAAAATTAGGAACAAGATATTAGCCTGGTCAAAATCTGGCGTGAAAGAGCTGACGCACCGTCAACGCAGCAACAGCATAGAATGGCAGCGAGGCAAGCCATACACCCCGTATTGCTATCTTTCTCTTGTTGTCTATTAATAGCCGGTCAGTGCGGAACCAAAAAAAACACGCTGTCAGGGACTCCGAGAAAATACATTCCGGACACCAATTATTGGCTACTATTGGGGAAAACTGCAAGCTGCAAATTGCATGGAATCCGCAACGAGTGGAACAACGACTGCGGATTGCAGTTCGGCAGGCAAAGGTGGACCGAGAACTTACACAATCACTGTTTGCGGTGGTGCTTGCTGTGGGTATCCTTGCTGAGGATAACCTTGAGGAGGGGGGCCACCATAGTAGCCTCCTTGGTATGCTTGTTGAGGTTGCTGTTCCAGAATAATGCTCAGGTTACAGAAATAAATTCAGGCGTGGAATGACACTCACCTGAGGATAATATCCGCCTTGACCACCAGGGGGAGGACCTATACCACGCAACGAACATTATTAACGAACTCTCTCCCTCCAGACCGGGCAATAATTTGCGAGGTAGACAGCAAATTACCGCTGTCGGATGATTTCTGGAACGTACCTTGAGGGGGGTAATATCCTTGAGGCGGTGGTCCCTGGCCGTACTGCTCCTGGGGCTTGCCAGAGTTGTAGTAATCTTGAGCACTCATGATATTGAGAAACGAGATGAAAGGACGATGAGAAGAGGAAGTAGGAGGTGGGCCCTGGATTGGGGCTGAATCACAGCCCTTTATTTGCGGGTGTTTTACGGCAAAGTTGGCGGCACGCGGCCTGCGCGCGGCGTTGCGGGAGATTCGCTTGGGATTTGAGCTGGGCCCTTCCCGTCAAGGGCGCCAAGGTCGAACCCAGAATATACTCAGGCTGCCAAAGGTGCATCGTGTAGTAGAAAACGTGTCTTTTCTTCATAAGAAAGGGCTTGGGAGAAAGGCATGCACTGCTTTCCGAAGAGTCCTGTTACTCGCAGTTAGTACGCTGCAACTGAAGCTAGTGCTGAAGCTAGATGACCAGAGGCGAACGCAATGGGGTCCCACATTCAGCGCTTCCAGATATATTGCACCTGCACTGCATTTCAGTGCCACATATTTTCTGCGCAGCTGCTACTGAGTTCCAAAGGTAGAGTCAGAACGGGAGAATGGTGCCAAGTAACCAAGGCTGTGTGGTGTGCGGGAAGGGAAGGCCAGTTTTGACAAAATAATCTGTTAAATAAATAACTTATGGAAAAACTTGGCTAGGCTTAACTAATAGTATTTACCTACAGGCAGACACCAGGCATTTAGTCGATACCCCATCCCGGGCAACTATGATCAGAGGCTGCGATCGTCGTTCTTAAGCACAGTAAGGCTATGTCGGAGTCCGCAGTACTACTAGGGGGTCTAGAGTAAATTCACCTTCGAAGAAAGCCGCTTCGGCGACCAGAGTATGTACTCTAAATTTGCCAACCCGGGCGTGCCCTGCAACCACCCACAGGCACCCGAGTTTTAGCCACGATGGAAACTCGAGGCCTCGTCCCAGTACAAGCAGCCCAACCATAGATCAATCATGATATCTCTGTGTATCCCAGTATCCTCAAAAATCGTGGAGCTATAAATAACACTTAATACAATTTCTCCCTAATTGTCGAGAGCATTTCCCACACAGCCTTGGAATAACAACTCGCGTAAATATAGACTGTCTAGATAACCCTCCTTGAGCATTTGAAGAGTCCACTGAGATGTCATTCCTGTCAATCGAGAACTACTTCTAATGTTGCAACTTCTACACCAATGCTATGCAGATACCATCAATGCTTCACAAAGCGTCACAAGTCACCACCATATATCACCGGGACAACATATGTGTGCGCCTTCATATAGGACGATCGATAGCATTCATTGTTACGCATCAAGTGTATTTTCAGACGCAAGAATGACAAATACATACAAGGGATAACCAACCCAAAAGACCCAAAGAGAAGGACGAACTTGACGGCAGAATGAATCCAAACGGAAAACCAGTGCAAAAACGTTTCAAAAGGAATAAGTCAGGGCAAAAAAGACATCCGAGCTCCCTGCCGGATGAACGTCTGCGTTAACCGCGTCAGCGCTACAAATGACAGTTAGCCGCCGTTGAGATCTGTTTTTAAGAGAGAAAAAAAGAGACATACGCGCGGCGGTGTAGTCGGATCGAGCCACCACGTCGAAAGTCGTGGTCTGTGTCGAACAGAGATGCGTTCCATTTTCTGCAACGTTCAGGTCTCCTGAAGCACTGACACTGTGCCAAAAGCAGCACGGGTAATCAGTATTCGCCGTTGCAATGAGAAGCATCGAAATGGACATCTTGAAACAATAAGTCAAAGGGCATACATACCTCGATATCCTCGAAAGGGTGATACGCAACTGATACCGACCAGACCACCGTACACTCACGTCCGAGAACAAGAAAAATAAACCCGGATTGCCCTGCAGATCATCTAGCTGATCTACGGAGGAAACGAGATTTCCATACAGCAAAGGAACTTGGTTTCCAAGTCCGATGTGTGACCCCACATCTAGGGAAGTGCTTCCATCCTCTGAAAGCAAAGATAGATGCGCAATGAGAAATGGAAGTTCGTCTTCTCTATATAAAAGATATCAATTATCCGTGTGAGCAATGATTAACTTGGGCGTCTGGAGGTCAACATACGGTACAACAAGGTTGCCGGAAGGGCCACGAACAACCAGCCGCACAACTATAGGCGGTGTAATCGGCAATCGTGAAAGATTGGCCATTCCAAATTCTGCTGTTCGCTGCGGCTGCTGAATTACATCAAGCTGATATGTCCTATATCGGTCACCGTTAGACAGGTAGCAGTAGCGCAGGTATCGGTAAGTAAAAATCACCGATGTTGCGGGTCTGCTAGGAGGGAGGAGACCTGAATTCTGGAGTATCTTTGGCTACTAGGAGAGCTCTGTGACGACAACGGAAAACGAGTTGAAGGACCCACACTGGGTGTGGAACTTCGGCTGGCAGAAGACGAGTCGGACGACGTTGTGGACGAAAAAATACTGGGATTGAAAGAAAATACCGGCGATGATTGTCTACTGCTCGATGAGGATGAAGGAGGAGAGGGATTGCAAGGTCCAGACGCTTCTCCATCACTTGTGTAATATAGCAACTTCGGAGGCGCTTCTCCACCCTTTGGAGAAGAAGAAACGGAGACGTTCATGTTTGTACCACGGTAGATGCCACTGCCAGACAGGGAGAGCGCATCTCGGGGTTGCTGGATCACTGTTACAGATAAACCAGAAATAAGGAGTCAGCAACAAGGACCGGTTTGATTATTCGAAGAATAGAAAGAGTGACGAAGTGGGTACTCACTTTTTGTCTCGCGGCGATGCCGCAATTACGAAGGAGACACGAAAACTCTATCTCGGACAGGATGGACGATGTCAAGACAACAAAACACTAGATCGGTTGAGATTCAAGGTCGCGTGTTGGTGCGGGAATCACTATGAGCGCTACTGAAAGTCTCGGGTTTTAACCGGTCCATCTGAGAAAAAGTCGGATGCCTCGAGGAGTATGACTTAACCTGTGCATGAAGGGTGCAGGAGTCACCCAGAAATGAGGCCGGCATCCTGTCATAATAGGATTCTGGAAGTAACTTCTGTATCCTATACCTATATCAGGCATTGAATCTGTCGAATCTGTCCAAATGATCGGGACGAGACCAAACGGATGGTGATGGAATAATCGGGGGGGCACCGATGCTTTTCGGGAACCTATCTCGAAGGATGCCAAGTCTAGACCGGAGAAAGGGGGTTATTAAAAAGATTATTACATATATAAGTGATTAACGTAGAGATAGAATCAGACGCTCTTTTTAACAAGGCTCCAGACGCCTGCCATGCCTGAAATTATGGTTGCAGACACAAGCGCGGGTCGCACGCCAGCTAATAAAGATTTAATGAGGTCTTGCACATGAATACGCTGGACGAAAGAAAACTTACTGGTTGATCTAAACAGGGCTCCAGTGATGGCGCCTGCAGTCATGCTCCCGGCTGCGTCGTGCTTGCCCCTGAATGCATCAATGGAGGAGTTGATACCGTTGTACATCAGAGCTGAAAGCCGAAAAGAGTGGATCTGAGTTACATTTCCGTTGGGGAAACGAGTCAAAGCTCACCCATAACACCAGCGGAGTTACCAATAAATGTTCCTCTTCGTGTAACAGAGTTCAAAATACTGTTGATCCGCAACCTTGTGTTGGACACGGCAAGCGGTCTTCGAGCGCCTTCCCGTACCCCCCACACACCTCCAAGGGCCAAACCTAGTAGACGGAGATTGAGCATGTGACAAATTAGAACAATAGGAAGGCTAAAGCGGGGCGTGCGAGATGTTGAGATAAGGTGAGAGATATCCAGGGAGGAAATGAGGACCATCGGAGACCCGAATAAGTAATGTGAAAGAGATCCCGAACTTACCACTGAGATACATTGTGCCAGTCCCATAACACAGGTCATCACTCCATCCCCTGGAGGGTATTGCCGTGCTGGACCCAGGAAGTTCGTTTGTCTTTTCGTCATCAAGAAGCAGGTAGTCCAGTTTGTCCCCAATCTCTGCCAACGGGTGGAGCTTGGTTGGGTCGTAGGCAGCCATGAGCAAGTCTGTTGACGTGACTGGGCTTTCAGTCGACGCTGCAGCGGATCGCTGGAACTGGGCATTTTGGAGGTAGTCTGTAGCGCTCTTGGACGTCGAGGCCTCAGAGTTGGAGTTGGCTGCGGACATGGCGACAAGGACGACGACGACGACGAGGAACGGTGAGGTGGTCGTTGGCGGTGAAAATGTGTGACGGACCCCGCGAACTGAATGATGGCCGGGTGGCAGCACGTGATGCGTGATTCTCTGACACAGCGCGAATAGGAACTCTGCTCTTTTGCGAGACAATTGGCGGGAATGTCGCTCTGTGCACGAAGAATTTCGCTCTCTGCTGCGTTCTCCGGCAGAACAATCGCGGATAAAGCCAGGAATGCCGTTTTACGTTCAAGGCTATACCATGTCGCTTCCAAAAGGCCCGCAACCGCAGTGGGAGCTTGGAGGCATCTTCCAGCCACCAACCGTGAGCCAATCTTCGCATTGGTCGAGGTTAGCCTTCAAATGCTAATTGTATATCCGGGGTCTCAGGATATGCCACGTCTGTAACACCCCATTCATCCGCCATTGACCCGGCAGAAGTCGAGGCACTAAAGTGTCTCGAAGAAGGGACGGCGAAGCTCGAGGAAGGTGACGTCCAAGCTGCCAAGGACCTTTACAAACGCAGTGTTGAAATCAAACGAACTGCCAGCTCTCTGTTCAATCTCGGGGTGACTTATTACCATCTTAGTATGCTCGTCCTCCTTGCTTGAACTATTCATAGCTGAGGGGAGCTTTCAGAGGACTATGAGCAAGCAATATCTGCTTGGAAAGAGTCTATCTCGCTTCAGCCATCAAGTCCCGATGCACATACCAGTCAGTGAAGCGTCACTTTATCTTTACAGACGTGTTCAATGCTGTTTCCAGACCTTGCCAGCGCCTATATCATCTCACCAGGTTAGTGGTAAAGGATGTTAGCCATCTTACGGGAGATTTCATGCCCATCTTCACATAACTCGGCAGTTTCCCGACCGGATCTTGCCTTGCACCATCTGGAGTAAGCTGAATTGCGCGTTCGCGAGCTGGAGTGATATGCTGACGGTGTTTATTCAGGGTAGCATCCTCGCTTTCGCCAGAGGATCCCGAAATCGCCTTCAATCACGCCGCAGTCTTGGAAGCCAGTATGTATCTCCTCGTTCTAGACCGCGGGAAGACTTACCTATCTTATCCAGCTGGACGGCTAGAGGAGGCTCTTGAAAAGTACAAGCTGAGCAAGCAATACGGCGTCGAAAGAGCCGCAGTGCACATCCGTAATGTACAGTTCTCACATGCTCTTCTGACAGGCCTTCTCATGCTTTTTGATTGTCACTAGGTCAGCGCGAAGATTCTGGGTAAACGGATGGAAGAAGAACAGCCTGCTAAGGACGCATATGAAGATTCGAAGAGCAACTAAGCCATTGGCCACAGAAGAGGACCTTAATATGTGCTTGCCTTCAAGTTGGGCGATAGCAGAAAGACGATCCGGATTTCCTGACATATTAGAGCTCCGCGAAGACACCGTACATATAGCCACTATCAGGGCTTCCGATACACATGGAGTTTAAAATCTTCAGTCGATTGTAAATGGATCTCTTGAACTACCATCTCCTCCCGTGATTCTTTGACCTGATGCCGCTGCTCTGCTAACTCCAGAATCCTGGGAAACTGAACCCCATGCAATCCTTCTGCCACGCCCTGCATTGAACCAACTTTGATCGTCGCTTCCTCGAAATGGAGGTGACCTCCAGCCTCGGAACGCCGTCGACATACCCGGGGCGATTCCAGGTCTACCGATGCCGTTGTTATTATGGTTGGATGTCGCTTGCCCAGTCATCCATCCTCCTCGCGGCCGAAATTGGTTCCCTCTACCTCTCGCAAAATTGTTTCCGCCCCTACCGTTATTATGATGTCTTCCTCTGCTTGGTAATGCAGCAGTGAAATCTGCAGGCGCTAGAACTGTCTCGGAATCTCGAACTCGCCGGAGGATAATTGACATATCAGATCGGCTATATTCAGCAAATGGATGATCCTCCGGCCTCAAAAACAGAATGCGGTCATAGCCCTCATTTGGCTCCGGCAGCTCGAAATCCTTCGCGAATCGCGAAAGGACCGATAAGCCCTGCTCAGGGCTGGTGATGGTGGGATGGCCAGTTCCTATCGCGGGGGAGAACACTCAACGATAGGGGCTCGAAAGAAGCTGAGCGACCTACGATCTTGTAGACGGGCAGCGCAGACCTGAATATGGGGGTGATTCATGAATCAGCTTCAAATGGTTACTCGACTGACATCTCCCGCATGGGAACGCGGGGAAAGGCTATGGAAACTCCCCAGAAGTGTGGGTGGCTGCGTACCTCATAAGGAGTGTCGAAAACAATAACCCAAATAGAGGTTCCTGGGGATTCTCGAGCGATCTTGATCCAGTGAAAACGTTGTCTGTGAGGAAAGCAATGTTTCTATTAGCAGCATGTCATATCGCAATACATGGGTGATTATCGGTATGGCAGCGGACTGAATTGGGGCTGTCTTTCCCAATTGTCCATTTACGTAGCATATGGCAAACCGTAGGAAACACTCACGATGCGTTGAAATTGGTGCGGTCAATGCAAACAGAAAGTCCTTGGCTGAGAGATTGGCGAGCGAGCTGCTCAACTCTCCGTCTGTCACCAAGATCGTCTTGGTTGCACCGCCGGAACTGCGGGAAATGAGACTGCAGGCTTTCTGCAAAGGTTGACTGCGCCACCCCGCATGGTCAGACGTCTCGCAGGTTTGTACCCCAAAACCATACCTTTCCTGATGCAACAAGGCCGCATAAGATCAGGACAACCTGTCCTTCCATCTCAAATTCTGGATCCGCAGAGGCCAAGTTCGAGTCCTCACGCCCATGACTGAATGGTTCGACATTACTCTGGACCGGGTGTTCATCCATCGGTGATGTCGAGGATCGAGTTGGTTATGGTTCTTGTTCAACCTATAAGGAAAAGAACAGGGCCTGTCAAAACGCTCAGCGCTCTTCGATGAGTCACAGATTCAAATGCGCTTTGCACGGCCAACATAAAACTCAAAACAAGGTTTTTTCATCCGGTAAAGTTCCAAATCCCCCTTTTGTGACACGGACCTTTTGCTCGACATGAACTCATGAGCTTAATTGAAATACATCCCCAAATGCTTCAATTTGAAAGATTTTTCCACCCATACCAATAGGGGCTTCTTTGATAAATTGCTATCTAATAGGATCAGGTGTGAAGAATTGATATCAATTAATATGTGCATTCCGTCCTTTGGATTCAAGTGCGAAGATCGTGAAAACCATGGACTATGCGTATACGACCCGGGCCCGTATGGAGCGGACGGGGTTCTGGCTGGTTGCTCTGTGGACCTAAAGTCTTCTTGATCAGATAGACTCAACCGTGTACATGTCCTTTCCTTCAATACGCGGAGTTTGTCGCCGGAAATAATAACGGGGTTCTGTCACCAGACATAAGAATAACATACTTCAAGCTTCAAGTCATCACACGTTGTGTTATCCTCCTAGAATTGGTAAAATAAAAAAATTGTACATCCACCGAACCGCAAATCATTAATTCCACCGTGGAAGGAACTATCAGAATTTCGAAGAAAACCAGCACCAGGCGCGAATGGACATTAATGGCTACCGTGCTGCACCCGATAAAAATGAGTGCACAAACGTTCGCCTCGTTTAGGAAAGAGAAAGGGGAATGACGAAGAGAGGACAAGGAGATCTTAAATTACTTGCTATTATGAATGAGATAAAGAAGGTCCAACATCGACAAGAGGGAAACCACAAGAAGTGGAAGATTGTTACCACACGCTGGAAATCGTTCATCGGCCATTCACAGTTGCCGTGGAGTCTCTGTGGTTCGAAGTACCGGCCATCATTGCTACATGGGGGACAACTTTCGATGGCGATGGTTCAGGTGTAGGTGTCTTGTTAGGATGATCAGGGATCTTTTCAATTTCCCTTTTGGCTTCTTCCCATGCCTCCAGGTTCTATGCCATTTGCCATGAATGATCAAAACTAAACTTTATATTAATAAATCCACGGACCTTCTTGCACCAATCCCGATGAGCCATGGCCATGGCTATACCCATTTCACGCAGGTCAGCGACCTTCTGTCGTTGGAAACGATCCAGATCCGCTTGTATCGTGGAACTGGAGTACTTGAGGTCCTGGGCAGCCAGATGCAGCGCGTCTTCCAGCTGTGAACGTGTGACGTTTGGTGGTGAGTAGACTTCGAATAGAACAAAAGAGATGTACTCACCATGGAGATGGACTCTCTTGTTTTTGTTATGCTATTTCTTCGTGCACTCTCAGGATCCACATCCATCATACCATGCAAAGAATAGCTCAAGGCGTTCAAGAGGCCTGTACCTGGAACCTTCATACGTCTTTTTGCAGGATTGGACCCAGGATGTGGAGGAATATAAGTGGATGACGATGCTGCATGGGAGTCCTCGCCGACATCGCCTTCCGCGCCCCCTTCCCCAGTGGGAGACGTGGGAGACGTCGCACCCAAGGTTGGGGCGCTGACACTGGTAGACCGGCCCCGACTAAGAGCATCTTCCAACCGTCTTGCCTCCTTCTCGCTCTTTTCAAGCTCCTCCAGTTGCTCACGCTTGTTCTCCAACATATCCTGAGTCATTTCAAATTGGACGTGTTTCTGGTGACGATATGCAAGCAGCTTCTTGATGATGGACGCGAACTGGCTATATTCGTGCAAAGGCTCAGCCCAATTCTGTTCGACATCCTGAAGTAGCTTCGTTGTTGACACATATCCCACGTCAACCGCTTGACCTGTCTTCTCAATTGCAGAAGCAAGCTCGTCCGTCTCGTTCAAGCTGAATCCGTTTAGAACAGCACCGAGGTCAGCCTGATCCTGTGCATAGTCTACGTTGCTCAGTGCGCCTTCATCTTAAGATGCCGGAGGAAGTACCTTTCCAGCGTTTTACAACTCTGCGTGTGACTTTCTCCATTGGTCCGATCATATGGTTTGCGAACTTGTTGGTGAATGCTTCTGAATCGAGGAACCGCTGGTCGGGCCTCCGAAGCGGATGGGCCGCTGAGGGATTGGGCAGCGCCGCGTAAGCAGTAACAAAACTTTGGTCTGTAGGATTGTGAGACGGTGCTTTGAGGATGTTCTTGGGCAAATTCGAGACGGGCGGTGAGTTGAGGACTTCGTTCTGAAGTGCTGTTAGTTTAGGATGAACCAAGGAAGGCGGGACGAGGCACCAACCCAAGAAACCTCCCCTTCCAAGAATCTATGGAAGACATGCTCGTTAGAGAAAATAGGATGTCGTCCTATACGGTTAAGGAATGTCTCGAGCATCCTCTTCCTTCGAGCAATCAGCCCAGCATCTTCCTTGGCTTTGCCCTGCTTGATGGCATAGTCTCCAATGGTCTGTTTTGATGGAATAGGTGGTATGATAAGCGTTGGATACAGTTTCACAAGAGATTCCCGTAAGGATTCGAATTCCGAGTACCGGTGTCTAGCCTCTGTCGACTAAGATTTGCGACGCGTTAGGCCAGGGGCTTCACGGGCAGGAGCTTAACTCACCCCACTGTGTATCACGTATGTAATATAAGGCGATGTAGCGTTCACAGACGTCTTCTGAGCGTCTACTATCTGCAGATACGTCAAGGTCTTCAACAACAGAAGCCCGACCAGGTTGCAAACGCACCCGAATCTCAAAGTCATCGTTCATATGCAAGTACCGGTCCAAGGAACAGCAATAGTCGGCCTTGTAGTTCGCTTGCGGTTGCCGATGAGACCCTGGCGAAGGAAATGGCGGCCTGTTGGAGGTTGATGGGGCCTGGGCAGGAGTATCGACCTGTGTGTGCGTCGGAGGCTCGTCAAAGAGGATTTCCTTGTTCATGGACGACGTTTCGGACGCGATATGCTCCGCATCTTGCTCGAAAGGGTTCTCGTCTTCAAATCCATCCATGTTCATGGCTAATATTCAACCTGTAGCGGTAGTTGAATGCGAAGAGACCGGGGCCCTGGGTGCTGTGAACTACCGATTGATGAAAGTGCGGTCTTTAGCGGGCTACCCTGGACACGATATATTCCATTTGCTCACCTAGATCTTGGTTCCTTCACAAAGCGCAAATCCGAATACGAGTTTATCGCGGTGCTGCGCAGAGAAAGTGTGGCCCAGTCCGAGCGTAGGCTGAGTCCCGACGACATCACTGGATTTAGCAGTGCTATCAATGGCTGGACACCGTATTTGGTACTATTATATTTCAAGGCCTTTCCAGCTGAGAACGTCCAAGGTGAAACTAGATGGTATAGTCTGTCTACGAGCACAGATAGGCTTTACATTACATCGTATACAATTGCGTGTTATCGACCAGCGATAATCCTCGAGGGATCTTCACCACCGAGGCCATTCGCTTGGCCTCCTCCACTCATCCCGGCAATCACTTTCTGGAGATCGGTCCACTCAGATTCTCTGGGAATAGCCATGTCACCTATATCATAAATATAGAGGTGGCCATCGCTTCCGCCAAGAGCTGCCCGTCGGCCTTCCTTGCGATCCCATTGCAATTTGTTGAGGCCTCGTCCAGAACCAACTGTCGTGGACACAACAGGCACCTAAAGGAATGACATAAGGACCATGTAAATCTATCAAAGAGGACGAGCGTACCTCTGTGTCTGCATTCAAGTTCCAGACGTCAAACTTCCCTGAACCGTCGACAGTTCCGAACAAGGCTGGATGAGCAGGATGCCACTTGGCGTCATAAACATAATCATCTGCTTCATCGAAAGAGTAGAGCGGTGGGAGGTGATGAGTCGCCGTTGATGTTTTCGTCAGACCCTTTGCGCGCCACAGTTTTACTGTCCAGTCCACTGAACTGGTTAGGAAGAGGTCGGAGAAATCAACAGGGCCATTGGACGGATGGAAGTTTAAGCCAAGGACAGGGCCATAATGGCCTTTATAGACGTCATGATGGTTCAAGCCAGCTTTGGCACCAGCACGGTCATAACGGTTGGCCTGGTAAACATTGCCCTCCTCCGTACCTACCCAGAATGTGGTAGTTTCATTGGCGGGGAAATCGAGCGTAGTGATGGCCACTTCACTTGTCTTATTGTGGCCAGTATGCAGGAGTTCCAGCGTTTCCTATACTCATATCTTAGAAAAGAACCATGTGAGGAAACAAAAATACGCACCTGCGGTTGGGCAAGCATATCAACCAACCAGCTGCAAACTGTGCCGTCTGAACTGCTCGTGATCAAGTTATGCGCGTTCTGAGTACCCACCATCCGCATAGCGTAGACGGGGTGCGTATGACCAGCAGCAGATAACGGGGTTTTCAGCACTGGTAAATGTTTAGACCGCGTATCCCAGAGAAGAATTTGACCAGAGTATGTTCCTCCGAAAATCAGGTTGGAGTGGAAAGGTGAGAAGGTGACAGTCAACACATCAGACTGAGAGCGTAATTAATAACATGATATGGGCAGCCTCGCGTAGGATATACCCCACCTGTGAGTGGAAAACGAACTCTGGTCGTTCAAGGAGATGTAGGTTCCAGACGGCCACGACACCGTCTGGCTCGTTCAGCGCGCTTCCATTCTTGTTGTACGAGGCGACGCTAAGTTCAGGGTACTACTGAAAATTAGATTCCATTCAATGGGACATGGGGAACACTTTACTTTGGGTGACCAGTCAATGTCCGTTATTGATCTGTTCTTCCCTAACCGTTCGTCAAAGAATTCACAGACGCGTTTAACCCGCTTTCCTTCAAGGTCGTCACTAGATGAGTGTCAGTATTTTATGATGCATCACTGACAGAAGTTGCTTTACCCTTCAGATTCTGCCCCAATAGTATAATCACGGATGTGGTCATAATTGTCGTTTAAAGCTCGTTGCAGAATCTTGGATGATTGTTCCACGAAATCAAGGAATTCAGGGGCTGCGAGAATGCTGGCTCTCTCCTCTTCCGTCAATTCTTATTCCTAGTGCATAAGTAATTAGGCGTAAAGCAGACGGAGAACAGAACAGACCTCGAATGGCTTCTTCGATCTCCTGGTCCAACTTCACATTTTCCTCTTCCAGCACCTTGTCTTTTGCAATTCGTTCCGCTTCTGCAGCCTCTCTTTCACGTAATATGTGCTGTCGAATCTCTTCTTCACGATCAAGCGATGTGTCGTCGTCCACCGCGGCCGTTTGAACCTCTTTGTTGTAGATGACGCGCTCCTATTAACAATGAAATCAGGTTCTGTCATTAATCGGATCTCGACCAGCTCGCACCTTTTGAGGCAGTTCAAACAGTTCTTGTTCCATGTCGATAAGATCTATGTGCTTACGGGGAGTCACCATTCTGCCAATCTTTCAGCAAAGACTTGATGCTCGAAAGGTGACAACAACTGACATTTCCATTATATTGTCGGTCGCAGAGCTGCTGGACACGGACTGCGTGCCAACTCCTGAGAAGGCTCCCTCGGATGTCAGGTCATCCTGTCCATGCCTTCCAAGCCCCGAAGGCCCTGGTAACTGGATCCCATGTAGAGGCGGAGGTGTGCCAGGGATCGACTCTGAAGGTGTTAAGTCGCCGCTTGCTCTTCCGCCTCTCCTCGGGCTCAAAATAATCTCATGAATAAACTTGTCAATCTCAGTCCTATCCCGAGTTTGCGATGCCTAGAAAGAGAGATCGGTGATACTAGAAACGAACGTTAATGCTGGTAAACGCACATCTGGGGTCTTGGGCTGATTTGCCGCTTTCTGTCGTTCAGCCCGTATCCTGCGAATCTCTTCGATTTTGGCTCGTTTAGCCTCGATCTCTGCTCGTCGTCGGTCTGACATTGTTTGTGGCTATCGGTCGGCGTTGACCAGCGCGTGCAACGACGCGACCCTTGAAGGCGCGGAATTGATTTGTTTATGGCTGTTACCAGGACCTTGATCTCTTCCCAGTATGTCCCTGGTCGCCCCAAATCCTCAATTCAAACGCTCCAGAAAAGGCGGAGCAAGAAACTATGAAAACAATAGGTTATACACCCATCCCTTACCCCTTTTATTCGTCGAGCCTCCCGCGAGCCGGCTAGGTTCTGTCCTAGGATTGCTGGGACTCTCCTTGACTCGAGTCGAAAACCCACACTGCGAAGGCATATTCGACCCAATAACCCGGTCTGTCTGGATAACGAACATGGACCACTCGATGACCCTCTGGAGAAGAGGCTTCTTTGGCAAAGGAAACCTATCAAGAAGCGAGCCGAGCTGGCTCTCTCGCCAACTGAACCTCCGAAAAGCCGCTGGAAAACGTGTGTTGACTCCATCTACGAATTGGCTGATATACCAACCGGGCGATGATCGTTTTATCTTTTGCAAAGGATAGAATTGACTTCGGAGGAAGTGACTGCACGTCGTCGAGCGGAACGCAAGCAGTTCAAGTTGGATCGAGCAAGGGCTATTGCCGCGGTTGCTCAAGAGGCCGAAGAACTTTTCGAGAAGGAAGGCGTGGTTGTAACTCCTGCTCTATCTGGGCCTGCAATTCCTTCAGCCGCGACATGGAAACCGTCTCAGCCTATAACACTACCAACGATCTCTACTCCTTCCGACTCTGTAGAGCAATTTGACGATGAAGAAGATTTGGAGAATGTGGAACACCTCCAACTTACTCTCCAAGAAGCCTTTTTCTTACTCTGGAACATGGATTGCTTGACGGTTCTCCATCCTGACACAGTGAGTCGGACGGGCACTCCTTTCGATAACTGACACTTACATCTTGCAGCTCGAACCCATGTCGCTAAAAGACATATGGACATCTTTCCAACGCGCTCATCTTCCCTTTTCGATCGACGGACCCCGGGCATTACAGTTTGACAACCCTTTCCTAATCAACTATGTCGTCTACCATCACTATCGTTCGCTCGGGTGGGTCGTGAAAGGGGGTATCAAATTTTGCGTCGACTACCTGTTGTACAAGCGCGGGCCAGTCTTCAGCCATGCAGAGTATGTCTCCCCATCTTACTACTCTGAAAAAATACCTACTTTTTATCTATTAAGGTTCGCTCTGGTAGTTATGCCGGTTTACGAAGATGAAGAAGACCAAAAAGAATCGACCGTGAACCTTCAGAACTCGACCCCATTCGCTTGGTCATGGCTGAGCACAATCAATCGTGTAAACACTCAGGTTCAGAAGGTATTATGTTTGATATTTGTAGTCAGAATCAGAATCACTATATTTACCTTTGGCTGTAGACTCTCGTCCTCGTCTACGTTACGATCCCCTCAAAATCAAGACTTCCGCTGAGCGTACTGGATTCACCCGCCTGCTTCCAACACTACTCAATCCGAGAAGTCGTTCTGCGTAGATTCATACCTGCACGGATGCGTGATTAAACATCCAATGTTGCATCGAAATCATCAATACACTGGAGTTTCGCTTGTTTAAACCATTAAGTATATATATACCCATGAACGACAGAATTACAAAAGGCTGGGTATAGACCGATCTCCTCCACATCGTTCTCAAACCCGACACCTCACCTTCATAAGTATTACCTTGAGATATTCATCGACAGTTGCTCAACTCTGCCTGCCGTCATGGCCCGCGGAGAGCTCTCCCCTTCCTTCCCTAGACCATGGTGTGCCCCTTCCGACCCTTCTCCCAACGGAGGAGGGTACAGAACCCAGTTCGACCCATCGAAAACCAGTACAACACAATATCCAACGTCGTGCGACTTTGTCCCGGGCGTTCCTAGAAAGGTCGAATATAGCAATTAACACGGATAAAGATCGAGGGACGGATGGAGACGGATGTCGATGTTTAGATAAGTAAAAACGTAAGCCAAAGGTCGAGTGTCGAAGACGGTGCGAAGAGAGACCAGCGAAAACGAGAAAACCTAGATAGCACCCTTGATCGTCACTTTGCGATATTTCTCTTCGTAAACTTGAACGAGCTTGGCATGCGCCGATCGACACTCCACGATTTTTTGACTGTCGGGATGTTTGTTATCAACAAAGAAAGCAGCGGAATGGCTCGCTAAAAATGTCCGCGTCTCCTCCAAAGAGTCAAAGCCAAGTTCGTGTTGTAAGAATGAAAGAGGAATTTTCAAGTATCTGAGCACGCCGTCAGGTTAGGTTAAAATACGAGCAAACATCAAAAGAGGCACTTACGCTTTGGTGATAACCAACAGAGCACGGACTCGTTCTCGATCAATGAAGTGATCCATGATATATGCACCCATGTTCGGGGCAGTCAGGTATAGTTCGAAAAAGGAATGGTAGTTGCCGGTGGCCAAAGCTTGCTGGACGCGGAGGGCATGGGCGACAGCTGGATGCGTCTTCTGTTTCGGGGTTAGCTGACCTACGTAGAGATTTAATTCTACAGACAAGACATTAGTCACGCCATCTTCCTTGTCAATATAAGGGTCTTACCGCTTCGGTTGCGTCCATGGAGCAACATGAGAATGCGGTACGCTGTGAACTCTTCGACTTTGCCGGGAATCCCGAGTTCGTAGAGCGTTTTCAGCGTAGCTTGACATTGGTTGTACTCCACCATGTCATTCTGAAGACAGCCGTGAATTTTAAAGAGGAAAAGATGCATCTAGACCTACGCTCTCTAGTGCCATCCGGGCATGGATTTCATATACTTGCACACTGAACTCATTCTTGATCCGTTGTACCTGGAAAATGTAACTGAGCAGGCTGTGTACGATGAGGTGAATCAGCTCACAGTCAGATCTTGTCGTAAGCTCTTCAGTTGGTTGCATATCCAGTTATATTGGACCTTCTCTCTCCAACGTTTCTTAAGTTCTGAAAGTGTTTGTTGAAGAACAGCATACGGACGTATCGTCTCTGGTTTTGGTTCCTGCAGGAATTGTCAGACAAGGAAAATTCGATTCCCAAGTTGCTTACACTTGTAAGGCGGAGATAATCCTTGAAAATTTCCTGTGATGTCCCGACGATGGTATAGCGATCCCAGTCTATGACATTCTATGAAAAGATTTAGTGCATCTCAGTAGACAGCGAAAGAGACTTGGAGTTACAGGGTCGCCTTCAGGTCCATCCCGAGTTCCGAATGGTGATTCTGACGCTGGGTGGGCATAATGCTGGCTATAATAGTGGTTGTTTCTCGAAGAGTTGTTATGCTGACTTTGCCCACTCTTTGTACGTTCCAACTCATGTTCACGATGAAATCGCTCTGCTCTCCGGTTAAGTGCAGCCTGATCACTGTAGTTGTACTCATTGGAATAGGAGTTTGCCAAAGCTTTGTTCGCCTTCTTGGCCTTCTTGTTGGAGTTCTGGTTGTCGACACTGTAATCATAGCACTCATTCAGCAAAAAATGCCCTAGAGCACAAGCTTTGTCGGCATACCCCTTCCGTTTGAGATTGATCAATGGAGGCGGCTTGGGCAGCAGGCTGGGAGAAACGTGAGAGCGACACATAAGCCTGGGGTGTGTTGCCATACCTCTGCAGCTGCACACCAGCCCAATCCGTGGTCCAAAGAGTATGCTTTTCGAAGGCGTCAGCAATTACCTGTCTTAGTTCTGCTTGAGCTTCCTGTTTATTGATATCGGTCATTTGCCCAAGGCATTTCGCAACCCATTCCCTGGATGAATTCACTACTGCGCACAGACCTGGATTCTCCCCAATACGTACTTTAACGATGGCGGCCACGACTCTGAGGACATTTCAAACTTCTAGCTCGACGATGAGGATATGACTATGACTTGAAGGCGAAGTGGTAGACAATAAGCAACTGTCAAATGGCCGCAAGCCTATTCGGCGTGCCCATGCAGTCGGAGTTTGAATTCAACGTGAGAATGACCTTCCACTTACGCCGCAGGATTTTAGAGAATAAAATGTTTGTCCCACAGTTAGCATTATTCTAGTAAGAGTACGGAGATATGGTATTAAAGCGGTACCCTACAGCTTCTTACGAATGTATACGAAAAGGGCGTCTGGTCTAATGCGTCTTGTCAGCTGGAGGATTGTAGACTGCAGATGGTTAGCGCATGGTTTAATCGCGACAGACGGCATTACAACTCACCGATTTTCCGGTTTTTGATGACGTTCCATTTAAACCGCTTGACGGCTACGCTGAGAGCAAACAAGGTGGAGAAGATGATGACAGCCTTGATACCGGTCTTCTTCCTCTCGTCGTGCTCAGGCTCTGCAGCCCAGCTGAGGAAGGAGACAACATCCTTGGCCATCTGCGATGTTGTGGCGGGGGTACCTACGGAGGGGAATGAATGTGCAGATCGTTGGAGTACCCGGAATAGACCTTACCGTCCTCGTATTCAACCAAGCCATCGAAGAGCACACGGGCCATGGAGATGGCACCACCGGGGAAGTAGGGGTTGTAGTTCATGCCCTCACGGATCTCGACGCCAGCGGGAGGATCAATGTAACCGGTGAGAAGGGAGAAGACATAGTCCTGAGAGTTACCGGTGAGCATCCTGAGTTGCAGACGGTAGAAACTGTAGACTTACAGCACCACCGTGGCGAGCCTTGACGATTAAACTGAGGTCAGGGGGGTAAGCACCGCCGTTGCTAGAACGGGCAGCCTCCTCATTGGGATAAGGTGCGGGCATGTAGTCGGCAAGCTTGCCAGGTCGTTGGAACATCTCGCCTTGGTCGTTGGGTCCGTCGGTGTATTCGACTTCCTCGGCCATAGTACGTGCCTCGTCGGCGGTATGGGAGACACCAACGAGATTACGCCAGGCAATACGGTCGAGCGAATGGCAGGCGGCGCAAACTTCACGGTAGACTTGATAACCACGTCGGATACTATTTCGGGATCAAAACTCAGTTCCAGGCCCCAAGGACACGCCGATGGATGATGCCGGTCTTACCTGGCGTGGTCGAAGGAGTCAAGGACGCCCCTGTGGGGCCAGGGGTAGGACGCAGGGTGCAGACCCTCGTCACTAAGGTGGCTGGCATGGACTTCACCGAGGAATGGCAGAGTACCGTACAAATGAGTGTACCAAGCGATGGAACCGGCGGCGAGGAGAGAGGCTGAGGCGAGAGTTGCGCGGGAGCTCATTACGGACTGTGAAGAGGTCGTCAACGCCATGCATTCCTCATCCCTGAAACTTGTCTCCTACCTCCACGGTCGACGCCGAAGCGCTAGACGAAGCGAAACGAGCCTATATGCCGGTCAACTTCTACCATTCGTGGACACCCCAAGCTGCCAACACCACATACCGACGCGCGGGCACCAGAGAAGACGTTGGACGAACGAGCAGCCCCCGACGTGGCTGCTCTCCTGACGGCTCCCGCAGACAGCCTCGAGAACATTTTCGGTGGTAGGATTTTGGGAGGAAAGGCAGGCTTTGCCAGTTTGTCAACGCGTGACCCTGGAAGGCGGGATGAATCGGAAATTCCCACTCGGCCAATCACAGGCGACCCATTAACTCCAACACGTGATCGTAGATCCGACTCGGAGTACATTAGAATTACAAGCATCGAGCGATACTAGCGCAATTATCTTTTAAGAACGAACGAGCAGCACTCTCATAGTTCATATGAAATATGCCAATTTCCCTTCGTCCTCTCGAAAAACTACTCCATTTGTGAAGGCCATGCGGCTCGGCTCCCGTTGAAAGAACTTCCAAGCGACTCCGAAACCACTTCTCTCTATATGCAGACCATCGTCCGCCGTAATCTTCCCTTCCGTTGGCAGTGATATTCGGGATCGGCCACCACGATTTGAGTACAAACCTATGGGCATCAATATGACATATGTATGTCCCACACAATAACTGAACTTCTAGGTACGACAGATCGTCATCGACGAGGCTTTCTGAGGTAATCGGGTCGGTTATCTCAACTCCTGTATATCCCGATGGACCTTGAAGAACCCCCTGCACTGAATCCCGGCCGATAGCAAGCCTCCAGAGTATATTACCGCGCATGACAGCTGCTCGGCGGATTCGAGGATCGGCGAGCATCAGGTCCCGCATCCGAACATAAGAACGGTAATCATCCAAAGTAAAGTCGTGGCCGACAGGACGAACGGGAAGGGTAGATGGAATATTCGGGTCTTGGGTTGGTCGAGTTATCTGGCTGTGCATTGGTGAAAATGTTTGGAATGGAATCCCATTTTCAATGAAGTATTTTATAATTTCAGCTGGCCTTTTTGCTACTGGACCGAATCCAAGTCGACAGACAATTAATGCATGGGCTGCACTCGTGACAGCAAATCGATAGGGAAGGCTGTCGAAATGAAATATGAACCATAATGTTGGCAGATGTGTATATTTTGGCTTTGAAAGTTGTTTCTCCGGATCTTCGGAGGCCTTGTCTGGGACACGGCCGCAGACAGTGATGGTATAAACGAGCGCATTATTTAAGAGAGACGCAGGGTTGTCGGGGGACAAGTCTGAGCTAACTTTTGATGGCCCTTGATAGCTTTCCTGTCTTGAGATGGAATGACTCCTTGCATGGTGGTCCTGGTCACCATCTTGAATTCCCTCGTCAGAACGACTCATATACGAGTCGAGGAATTCGTTAGCATAGAAAGGGAACTCCGATGCAAAGAACTCGTCTTCACCAGGGTATGGAAGCGGGAAGCCTAGCCGACGAAGAAGGATGGAACGCTCCACCTGATTAAAAGTCGTTGAAACAGCAGATGGTGGCCGCGACGGGGGATAGATAAACCCATAATGCCAACAGAGAACATCATGGACGTCATTGATCAGGGAAGATGATCCTTCGGCGAAGCGATCAGGAGGGAACACCGCTCGAGTGTCAGGTACACTCGAGGGTCCTTCCTCGAAATTTCCATTGTCGGATGGCCCAAGTTCATCTCCAGGTGCCATGTCGTAACAACAAACCCAGAGACCTAAATGAGGAAAATACAGCTTCTGATGTTCTGCGTAATACCACAAAGTTTCATCCCGTTGATCTGCTTCGACAACAGTTCGGATCAGATGGCTGGGAGAGTCATAGTTTGTGTGATAAACAACTGCCATGGCTGCAAGCGGCGAGGGTTTCTCTCTGCGATATAGACGTGCTTCCTCCGATTCGTACTCTCGTATGATCCGCCGAATTTCGTCATGTCGATTCTTGCGTTCAAAATCGACCTGGGTCTCATCACCAACGTAAAACAAGTTGCTCCCACTTGCGTTCATTGACGACGACGGGAGCGTCTTGGTCAAGATGACGGTGATCTCTTGCAGTAGAAAGTCCGAAGCCACTAATGGGGCGAGTTCTGGGCGCCTAAAGATATATTCCGCAACTTCAGAGTTCCAAGGATACCAAATCGGTATACCATGCTGAAGGAACCACATCGGCGATGGTTGCGTCGGATCGCTCTTCTTCGTTATATCGAGAAATAAGCCGGATCGCAGTGCCGTCGTAGGGAACGTGCACAAGGGGTTCCCCCCAAGTGTCTCATTTACCCAAGTTTCATCGAGCCCGCATTTGGAGACGATGAGCTCCTTCCAGGACCGAAAACGGTCACCTCCGCCCTGATGCATCATCCTCTTCTCTACTTCACGGTCTTCGGTCTCAGCATGGGCCACGAGAAACGACACCAGGCCCATCCACACCAAGAACCAGGTCCGGGAATGGTTGACCAACGCAAGCAGTTTGCGATGATTCGGAAATGTCCTGCCGTATCCCCAATCCGACGGGACATAAGGGAGCTTTGCCGGGACACCGTACTGGGCCACGAGCGCTTCTGATACGTCGCAGAGGCGAGAGCCCAGTTCATCCCATGTCGCAACCACGCTGCGCGGCATGCCGAACACTTCAAGTCGTGTATCCCGGAGTTTCTTCAGAGCCGGGATGTGCACTAGGGCGTCCAGGAGCGGAGACTTGAACTCACGATCGATGGGTATGAAAGATGTCCATCCGTACGATGGAGTCCACCAGCACGGATCGCACAGCTTGTCCCAGGTGACTCCAGGCAAAAACGGGAAGATATCACGTCCATCCGACTGAATATGCCGAGCTGGTAGTGACGAGACAGTCCGATTGGAATTGGGAGAATAGAATAGGTGTCCGTCCAGCGTTAGAAGTCGTCCTTGTTGACTGGCACACATCTCTTCAATGTTCTGGAAGATCGAAGGGAGATTGGAAAGCGTACTCTCGAGACATCGTAGCTTCGGCTCCTACGGTACTGAATCTGCCTTGAGTATGAAGCAAGAAAATTGAAAGCAAAATTCTGAATGGAGAAGAGCAAGGTTGGATCTAAAGCAAAGGTAAATCCAAGAACGAGGTCATGGTGGTCAAGAAACAGGGGTTGATCACGACTTGTTTCAGAATTAGCGACGTTTACCCGGGATATGTATGACGTCTGACACATCTCGACACCCAATTCAAAAATCTAGATGAAATTCCTCCTCCTAGTACTGTCCTGCTGTTATACAATTTGCTCGTATACAAAAAACTATTAAGTGCCGAAGCCGATAAATGATACCAATTCAAGACCAAGGATACCTTTTTTTACTCCGCCGAAGCAGCAGCAGCCTCTCGCCACTCTCCCTCCCCTCCCATTCGGTCATACCACAGCTTGCCTTCCGTCGTTGGCGCAATATATCCAGCACGGATCGTCCAATCACCAAACCTCTCGCCTTCCCGACGTTCCAAAGCGTATCGTTGGATCATCGGCGTGAGGATCGCTAGAATCTCAGGTTCGGTTACAGATTCTAAAGGAGAGGAAATTTTAGAATTAGGATGTATAATAGAGGAAAGATAGACATACCTCTGTAGATCTTGTTTAATCGCTGGCCATAGTATCCTCCACCGAGCAACATCAAGTAGCTGCCGGGAGCTTTGCCGACAAAGGCGACCTCTATGGGATGGTTAGCACCAATCCAATCTTCAAGAAGATAGTACGCACCAGCAAGGTAAGGTCGAGCACAACCGTTGGGGCACCCAGTCATCCTCATAACAATCGAATCATGTCGCAACCCAGCCTCCTCGCAAATCTTCTCCACCTTGTCAATCAAGACAGGAAGATACTAAAAAACGCGTCCGTCAGTCCAACCATCCACCGAAAAGCATCAGACATCCAACTTACTCGCTCAGACTCGGCCATAGCTAGTCCACAAGTAGGGAACGCAACACAAGCCGACGACGAAAGCCTCAATCCACTAAAGTCCAAAGTATCAAGCTTATACTTGGTCAAAATCGCCTTGATAGCTGGCAAGTTGTCCGTCGCAATATCCGAAACAAGGACGTGCTGGTTAGCAGTGAGTCGGAAAGCTCCTTTATGGATCTTCGCGATCTCCCGCAGACCGGTCTTGTAGTCCCGTCCAGGCTCGTCCAAGATTCGTCCGTTCTCAATGAACATGGTGAAGTGGTGCCTGCCGTCTTCGCCGATGTGCCAGCCAAAGTCGTCGATGTTGCGGTCGAACGTGAAGGGTCGCGCGGGTTGGAGTTTGTATCCGAGGAGCTTCTCGACTTCTTCGCGGTACTTGTCGAGACCCATACGGTCCAAGGTGTACTTAAGACGGGCATTCTTGCGACTGAAAAGTTCCATTAGTATTAGGCTCATGAGAAGGGAATAAGAATAAAACTCACTCAGCACGGTTACCATTGTCCCTCTGAACAATCATGACCTTCTCAGCAACATACTTGCCCTGTTCGACAGTACAGAAACCAAGCAAGCTACCAGCACGGGGGTATGTCTTCTTGTTACCATGAGTAACACCCATTCCACCACCAATCGTAACATTGAAGCCCTCCAACTCTCCGTTCTTGCCAACAATAGCAATGAAGCCAAGATCGTTGGCAAACACATCGACATCGTTGGTGGGGGGAACTGCCACGGCGATCTTGAACTATACATTCGCATTAGCGTCAGCAATGGTGCCATATTTCACAAGAGAGAAAACGAACCTTTCGTGGGAGGTAGAACTCGCCGTAGATGGGCTCAAAGTCTTTGATCGCGTCACCAGCAATGAGCTTCTTATCCAACCAAATCTCGTGGTAGGCAGTCGTTTGAGGAATAAGGTGATTGCTGACATCTCGAGAGAACTCAAAGACTTGTTTATGCAGCTTCGACATCGAGGGAATCGAAGAGCAAATAACATTTCTATATCATCCATACGTGTCAGTGGATTGGAGCCATAAAAATGAACGAAAAGGCATACCGGTTAACATCACCACAAGCAGCAAGAGTATCCAAAAGCGCCCGGTTGATATCCTGAATAGCAGGCTTCAAGTGCCTCTTGATGACGCCATGGAACTGGAAGGTCGCCCGCGTCGTGATCTTGAACGTCCCAGACCCATGCTCATCCGCAATCTGGTCCATCTGCAGCCACTGCTCAGGCGTACACACACCTCCCGGCATCCGCACCCGAATCATGAAGCTATACGCGGGCTCCACACCCTGGGCCTCCCGTTCATCCCGGATATCCCGGTCGTCTTGCTGGTAGATACCATGGAACTTGGTCAGCTGCGTGTCGGAGGGCGCGAGGGCTCCGGTGGTAGTGTCTTCGAGGCCTTCGGCGATCGTTCCGCGGAGGTAGCCAGAGGCAGCCTTGATGTGCTCGTTGGTGATGGGCTCCGGCTCCGCCTCGGTGACCTCGATCGAATCGACGCCGAGAGCTTTCCAGACTTTGGGTTCCCAAATCTTGTACCCGGTTTCGCTGCCATCGGCGTCCTGGTCATCGCCCAATCCAACGTCTGCGATACGTTCGGCACCGAGCTTCTCGAGACGAGTGTCGAGCTCTTTTCCGGGCTTGTTGTAGTAGTGCGCATCTTCAGGTCGCGGCCAGTAGTGGCTATCACCCATAGCAAAGACGGAGTACTTGAGGTTGGACAGGATCGAGTCGCCACGGAGAGCAGCAGCATTCAAAGCCTTGAAGAAATTTCGACCGTTCTGAGGTGGTTCACCTTGACCCGCAGTCGAACTGACGAACACGACATGTTCCTCGTCCTTCAATGCCTCCAGGGACGATGCATCAAGGTGCGTGATGGTAGTCGAAAGACCACGAGCCTTCGCTCGGTTAGCAAGTCTCTTGGCTTTCTTCTCGGCAGCACCACCATCCGAAGCGTAGAGGATCAAGAGTGGGGGAGCGTCCAGTGCGCTAACGAGGTCGTTGAAAGCCTGGTGGGCGCGTTTCTTCCTCGCCTCCCGAATAGTGTCGCCCAAGTTGCTAACGACCTCAGCTGCAAATGCAGGCGTCGAGCGTGTCAGCTGGGACAAGTGGTTCTGGCGGTCGAGGAACTGCTTGAGGTCGTTCTTGATCAAGTCAGAGTCAAGCGAGAAGGGCTCAAGACCCTTAGCATCCTTGCTAGGATCCCAACGGTAAAGTGGCCAGTACCCAGCATCGACGGCGAGCTTGGTCTCCTTCAAAACCTCGATAGCGGACGAATCTTCAGAGTGATATGGCAGGTAGGCGAGAACGACGCTAGGGCCTTGGAACCGGTCGGCTTCCGTGATGGA
Source organism: Coprinopsis strossmayeri (assembly GCA_900156845.1). Taxonomy (NCBI): domain Eukaryota; kingdom Fungi; phylum Basidiomycota; class Agaricomycetes; order Agaricales; family Psathyrellaceae; genus Coprinopsis; species Coprinopsis strossmayeri. Next base: position 150,976 of record FTPT01000084.1, read on the forward strand.
CTGGAGAACCTGGGCGTAGGAAGAGAAGACGGCAATGCTGGCAACGTAGACATCTCCATGGTTCATGGCGTACAAACCAACGTCTTGCTTGCGGCGATGAGGATCTCCAGAGTTGCGAGTGGTATATGGGAGGGTATCGAGGATGAGGATGTTGACGTTGAGACCTGAGGCAATGGCATGGTGCAATCCGGAGGAACCAAGATCATAAGACCATGCGTCGGAGCCGACAATCCATCGGGAAACAGCGGGGAAGTGTTGGCGGAGGGACAGGATGCGCTTGGCCAGATGGTTGGAGATGGTGGACGTTTCGAGTTTGGAAACGATCTGCTCGCCCAATTGCCGGCTCTTGACTCCATCGTCCTTCGCCAAGATCCACTTGCTGAGTAGAGCGTGGAGGTCGTTGTCGAGGCTAGAGTCTTGAACGAATTCTTGCACAGCAGTGACCAACTCGTTCCGGGCATCGAGTTGGCCCCGAACGCGGCCCAATGCAAAATCTGGAGTTGTAGCTACTTCACCCTGGGTAGCAACGAGTGAAGGCGAGTTGGAAATCTCCAGTCGATCCTGGAAGAGGTGGTCCAAGATTTTGGTGTAAGCAGCTTCGTGTTTGGGGATGTGTGGTGTCGTGGTAGATTGGGAATCGCCGATGGAAACGGTGCCAAGTTGCAGACGCTCGGTTCTGGCTGAGGGAGCTGCCTGAATGAGCTTCAGTACGTCAGACACAGAAACGTTCTCCAAGTCGCCAAGGACGCCGTTGTAGACATGAAGGGGCTTGTCGGGATTCTGGCTCCTCTCCTGGATGGCGCTAACCAGATCAAGATACAAAGGTGTCCACTTTGTCGTCCATTTATGCACTTGCTCGAGAACAATGACATTGGTTGCCGATTCAGGGATGGCGTTGGAAAGGCGGGATGCGGGAAGGGGGTTGAGAAGGGAAAGTGTGACAAATGACACTCCGTCGACTTCGAGAGAAACTTCGCCTTGCCCAACGAGGAAAATGACAGTGTGGGGAGCTGAAGGACCGCGTACTGTAACAGCACTTTTTGGTCTTCGAACTAATGAGAGCGTGTCCAACGCAGCAGCTTCATATGCCTTAACGAGATAGAGGGCTGTTGGGTCGTCCGTGAGCTTCACTCCATTCGCATGTCCGTTAATACCATTCGCATGTCCGTTAATGCCATTTAAGGGGGTCATATGACCGGTAGGAGTGCTGGGAGACGAAGCGGGGTGTTGCTTTGCAAGCAGGAAAGGGAAGATCTTATCTTCAGCGATCTCGTCCACTGGTGGGTGGTCCTTCGTGGCGAAGAAGACGTGAACCACGGCCTTCTTTTCGAGTCTTGCTAGCCGTGCCGAGAGGAGAGTATTGTCGTGGGCTTCCTGGGGTGTATGGGACAGGATGAAGAAGGGTACGACTGAGCGTAGGAACAGAACGTCGGAGAGGTCGTCGTGGACTGCTAGATGAAGTACCACTGGTCTTGTGGAAATCTCTGCAAGCTGGAGAACCAGACGAGTTACGACTTGAGAGCTGGCTACCGCGGTGAAAGTTGTGAGGTCCGATGGATATCTGAGGAGTGTCGAGCCAGGATCGGCACCAAACGGTGTGGGCACCACTGTAGGCCTATGGGCCGCGACTTTTGAGAGAGAAACATAGGTCTCTGAGAATTTGGAGGTAGAAGGCCCCGACAAATGTGAGTCGACGATGACCTCTGAGGACAGGTACGCTATACGCGCGACGGCTTCGACCGACATTGTTGGCTGCAAACCTGGTCAACGGGGTGAAAATTGGGGAAGCTGAGGACTTACTGGTCGAGAACCAAGTTGTTAACGGCAGACTAACCGATTCCGAAATTCATTTCTTGTAGAAAATGAGCAAGTATTGGCCGGAAGCACATCATCCATTTGCAGCTGTTTGTATTCTGCCTGGGGTTCGGCCGTCCACTGCGTCCAATCGGCGCTAAGCCATTCAATTCAATTCAATTGTTTACAACTCGCAAATATAACGAACTGTCTTGTCAATAGACCATCCCTCATTGTACGAAAAATCCTTCTCAATCATTTTTACTGCAGGGCTAAACGTGCCATCTCCATTGTTGAACGAAACCCAGACGGCCGTACTACCAAACCCCACAACGTCGGCTAAACCGTTCCCGTTCATATCCACAATGAATCTGGGGTGTTGATCCACCCTCCACCCCTGGTTCCATCCAAATTCTCTGATAACCTCCTGGGGAGGTTTGAACGTGCCATCGCCGTTGTTGAACGAGACGTTCACACCGGGATGTGCAAAGCCAATGATATCTGCTGCCTTCTTCCTCGTCAGAGGGACGACGTATCTGGGATGCTGATCCACTCTCCATCCCCCTGCCGTGGCGAAACCATCCACGACTTTGGTGGCAGGCCCAAAACCTCCTTTCCCGTCGTTGAGTGAAACAAAGACTCCCGAGTCTTTGAAGCCTATGATATCCGCTCTTCCATCTCCCGTGAGATCAGCTAGGAAACGCGGGTGCTCCTCGACTCGCCAGCCATCCTGAGAGGTAAATTGCTGGAGCACAGGCTGGGGGTCTTGGAAGGTTCCATCTCCTCTGTTCCGACCGACATACACGTGGCTTTCCCCGAAGCCTACAATGTCGGGGAGCCCATCTCCAGTTGTATCTGCAAGGTAGCGGGGGTGCTTCTCTATCCTCCAACCCTGCTCGTATCCGAAATTTGGGCAAGCGAGACGAGCCTTTGCGAATTCCAAGTTTCCCATATTCTGGGAGACTATCACGCCTTCATCTCCGAAGCCAACTATATCAGCACGGCCTATTTTTCGTATGTCTTCCATGAGGCGTATATGTCTATCCACGCGCCAATTACCGTTCCATGGCGAATAAGCAAAGCCATTAATGATTTTTCGCGGAATGTCAAAGACCTCGTCTGTCCCTGCGATGGCTGGCGCAATCCACACACCACTTTCTCCGAATCCTACGATATCCTTGCGCTTGTTGCCCGTCGTGTTTGCTAGCAATCGCACATGGCGATCGGTTTGCCAGCCTCCTGCGTTGAGGCTGAAGTTCCTGAGCGTATAAATACTTTTCATGTGGAAAGGAGAGCCTGGGCGGGGGGAAACAACATCTACACCATCGATGCCGAATCCAATGATGCTGGCGCCTTTGCGTGGTGGTTGCTCCACTTGGCCAGGTTCACTGGTTATTGACATCGCAAAGTAGGTGAAGGTATCTGTCGGGATCGATTGCTATCGTACTAATAACGCGCGGAAACATTATATATTGCTGTATCGCGCATGCTGCGTGAGCTATGTTTATTATCTCGGCGTTTAGATTAAAGGCCCCTATATCAGAAGGTCTGGACCAGTTCTCAACTGCGTATGCCATAAAGAAGACTTCTTCAGTCGAAGCTAGCTCAGGCCAATGAATTGGACCAGACGGCTGGATTCTAAGAATCGATATATTTGTTTCTGAGGTTTCAACATCTCTACCTCTACACTATAGTACCTCAAACAAGAAAACAGTGCAAAAAGCCTATCACTTTCTGTCGGAAATCTCGCTACCGATTCCGAAATTCATTTTCCTTGTAGAAAATGAGCAAGTATTGGCCGGAGTCACATCATCTGTTGGTATTCAATATTCAGCCTGGGGTTCGGCCGTCCACTGCGTCCAATCGGCGCTAAGCCATTCAATTCAATTCAATTGTTTACAACTCGCAAATATAACGAACTGTCTTGTCAATCGACCATCCTTCGCTGTACGAAAAGTTCTTCTCAACCAGCTTCACCGCGGGGCTTTGAAACGTGCCATCTCCATTGTTGTACGAAACCCAGACCGCCTCACTACCAAACCCCACAATGTCGGCTAAACCGTTTCCGGTCATATCCACAATGAATCTGGGGTGTTGATCCACCCTCCATCCCTGGTCCCATCCAAAATCATCCACAACCCGTTTGGCAGGCTGGAACGTACCATCACCGTTGTTAAACGAGACGTACACACCGCCATATGCAAAGCCAATGATATCTGCTGCCTTCTTCCTCGTCAGAGGGACGACGTATCTGGGGTGCCGGTCCACTTTCCACCCCCGTGTCGTATCGAAACCATCCACGACTTTGGTGGCCGGCCTAAAACGTCCTTTCCCGTCGTTGAGTGAAA
>FTPT01000008.1:0-55645 GCA_900156845.1 Coprinopsis strossmayeri
GAGTAGTTAGTCGCTGACATCATACTTGTCTCATAAAGAGGATGATGGCATGTCCAATGGTCAAGAACATGGAGTCAAAATCAATAGCTGGACAACCAAGGTATTGATGAAAAGAAGTTGGTGCATCCATGTGATTCCTGTCAGGATAAAAGGGAGGAGCAGACATTGCTGTGTTGAAATTGCAGGTGAAAAGGAAGAAAGGATTTGGACTTAATAGGACATACACTTCATAGACCTGTAGAGCTTAACAACTATCACAAATATTCCCATATGTGAGAGCTTCAATAAGTGACAGATTAATAGGAGGATTGGTTCCAAGGATCAAACAACATGGTGCTTACCATAAAATGTGAAATAAGGTATATTTTGAGAGTGTGCAAACATCCTCCTATGGCATATACTCGAATGAATATTGCAACTGGTAAAATAGTGAGTTGAAACAACTCTGTAAAAAATCAAGGAGGTGATGGACCTTGGGTAAGACAAATACTGAAAATAATCCCACCTATAACTGGTTCTGAGTTTCTGCTTGAGGCTGTAAGAGCTTAGGACAGTATTACTTACCAGTGACACCACAAAGGTATGGCAAACAAACCTAAAAAAAAAAGCAGATATAGAAGGGGTTAAAACAAAAACATTTAAGCCTTCATTATCTATTACCTACATTTTCAGGCAGAACCATTAGGAAATCTTAAATTGAGACCTCAGATTGTAACTTCTTGGAAGACAGGATAGGCAAATAAAAGGACATACATGTCATTGCAAGTGGGATTTGTGCAAAGGGCCAGTACCTCAGAATGTAAAACAAAAGATCTAATATGCCCCACTCTTTTGACCACATGAACTTGACTTTCAGAAGGGAAGCATCATTATATCAGGTAATGATTGAGAATAAAGGGAGGTGGGTGTTTGTGGATTGGATATGTTTACTTGCCTCAAGAGGAAGGAGCTCAAAGTATTCAACCGTCTTTAACATTGTTGTCACCACAATCAATCATAAATGCTATGAGGTTTTTTTACCCAGAGTACCAAACATGAAACTATAGACCAGTTCCAGAAAACACAAGAGTGGATTCAATCAGCTTGAGGCCTTGCCAAGCTTATGGTAATAATAGATAACCCTGCCACTACTCACCTTCGGGCCACTAAGGATTTGATCAATGTTTAACAGGCACAAATCAAGTTTTAGCCTATGCTGCAATGACTCTAAAGAATGCACATACATTGGCAGCTTGCTTTGCAGTCAGAATGTGCACAAAAAATTTATGAAGATTTGTCTGAGGACCCATTGTCTGTTGTAAGTTTGACTAGATGATCAGGAGTCTGGCTGGGGGATAGAACACAACAATATCACACTCCCTGTATGTATATATACACCCTATAACAGAGGATAATAATGGACAAGGTGGTAGAGAGCAACCAAGATGAGAATCATAAGAGAAGTGATGGTAGGAGAGGAAGCAACATTTTACTGTGATGGCAAAGTACGTCCTCCATGATATCAGAAGCAGCAGAACATGGCACAAGTCCCGCACTCCATAATTTGCGACCAAATCAGCGACAACAACACAATATGATCCCCATGTTACCCATGCCCCTGCGCATGGTAACACGCAAAATTCAATTCCAAGGATCTATCATACCGAACATTTGTATGCTGAATGGGAGGGTACCAAGTTGGGAGTGGTTTCGCTAGCAGGACAGTGAGCTATATCCAGTGAAGTTCATTAAAGGATCAAGTGACATGGTTTAACTACACCTTGCTCCGACGTCGAGTCGGGAATCCCCTTACGACCTACTCTGGCTTAATATATCTGCCTGAGCCATCCATCGTGACGCAGAATCTAAATCAGTAACGGCAGCTGTGCTACCTCTTGGTTCTCTCGTGGGGGTGTCCTATACTCCGCCCGTCTGAACATTCCAAAGAATCATCCTGAGGTTGACTATCCCAGACCACATCCTAGCCTCTCATGCTACCATTACTGATCCCCTCCAGAACCGAAGCGTAGAAAGCTCAGAAAATGTACCCAGCTCCCAGTGGGAATCCATTCCCATGCCAGATGCTGTCGCAATTTGTCGAAGGTGAAGCGTCATCCGAATGACGACGGTGTTGTGTAAAATGTATTGAAGCCTAACATTCGTGTCTCATCAGCCGACCGTCGTTATTCACACTTAAAATATCATCAAGCGACATGAATTGTGACGTACATGATGAGTGTGTACGAAAACTCCTTCGGAACAACGTTGTTGATAATGATGTTCCCCGCCGAAAGCACTGCAGCCCGGCCGAAAGAGCAGATTCATCTGTTCAGTATACATAGCCACGGCACAGGAGAGTCGTTATGCGTGCCTGCTACGAACACAAAGTACATCGTTCCATCAAGGTAGAGAACTCGCAGCAAAGGTGTATGCACTAGGTCGAGGTACTTCTTGTACCCGAAGAACAGCGTCAAGGCCATATTAGCTGCGATAGACGGTAATTAACAATCCAGGGACTCGAATGGAGATCAAAAGGGAGACATACTAGTCTCGTTGAAGAGTACGATGGCGTATATGACGACCAAGGCCATATGATCAGCATCGATGGCAGGGCATCCGAGATAGTCGTGGAAGGGGGTCGGAACGTCTACACCGCAGGCAACGGGCAATTAGTCATCCCTTCGAAGCTGTAGCAGTGAAGCGCCATACACTTCATGGACTTATAGAACCTGACGCACATGGCCAACATGCCCGCATGCGACAGCTTTAGCCAACAACGTTAGATCGAACGAGTGACATGAATCGGCTCCAGGGACCTTACGTACCACATAATGAACAGTAACGTAGATCCTGAGAGCACGCGTCCCCCCGCCTATAGCACTTACCCGAATGAACATCGCAGCTGGGGAATTTGTAAGTTAATCGCCGCATACGGACCAGTTCCGAATTTCCGAGGACACAGACCTTGCGCGAGGCCAACGTTAAAAACAATCCCGGCTTCGTTTTTGGGTTGGTAACGTCAGTTAAAACCGTGCTTTGACGGGTCATTCAGAATAGGACTCACTAGCGGCAGCCTGGATATACGGGATGCATGCCTAAGTAGTTAGGTTAGTGACATTAAACAAATGAATTCAAATTTATACTGCCACGTACATTCGCAGGAAGAATCGTCAAGAAATCTTCTCAGGGGCACAAATCAACTTTTGAAATGCAGGACAAGGCGATGGGGAAAGCGACATACACGTCATTGTAAATGGGATTTGCACGAACGGCCAATACCTCAGGATGTAGAACAGGGCACTGACTATGCTCCACTTGTTCGACCACAGAAACTCGACCTTGAAGCGATTCATTACGTTCGCTGACGTCGCTCGAGCTTTGAGACTTACCTCGAGAGGAAGCAGCTCGATGTATTCCAAAATCTTCAACATCGTCAGATAACCACCGGTCACAAAGACTGAGCCTTTCCTCATACCCATAGTGCCATGCAGGATACTTTAGACCAACACGGATAATTTAGCCAAGCTAACCCTTGATAATCGCGCGCAGCAATTCACCATCAACCCACTGGTATAAGGAGTCGCACCAAGTCCAATCAGCGCCATCATCTTGTCAAAAGATCAAGCACGTACATTTACAGCCTGTTTTGCAGTAAGTCTCAGTATGAAGAAATCTTGTAGGTTTGCTTGAGGATCCATCATGGCCCCCTTCGGAAACTTGGGAAGCGCCATGAATTCGCACGAAGGAGGGTGGGTGGGCACGACGCAGCCTAGCGCTGCCACTGCTTTTCATACATATATCAGGACACTAGGGAAGACGGGAGAAGAACGAGTTATGAATAGGCAAGGGCAGGGTAAGGTCGAGATGAGAATCACATACGAAAGGTGTGGTGGGGTGAAGGTATACTAGAATACCAACACGTCTTCCATATTGTGGAGGTAGAGCGGTGCTTAAGTCACTCGTGACTATGTGAGCGCTCCTTATCCTATTGATCAGGATCAATATCTCTCAGTCGATGCAGAGGCTGTTCGGCTTTTCATCGAATGAAGGCTCGTTTCTTTGGCATGGTCATGATTGAGACTGGCTTCTCGATGGATGACAGTTGATCATGTCGATCCGCTGACCGTGTATCTACGAAACTGTTGTTAAGTTTGAATGATAGTCTCTCCTAAATGGGCGATCACAGGCAAGGTGGCACTTTTATCCGGCTTGATTCGAGAAGGCCGACGCTCAAGCTTGGATAAGGTTAAGCGCCCGTGTGTCAGCATCAAGACAGTCACACCAAGCTTGAGCCTTCAAAGGGGTCACACTCAACTGCACTTGTGCGGCATTTGGCTCACGAGTTTCAGAGGAGCTCGCGTTCTAACCCCCAGAGAGTGTAGGCACCAAGACGTTGGTCCCATCGTCCACAGAGCTCATGTTCGACGGACTGTCAATGCCATTCGACCATTCTCACATTCCCGCACCTCGAGGGTTCTCCCACAGCAAGACAGCGGTCTTCGGGCATCCACAAACATTTGTCATCTGCTAGCACCTGGCATACTATGTATTTATATCGCTGGTTAGTGCTTTCTGGCCAATAAGCACATTTACGAGATAGGGGTCAAAACGAGCAAAAAAAAACAAAAAACAAAAAACAGAAGGATTGGACACACCCGGAATCGAACCGAGGACCGCCCGCAGAATTAGCAAATGCTAAGCGGGCGTGATAACCAACTACACCATGTGCCCGGTGAAATCAGTTCTGAGGTGGCCAGAGAGTGTTAAGCGCCGAACCATACAAGCACTTTGGGGTTTGTACGCCCACCCAATGCGTTTGGGAAGAGTCCACGAGGTGTAGACGATCTCGGGTGGGAAGGATGTGGCAAACAACATGACGAGATGGACTAACCCATGGCCGCTCAAATCATCCGAGCTGTAGGTCGAGCGGCGGGGCTAGCTGCCTGTCCTCAGCAGCAAAACAGGAGCCCGTGGGTTCTGTTCGGATATGGGGAAAGGATAATATCCTGGGTATAAACATAGAAAGTGATAGAGCATTTGACGCGAGACAGTGAGCTTACCCTCATTCGTAGTCTTGGTCCTCCCCACCATGCTAGATGGCGCGAGCAGCAACTCGTTCCGGCCAACGCGAAAGCGTCAGCGGTGCCAAGATGGGGTCTGTTGAAGTAAAATGGGCTGGGCGCATATAGGACCGCGCAGAGAGATTACTAACGCACAATATTGTGATTAGGCGCGATGCTGTAGGCAATCCGTAGGCTGAAGCCAAACGAGGAGGTAGACCATGAGCAGGCGACGCTGAGGGAGTACGACCCGTCCTGGAAGCTGTCGTGGACATCGCCCGGGACAACGAGCAAGGGCGCGTCGAGAACGAGGGGGCGATGAGGGCGAAGTGCGAGATGGTCGGGACCCAGCAATCAATGCTCCCGCGGCACTGGCCGACGACAAACAAACAACAATAACGCGACGCGGGTAGCCAAACAACGAAGCCCCTATGTCCCTTGATGGGACTGCGCTGGAAAGGAAACTTACCCTTCCCTAGGCTTATAGCGATCCCCGCTGGCAATAAATGGATATGACTTTCTTATTGAAGCTAAGAGTGTGCAACTGTTAAAATATGGTACCATTTAGTGCAGCCTATGTACTTGGGAGGATAGACGTTTTATTTCGGGCAGTGGGTAGACTCCACGGAAAAATATGTACGACTATGAGAGCACCGCGGCCGCGTGCGAGGAGCATCTAAAGCAAGGGAGATGGTATTCTATTTTTGAACAGTTTAAGCGAACCCTTGCCAGTGGCATATAAAAGCGAGATCCTGCATCCTGTCGCATTTCTGGAAGCCTGAAGTTAAATTCTAATGGATTCCCATACATATACACCAGTTACGGGCTCAAAAACCCTCACCCCTAGATGGAGATTATGACCATCAGCCTTACTGGTCACGGTCAAAGCAACCAGCTGATAGAGGTGGGGCTTGAAGATGATCTTCGTGCCACAAGCGACTTTGCACGGGCGGATCCCGAGGAGACGCCAAATACGGAAAACGTTGGTGCTAAGATGATGGTCATTGACTTGTTTGATCTTTCTTTGAACTAAGGTCCGCGTCGTTTACTACCCAACGGAGTTGCGCCAAAGGTCAGTCCGCGAAGACCTTCATTCCTTCTTTCTTTATCATCTCGAAAACTAATGCAACACTCTACTATTCCTCGACACATTCCGAAACCGCAATATAGAAAGGTCCGAGAAAGTAGGTAGCGGGGAGATATGCATACCGGAAGCGACCTGTCGTAGATGTAGCGTCATCCGAATTACGACAATATTGTGGAGTATGTATTGAAACCTAAGACAACACATTAGCTCCCATTCAAGCTTCCAGAGTGGTGAATTGAACGTACAATATGAGAGTATAAGCGTACTCCCTTCGAACGAACGTGTTGATGACTATATTTGCCGTTGAAACCACTGATCGAAGGAAGTCACGCGGCATGAGGACTGGGCTAGCAGCTGTAGGACCGAGGGTTTGGGGTACGCACCGGCTATAAAGACAAAGTACATCGTCCCGTCCAGGTAGAGAACCTGTAATAAAGGAGTGTGCGATAAATCGAGGTATTTCTTGTACCCGAAAAACAGAGAAAGGCACATCATAGCTAAGCAAAATAAGTATCCGATCCGTCGCGAAAATGAATAGAGAGGAAAGGAAAGTCTTACTAGTCTCATTGAAGAGAACGATGGCACAAATAATGACCAAGGCACTATGATCAGCGTCGACAGTTGGACATCCGAGAATATCATGAAAAGGAGTGGGAATAACTGCGAATGGGTGAATAAGCTAGTCAGTGTTTCTCTCAATTCACCATCACAAAGTCAGAAATAGCGTACAAGCCATCGAGGTATAAAACCTTATACACATCACAAAGATTCCTGCCTGTGAGGCCTTCAAACAGGCTGTGAGTAGCGGACTGGGGATCTGGGGAAGGTACTTACTATGTAGTGACAGGCAACATAGATCTTGAGGGCGCGTGTTCGTCCACCTATTGCGCACACTCGGTTGAACAAAGCAGCTGGGATGGTTCTAATTTGAGAATGCGGGAGCATTTTCTGAAGAAAAGAGTGATTGAACCTTGGGCGAGCGTAAGATTGAACGCCATCCCACCTGTATGGATGAGTAGCGTCAGTGGCCTCCGTTTCCGAGTCTTGGTCCGAAAGCAATAAACTCACTGGCAGAAACCCGAAGATACGTCACGCAGATCTGGGAAACGAGGGATCCCGGAATTAACGCGAAGCACTCAAATTCTCGCCCTTTACTACTAACCTTCGCAGGAAGGATGGTTATAAAGTCTTCAAACACTTCAGATTAGCCAGATGACAGAGATGGGAAGGGGGTAACGTACATGCCGTTGCGAACGGAAGTTGCGCAAACGGCCAGTATCTCAGTATGTAGAACACGATACCGAATATTGTAGGCTTCTTTGACCACATGAACTCGACCTTACAGTAGAGGGGAAAGGTCACGTTGGTCTACGTTTGGAGGTGATGGTGGGCTGAAGGCGTACCTCAAGAGGGAGGAGATCAATGTATTCTGCAAGCTTTAATCTCGTCAGCAGTTCATCCATCGCAAAGCTACCACCATACCCAGAGCGCCAGGCACGACACTTCCAAAGAGTTCAGACGATGCAGAGAGACAATTAGAGTAGCTCACCATCAATCCACTGAGGAGTGTCGCGGCTCCAAAATTAGCTTCAGCATCTCAAACGAAAAAAAGCCACGTACGTTGACAGCCTGCTTGGCACTCAAAACGATCACGAAAGCCTCATGGAGGCTGGCTTCGACATCCATCCCTTCTCGTCAACTTGATCTGACTGACCGCAACGACGAAGGACCGGCGGGGCGCAAGGTGAAGGAGAGAGACGCCACCGACGCTTCCAAGTAACCAGTCGGATATTAAAGCCCTGCAATTCGGATCTAATTGCCAAGGTCCTGGGTGGGTGTATACTACCAGGGTTCCACCGTCAAACTTGGCAACATTATGTGAATGTTTTCCCAGACTATGTCGAGAGAGGTTACGTAAATTGAAGTGAATGTAAGGGGCATCATAACCTAGCGTGGCATCGTACTAGCCCTGGGATATTCAGACGAGGGGCTCATAGGGATACCTCGTTGATCCCCTTCACTCTATTGTATCATGCAAATCCCGATGGCCGGGTTCTTCTTCACACGCCACCATTTTCGTGACGGTGGCGATGGTACGTATACCGGTTTGAATAGCATCAGTCCGATAGATTGGAAGGCATTTTCTGCCCCGAAGATGTATTGGCTAGGTATCAGCTGTCGTGCTCGTCTCTGATTGTGACCTTGGGGCTATTCTGTTGAGATACATACCTTAGCAGATGAGTCAAGTCCATGATGAGGTATCAGTGTATCCGACAAGGTTGTGAGCGCCTATCCTCAGGGGGAACTCATTACCTAAGTGTCGCCATCGGCGCTTTGTTCAGCAACACCTCCAGGGTCCTCGGACCAGGTAAGCACTACTCTTAGAGCGGTACCAGACTCCTTGGAAGTTGGGATGCCATTCGAGCCTCAATACGGGATAAAGCTTAGCGCGTTAATGCCTATATAAACCGTCTTCGATATCCGTGAAACCCGAGCAACCACCCGCATCTATCTACTTTTACTTACGAAAGTGCCCCTCCAGACCCCTGATGTGACGATAACGCAACGCGGCGGTGCAATTAAAGATGCGCTCGACTCAATGATTGAGGCCATATATACCCTGCCATCTCCCGCTCTCATAGTCGAATCTTCCTGCTGTTCGGGATGACTTCTCGATGGATAACTGTGGACGACTCAGCACCAGACTCGCGGATTGAGTACGAAGAAGGATGGTTTGCTGTAGAGGAGTCCTTCGAGGGTCGAGGGACAAACGGGGACGTGTACCTTGGAACACTACATGGGACGAATGGGACGACGAATTTAACCTTTCCATTTACTGGTACGCCCGTCGAGACCTACCTGCTCTTACTGGAATGACGGAGTTGTTGTATAAGGTACACGACTTACGCTTTACGGAACGAACGACCCTAGTATCGATGCAACGACTTACGACTGCCTAATCGATGGAAAGAATGTCGGAGCTAAAGCATCGGGTCAGGACTTTCAAAATAATTGGATGTTTTGCGAGTGGGATGAAGGCGTAGACCCCTCTCTCGGAAAACCACATGTCTTTACTTTCAACGTGCGATCGAATGGTCGGACGTTCTGGTTCGACCGAGTGTCGTATTTACCTTCCCCACTTACGCAGGTGTCTACTCCGGTCACCGTCGTTATCCGACCGTACGACAGGGCCTTTCGATATGGTCCCGGGTGGACACCAAGGGCTGAAGGAGGCACAATGACCTTTGACTTCGTGGGTATGACTGTTCTCGTTGAGCATGGCTGTGCCATATAGAAACCCAACTCACTCATGTACTAGGAACGAAGGTGACCTGGGTGGGCGATATCCCCAGCCCGCAGAGAGATCCCGCTAGCAGAACACCCGCAACAGCATCCTATTCCATCGATAATGACCCTCCCACTACGTTCCAAATACAAAGTCAACCTTCGAGCGACTCCCCCCAATTGGAATTCCATACGCACTTCGAAACTCCCGCGTTGCCATTTGGTCCTCATAGGTTGACTGTGGTATATCATGGCAACCTCCAAACGGCTCCGCTTACACTCACCCATGTCGAAGTCCAAAACGGCAACTTCACGGAACCACCTCTGAATGAGCTGCCGCGCATCGAGTCAGCTAATCCCCCTTCAAGTGCTAGCCAATCCAGACTACCTCCTACCAGATCACCGTCGTCATCTGCCACAACAACGCCTTTTCAGAGCCCCGGATCTGAAGATGATCATGTTGCACCGACCCCAATAGCCCCGATTGTGGGTGGAGTGGTTGGAGGAGTATTCATTTTTGGATTAACGGTTGTATTCCTTCTCCTCCTGTATCGCCGACGAAAGGCCCAAAAATCCGCTAACTCGGAGAACGTGCTATATTACCGAGTACCGGGGCCATACCCGGAGAGTGGGATCGTGTCGCACCTAGCTTTCCACGAGGTCACGGATCCGGCTATGGTAGCACACAGCGATCCTCAGCCCCGGTACTTTCGCAAGGGACGTGCCACCTCCAATTATCCTGAAACTAATCCTGTTCCTTTATCCGTGACACCCCCAGCCTCCGTGCCAAATAATCAGGACTCAGTTTCAAGTGGTAGTGAGGGGCCATCCGGTAGTGGGCAGACCGCCTTGAATATCACAACAACTGCAGTCTTCCAGCATCAAGATAGTGGCGTTCGGATAAGAAGTCCTCGTAGAGATATTACTGAGCTTCCACCGAGCTATACCCTCGGTTAATACCTTTCATGTCCTTAACGACCCATTAAGACAGTAGTTGGCTTGTGATGAATCGACTTAACCCCTGGAACAAGGTCATATCGGTGGGAGCAGCAAGGGCATGAGTGAGGGTTGGTTGGCGTGTCTCTCAGGAATATGAGGTTGAAGATATGTATCGTGCTTACCCACCAGTACCTGAAAATGTTCCTATCCTGCTAGCAGAATGGTGGGGCGTAGGGGTCGAACAGTAGCTGGAGGGCACGCGAGTGCAATGAGATAGGTCAGAAATTGCGGAATTTGTTAACGTCCTGGTTCGCAGAGAAATAGGTTCCTCTGATATGTGTTCGGACCGATCATTGTCTATCGGTGGGGACACTCGACGCTAGAGGGATCATCGACAACGTTCGTTGGCACCAACTGCTCAGAGCATCCTCTTTATGTCCTCCTATGCCTTTCCTTGTAGCTCAGGAGACTTATCGTTCCCGATATCCAGCTGATAGCATCTTTGGCAATCATTAGAAGGAACACATGGGTACATTCGGTCGTTAGCTTAGGCCAATCACCACGGGCGCTAAAGCTTGCTCCACGCCTGCTGCGCTTACGGCTATCGATATACATTCAGTAGTCTATCCCTGTTGGATAAATTACTCCCACTTCCTTTCCCATCTTCCTGCACCGCCCCACCAGTGGCAGCCAGAGCCGCATATCTTTTGAAATAATCACTTACGCACATACAGTACATCTCTTCAAGTTTGGGGTTAACTGATTGGTCCTTCTAAATTCAGATCTGGTTGGTACGTCGCTGAGCAGTGAGGTCTGCTGTTGCGAATCATCGGTCCCTTGATCGTTCGGGTGCAATGGTAAATTATGGTCGCGAGGTTCCATGCGGGCATCGACAATCGTCACTACTGGCTAGGTATGGGACGTCCAGGACCAGCCGTACGAGTTTTCGAAGTAGATTTTAATGCACTGGAAGTCAAATTATGTATATTGTCAGAAGAAACAAATTCCATTCAAGGTAGATAGCTCTTATGTAGGCATGGTGCCGTCGCATCCCGACGGCACTGGGGGGCAACTACATATGTACATAGCCTCACTCATTTTTAATTTCAATTTAATTTGGCCAGCCATGCAGCAGAAGGCAGCAGACTGCAAGGCGGCACATGTCATAGTGATGCCAAGTTTTGCGGCCGGCAAAGAACCATCAGTCGGAGCTCTAAGACGAACCCCCTAGTCCAAATGCCAGGGGGTCGAAGCTAAAGTTTAGAGCATAATTACCCGTGTCTTGTTGAATGATAAAGTTCATATCTGTAGAAGTGTAGGTTTTACGAGGAACGACTGTGGAATACAGGAGAACCCGGCGCCACGGCAAGGCGTTATTCTCAGACTCCGCTGATCTCAAGCCTTCACGAACCTGTGGTGCCAGTAGTGCCACCATTTGTGCCATCATGTGGCACCTCACATGCACACCTCTCGCGAAATTAAACCGAACTTATTAATTGAGTAGGACTACTGATGCAGAAGGTGTACGTTCCCACCGACAGAATTCGCTCGTGACCACACCTATCGCGAGAAATACGTATTGACTGTAATAATTATAAGTGCATCCAATACTATGCATATAAATGGTCAATCGTCTTTAATCGTACGAACACACATAAAGTCCCGATGTCGTGTCAACTGATTCGCCAGTCGCGGTGGCGGTGTCGATGACCTCCAACAGGCCCCAGGGGGATCATCGACGGTTTCTGATCCGAAAGGCCAGGATGTTTTATGCACCCGTTCTGCCTTGGGAATTCTGGATTATGGAAATTTCAAATATTCTACCCATTCTTTTTGCCTCCCTACCAGTCGCTCTTTTACCTTCCATCTGCTTTCGATTTATGCCATAACGCTCACTGTTCCTTCCCTCTCCTTTGTTGGTAACATCTTGAGACATGTCAAACCCGAGCCTTTCCTTCGAGGATACGGCTAGAATCGACCAGAATGGGATGTATTGGCAAGGTAAAGACCTATTTCGTTACTTTTCCAGTGTTGTCTCAATGGAAGTCCTCTAGCCGCTTCGCTCGCCCTTGTTCTCTTTGATCACAGTGGGTTTCGTCATTCCTGAACCACGAATCCTTGCTCATTTTACCCAGTTGTGACGTTTGACCTCGAGGTGAGGACTATTTTTCATCCCCTGTACCACTCTCTCATGATTCGCACTTTTCTAGGTTGAACTGGTATGGGTATGTTATTGTTTCCTAATCCATACGGTACCATCAGTCGAAACTGGTCTACCACGTTTAGAAAAAGAAGCTCTCCCTCGTCCAAGTTCTTTATTTTATCGTATGTATTCAATGCGACATCGACTCATCACCGTAAACTGACCAGCGTTCGTGATATCCAGAATCGCTATACTGGTGATGCGATATTTTTGTAAGTTTGAGACTAGTTTCACATTTGACTCTTTCTCACTCATTCTTTAGCCATGGAGCAGCATGTTCGTACATTACGTTCTTCTTCCGCTGTACGAAGTACTTATCCCGAGTGCCTGCAGCGTATATCTGGCTAAAGGGGGACGCCTTTGCTAAAGTACGTCCATCCTTGTTCTTTCGCCGATTCTAGTCTAACGGTTCGCTTAATTCAGGCGTAAGTCCATCGATAGTTTTATAGGGATCATTGCGAGACCATGTTTATAGATGTAAGCGACTCCTACTATCTTACCCCCGCTCTCCCTTTTTAATCTTCCTTTCTTCAGGCGAGACTGGACGGACGGTTCAAATGTGGCTGGGTATGATTACGCTGTGGGCGATGCAAGGTGAGTTTTACATGTATCTGCTATTCGCCAGCTAAACCATGCATCTTCAGGAATTGTCATCCATCGGATTTGGTGCATGTACCGGTACTCGAAGGTTGTTGCCACGGTTCTCGCCCTTGCCTTCATGGGTGAAGTCATTGCCACGATGACTATCGTAGCAATGGATCGCAGTACATCAATGGGTAAATCGTATTATTGTATTCCATACGCGAAAGCCGCGTGTGTGGTCTTGACCAATGCTAACGACTTGAATTCACAGTTATACCCCTCATTCCCAGTCTCAGTCTATGTATCCCAGTGGGCCTCCTATCGTGGTTCTGGATCTACCTTTGCTTCATCATCGCCTTTGACATCCTTATTTTCATCTTGGCCTTGATGGAGGCTGTCCGATATCTTCGCCGATCGAAAGCTTACTTCCGAAGTCGCTCGATTGGAAAAGCGTCTGCTTTCAGGAATCTCCTCACTCCCTGGGTCACTGAAGGAGGTCTCGTTCAGGTCTTACTTCGGGATAGTATTTTGTTTCCCTTCTTGTAAGCTACACCGTCCACCGGTTCCCTCTGCATCATTCGTTAATTGGTTTTTAGGGGTTTGATGATCTACATCATTACACTGCTCGCATGGCTGGATGTCTTACCGGTGAGTAATAGCTGCTCCTTTTCTACATGGCCAGCTCATTGACATTGTTCGGTGCAAGTATGGATCTATTCAAGCCTGCATGATCACCTGTTCCCTCAGCTCACCTATCCTGGGGAGTCGCCTCATGCTCAACCTGCGTGACGCCTACTACCAACCCTTCGCTGCTGAGGTCGCACCCGACGGGACCCACACCACTCGAACCACCGTGACAGACCCTTACCAAGGCGGAACATCCGTCGAGCTTTCCATGACGTTCTCTCAGAAAGAAGCTTACATCCGAGAGAGAATGAGAAGCTGAGCGTAAGGTGCGACATTCTGGGGGTGTCAGATATAGATTCCACAAATAGACCCTCGTCTTATGTGTAAAATAATTACTCTTTGTGTTATGTCGAAGTAGTAATTACTGTACCTGAGCTGTGATGGTGCGACGAAAGAACGAGGAGCAAGGAAGCACAGCGATTACATGGCCGACTTTGCACAACCGGCCAGTACTGATCCACCGTCAATAAGTCCATGAGGGATCTCGTCGGGACAGTCCTCCAACCTCCTGCACCCGCAAACGGTGGGAACGCAAGCGTTGCTGACTCTACATATATGTAAAATGCATCCTTTCTGCCTCCTGTCGTCTCCTTTTGGATTGCGGTATTTCAATACGGAAGGAATTGGGGATGTTCGCAGGATGCTGGCTGATGCTGGCCTGATTTAGCCTGATCTCCGTTTGTGTGCTACGTATATGGTATAGTAGCTGGGCACCGTCCCTTGTTGGTTCTGCCTACCCCACACGATGTCATTCAGAAGGAATTCATTGCCTTGGATCACAGTGGTACCAGGACACCCCATTCTCTCTCCGGCCCGTAAGCCATTTATATAACGACACAAAGAAAACCTGAATGAGACCCCGCAACCAATGAACTTGGACACTAGGGACCGCGTTGCCCGCGACTTCGCGACCTCTCGAGACCTTCGCTTTAGCTTCCTCACGCGGAGAACCAGCTGGGAGTCAAATATGTCTTCCTGTCAGAAATTTTCTGAAAATCTTTGAATACACGGGTCGCGTTGGGGTCGCGTTGGGAAGGCAGATAGGAGCAGAGGGACAAGCATGTACAAAGAGAGAACTAATGTTACATACGTTGCTGGAAGTCGGGACGTCAGTCAATTCTGGAATGTCCGTCTTACTAAGTTTGCCATTGCCGATTGTTTTGACGCAGAATGAAAAGTTGAACCCGTGAACGTGGCGAACATAAATAGAATCCATCATAGCCTATCATAGCGTAGCTTGGAGTCGTTATCTTCAACTAAGAAATCTTTAAGAGTCGATTGGTCCTGCCCCCTAGTGCCTGATCTTACGTTTGTGTACCCATCAGTTCAGGTCTCTACTAGTACTGTAGCGCACATGGTCACGAGGGCTAAGTATAGAAGTGGCTATAATTATCCCTCACAAACCTCACGGTTATCTGATTCTGTCAGAAACGAGATATTCGACGACTTGTAATGGCCTTCTATGTCGGACTTCGTGGCGTAGTACGTATTCAAGTTTTATAATCATAAATCATGAATGCTAGACCTCGCTAGGCACTTGCTGGCTGTACTGAACGCTCTGGAAGGTCGAAGGCGATCGGAATCGGAAGAAGTGCACGTTGCGGTGAACAATTGGGCTCCCTTCGGACAAGTTGGTCCTCCGAACATACTACATACGCATGCTGGTCGGTCGCCGACTCACTGCCTCAATGTCTAAATCTCGGTAACAAGGGACGCTGGCGGTCATACCTGTCATTGTTCCTTGTGCATTTAAAATTATAAGAATTCACATGATGACTACATAGGATTCGATCCTTATCCTCACGGTTATAGTTCTTCAGTAGTGCGGCTGTCTTGGATTTCTCGACCAGGTCGTAACCAGTGAGTCTCTTATTGGCTCCTCGAAAATACCCGAAAGGAAGCTCTCTGTTCGGCCGCTCGAGTCTTTGTAGGGGGACTTGGCGTCGAGCCGGAACAATGTGCTACACCCGAAATTGAATCGGAGCAGATCGAATTCTAAAGGTCTATCCGTCCAAGCTGTAATCCTGGACATAGATGCCTTAAAACCCCTACCTGATGCTCGCAATAGTTCATTAGGGATATAATCTCTTTGAAAAGACCTCAAGACGACGCTCGATGGGACTCTCAGTATGTACGGCTTGACGGCCGGACTGTGATGCAGTCGATCAATTCCCACGATAGACGGCAACGGAGCCAGAGCCATATAATGCAGGGGTAATTCATCCGTCCGCTCTTCCAACCCTAGCTTTGTTCCCAGAGTATCCGCTACCCCTTGCAATGGGAGGCGCTACAGCATTGGGATATCGCATTTCTAGGTCAGGGCGGAATATCGTACTCTTGCGGTGCGTAGATTTGCATACGGCGGTGAAGCGGCATATCGAGGACTCGGGGGAAGCGTCGGATGCAGGGATCATGACCTACACATGGGGCCCAATCCCAACGTCATCTCGTCCGCCCATGTGTATCCGCTGTCTTCGTTAGCTTCTGCCTGCCCTTCACGAAGCTCAGCTGTAACCGCTCTCAGTCCGGTTTCGCTTCATCTCGGTATATTCGACTTCGCAATACCTACTTTGACCACGGAACTCGCCATATACAATAATGATATACTCCAGTCGACGGTGGAGGCTGGTGTGTCATTCACGATTTGTGTTCTATCCTTCGGGTTTACTGGCCATCTATTATTAGAACGCGTGCATGTGGAGGCTCCACAAGCAGTGCCAACGCCCGGTTGGCGCCCGCATTTCATACTATTTTCTATCGGCGTTGGGCGTCCGGAACAGTTTTCAGGACCTTGGTCCAGGTGGACTGGAGCTTATCGACCCACTCTTTCGACGCCGCACGGTGCTGTTGATGGCTATTTAAAGTAGGATTTCGAGGATAAAACTTCTTTTAGAGCTTCTCAAGTCCGACCCCCGTCATGTCCCCAGATCCCCAGCCCACCATGCTCGACAAACACGACGAGAAGTTTGTCGAGCCTGTCGCTTCCTTCGATGAGAAGTTCACCTCGAGTGTCGAGTCAAACAATCCCAGCGCCATCGTCGAAGGTTCAGAGGGCGTGACCCACCACGAGGTCGAAACCCTCCGCCATGTATCTGACAGCTTCCCAATCACGGCCTGGCTCGTGGTTGTTGTTGAATTCGCCGAACGGTGCGTAAATCTTCGAGCCTTGTTTAACGCTTAACGAGCTCATCGCTTTTCTTAGGTGGACGTACTATGGAACCGCCAACATCTTCAGCAACTATATTCGTGCTCCCCTTCCCCGAGGATCGACTACAGGCGCTGTCCTCCCCGAAGACCGGGTCTTCGGTATCGCCGGTGCCCTTGGTCGAGGCCAACAGACTTCCTTCGCTATCCGAACTGTATGTATCTCCGGTCAACTTGACGCCCGTTCGTCGTTACTAATACGCTTTGTAGTTCAATACCTTCTTCGTCTATATTACGCCCTTTGTCGGCGCGGTCATTGCTGACACTATGTGGGGTCGGTATAAGACAATCCTGGTCTTCGCCCTCGTCTGCTTGTGAGTGATTGCGTAATCTTTGATTCGAGCATAGAAGCTCATCGTCTTCCAGAGCTGGCCACGTTATTTTAGTTGCCAGTGCATCCCCTGGTGCTATCGCAAACGGAGATGCGGCATTGGGTCTCCTTATTATCGCCATTGTGGTTATCGTATGTCCTTCCTTGCTCACAATTATGCGTCTTCCCGTGCTTACACATTGCTTTCAGGCTTTGGGGGCTGGTGCGATCAAGGCCAATGTCTCTCCCATGATCGCTGAGCAATATACCGGGAAACTCCGTAAGAGTAAGTCGACGCCCAGTCTCCCATGAAATAATCCTTCTCATTTCGTTCTTCCTCCTTTCTTGTTCAGAGACTCTCAAGTCTGGTGAAACCGTCCTCGTCTCGCCGACAGTTACTATCCAGAGTGTGTACCTTTGGTTCTATGCCGCCATCAACTTTGGCTCTTGCGGTGCCATCTCCGCTTCGTTCCTTGCTCGGGATCATGGCTACTGGGTCGCCTGGCTCGTCCCCACCTGCATATTCATTCTTGTTCCTGGGGTCCTCTTCTTCGGAAGGAAGATGTATGTCGTTACCCCTCCCCGTGGTTCTGTTTTGCTGGAGGTATTCCCCACCAACTACGCATGTCGAGTAACAACTTAGCCCCTTTTTTAGACTTTCCGTGTAATCCGCATCGCCATGGGCCCTGCCTGGTCTATCAACCCCGCACAGACCCTCCGAAATATCCGCGCTCCCGAGTTTTGGGAAGTTGCGAAGCCTAGCACCTACGGCGACAACATTCCTTCCGCCATCACTTGGGACGATCAGTTCGTTGGTGAAGTCGGTCGTACTCTCAACGCTTGTGCCGTGTTCCTTTTCTTCCCATTCTACTGGCTCTGTAAGTTCTTTGCAGTTCCCTCCGTGCAAGCATGATATTAACATATCTACTTTATAGGCTATTCTCAGATCGATGGTAACTTGGCAACTACCGCCGCTGGCATGACTCTCAATGGCTCGCCAAACGATCTTATCCAGTACGTTTTCCAGCTTCTTCTTTCTAAGCGCAGTGCCTGACCAACATGTTATAGAAATCTCAACCCCATCAGTATCATCGTTATGGTTCCCATCTTCGATCTCATCATCTACCCCTTCCTCCGTCGGGTCGGCATCAACTTCTCCCCCATCAAGCGTATCTACGCCGGCTTTATCGTCGCTGGTCTCGCTATGGTCTACGCCTCCGTCCTCCAGTACTACATCAACATCCGCTCACCGTGCCCGGGCAACGAGCCCTCGACATGTGTCCACGACGACGACACCCCTAACCCTTCCCCTCTGAACGTCTGGATCGTCGCAGGCCCGTACATCCTGGTCGGCATGTCCGAAATCTTCGCGTCCATCACCTCTCTGGAGTATGCCTTCACCAAGGCCCCCGCCCGCATGAAGTCGGTCGTCATGGCCTTCTCCCAGTTCCAAGTCGCCCTCTCCTCCGCCATCAACTTTGCGCTTACCGCTGTGAACGCTGAGAAGCACTTCGTGTGGCTGTATGCCTCGTTTGCGATTACGGCTTGGATTGTGGGCACGATCTTCTTCTTCACGTTCCGACAACTTGACAGGCGCGAGGATGAGCTCAATGCTATTGGGCAAGGCGGCCGTGCGGGTTTCGTCGATGAATCGCCTGCGAATCCTGAAAAGTCATAAAAGAGATATGGATTGCAGCTATTGGGTATGTGTATTTTACGTATCCTTTACCCCTTGATCGTTGTATGTTTTGGTTATCCCTTTGTAATAGGTTGTAATGATATATGATGTCGCTCGAAACGTTACTACATACCCTTGTATTCTATATAGTCTATTCGGTCTTCTCAATACAGTTGCCCAGTTCTATTCCATGTGGAAGCTTCGGGATGCCATATTGATAAGTCGGGCTGATTCGGGACTTGGTTTTCGAGACGAGAAGGAGTTCATAGCTATCCATCGACACGCTCCCGTAGTATCAGCCAACGGTTCTACGGGTTGAACGTTGAGGGATCACCAATCGCATCATTCGTATCAGCTCGTCCAGATTTTTTCCAGAGTTCCATTGCGGTCTTCATCTTGAAATCCTAGCCCAGTTGCCAATGCGCACCCTACTTCCGAAACTTCCCGCTGCTCTTCTGGAAGGTGGAATTTTATTGCGACCAGCACCGCCGGGTGAAATGGTGGCGAAACGGGATACTGTTGGCTGTCCTCGAACTCTTGACCTTTCACCTGGTCAATCCTATGGTACAATGGCCGGACATACCCGAATGGCTGTCACGAACCGATTGAGTACACTAGAATAAAGAGTTGGGTGCGACTGATTGGGAAGTTCTTACTAGTCATAGATATGCATGTTCTACATACATACCGGGTCGCCTCTTCCTCGAATCGTACCCAATATGCCCGGGAATCTAAGAGAGAAGTAGATGAAAGCGTTACATAGGCTTTCATACTTACTATTTCCAAAGGATCTACATACCCGTAATCCAAGTCGAGCCCACACCTCAAACACAGGGAGCTTTCTCCTTCGATTATCTTAAACGACCAAATGGCATATTATAAGGCGTAGCAATATGGGACTTGGTGCTCAGTGACCCAGCATGGATCAATCAAAGTATCACCGGGCCGCAGGATCTGATGCTCGCTAACATCAAGCTAGAATGTATGTCGTTTCGAGTCATGGTATGCCCGACCACTCGTTTCATTCATGTGCCAGTCGAATCTAATTCTTCTGTCTTGCCGGCATCCTCTAATGGCCTGTGGCCTGGATATACTCATCTGGACTGGAGATGTACGATCGAGCTGCATGATCATGGCTGTCTACGTTCACTCCGTCCCAGCATCTGATAGATTGTGATCTAGTTAGCCCCAAATAAACCACCACGAGTCCAAACTCACCGAGGGAAGTACATTTGAGAACGCATAACACCAGGACCAGGACAAGGCTCTTTTGGGAAGTCAACAGGGTTAGGTCCGCCACCTGGAGGTTGGCATTATTTCTTTCGTCAGGCAGGTTTGAACAGTGGTTTCTATACAAACCACGTAGTGTATAGTTTAAAACACCACCAAGAGCCTGTCAACAGTTTGCCAAGACTCAAGACTCGGGGCGTCTGCACCATCCAAGCCCCGTTCCTCGAATTGAGTGCAGCAGCGGCCCTGCTTGAAAGCCTTGGGTTGGCAAAATTCAAGCGACTTACTCTCGCTAATCCAGTTCCCCGCCTTAGAGAAGATGAGAGGTCATCTGTACACTCGTTTTTCGACGAGGACCGAAGAACCTGGGAATTTGGAGAGCTATTCACCCGAGTTCAACATTGTTAGGAGAAGTCGAGAAGCTTAGGATTACGATCAGCAGTGCGCCATATATGCTATAGGAAGATGATAATCAGTATCATGTTCTCCCTGTCGTCTGGCGTCTCTAAGGCATCGGCGCTGCATGAGAAGTGACGGGCGTCCGTCACGGCGGTCAATGAGTACAGTGCTGATCACAAATGGAGATATCCAGCTGAGTGGGCGAGTTGCACCGTAGTTCCTAGATTTTAGACACCCAGCTCCTTATATCTCGCGGTGATAGATTCTGAAGAGGTGATCGATGAGAGGCTTCAGTATGTATTCATCTCACGTGTATCGTTATGACCATGAAAGTTGAAACGCGTATAAATTCTTGAACTAAATCGCCGATTACAGGAGATTATAGCGTCGAATTGGTGTCGAAGTACCTCAGTGATTTCCGAGTCTCGGGTTGTGCTGATTAATGATACTCCACGTGATGCTGTCACCCGACGCGACGCCTCCGGATCCGAGTCCGGCTCCGCCAGCAAGTCTCCGCCATCCTCATGAATGACAGCTGTCATGAGATTCAACAGGGCGAATCCCATCGTATTCCTTATTCTTGAGAATGAGGAGAGATAATTCCAATCGCTTCAGCTTGCCCCGGCGGTCGGCGATAAAATACCAGAGGTGTGTCTGCAAATTCAACATCAGGGCCCAACGATTCCCATTTAGGCCACAAGCAGAATAGCTTTCTGAGCTGGGGTAGTTCAGTATGCCCTTAATGACTGTAGAAGACTTTTCAAATTCAATTGCTGAGACCAATGAGCGCCCGGTTATAGAGTGACTATTCACGACATCGTCCGATACTAGCTGCACTGTTTGGGAGCCTGGAAGTCAGAAACTTGAAGTACCACCGGTAGGTAAGTGCGAGCTTTATTATACATTTGTCAAACCTTTATTGATAATTACGGTCAGCGTATTCAATGAGGATTTAGGCCATGTGATAATTCACTGGTCATAACCGATTATTCAAGGCAAGCTTGGCCGCGAAATCGACTTTTGCGTCAGCCAACGCCTTTTCTCGAGCTTTTCCACAAATGTCTCTCCAAGTACCCCTCCAAAACTCGCTCCAAGCTGAATTCTCCACCGCTTCTTCCCACTCCTTTGCGAACGGATGTCCAGGGCCCCCGGCATACCCCCATGGCTTGGCTGTGTACGGGCGAACGAATGGATTCAATACTTCGGCCAAGGACGGATGAAGAGGTCCAGTGAAATGAACAATGCCAGGGTCCCGCATTTCCGCGACATCGACAACGTGCCGATCAGGCGAATAGAACTGTGCGTAGGTTCCGAGTCCTTGCGCGTTCCATCGAAGGCTCAATTGCTTCCAGTCATCTGCGAAGTGCTCATTCAGAGCATCCTGATCTCCCAATTTCGCATCCTTGAACCTCTCACATAGCTCCCTCCATCCCCCCAGCCTTAATCGTATCTTCGTGAGGTCGAGAAGAAGAACCCCAGAATTGAAATACGGCCTCCTTTGAACGCCGTCATGCCCCATTGGGTATCCTACGTCGACCGCTGCTCCAAGCAACTTGCCCCCCAAATCGGTATTCCACAGTTCCGTGACGTCCTCCCTGGCCAAAGTATCTGCGTCAAGATATAGTGCCCTCTCGACGGGGAGAATGGTAGGCAAGTCTACCTTTGCCCACGTTGCATTCCATTTCTTCGCGAGACAGCCGTCTTTGAGGAGGATAAAGTTCAAGGTGACGTTATCCCTCTTGGGGAGAGAACGCTCGATCATCTGTCGATCATCGGGGGACAATCCAGAGTCGACAACATAGATGCTGAGGCGACCTAGAGTATGCTGTACGACGCTGGCCATGGCGACAGATGCTGGCATGGCGTAGGCAGAATCGGCAACTGTTACGACGTTGATACCATATTCCAATGCTTCGAACGTGGATGCTCGACTGTCGTCGCTCGTGGAACCCAATCCGGAAACGAGAAACCCGATTCTCATCTCGGACGTCTTCTTCAACACGACTTGATAGTTGTGGGGCTGGGAGAGCAGTTCGTATTCCCCTTTGTGAAGGTCGAGAAACGCGTCAATGCCGCACTTGGGATGATGAATCGAATCCTCCGGCTCCTTATCCCAATTGTAATCGTCGAAAATAACCACAGCACCCTTCTTCGCCAATCTCCAAGCCAGCTCCCCGTCCAACAATGTATCATCAGCACGATGAGAGCCATCGACATAGATCCAATGGTACCCCGCATCCGCCGCTATCATCTCCTCTTCCAACAACCTCATCAAAGCCGGGAAGCTGAACTGAGGAAGGACACGAAACCGCTTTCCCGTCAATACAAGGTTATGCTGGATGAGGGCATACCGCTCCTTCCCGGCATCAGTCCGGAACAAGTCAAAATGGTCGATACAGACGATCTCTCCATCGTCTTTGCAAAGCTCGGTTGCTAGGAAGACCGCAGAGCGACCCTCCCAAGACCCAATCTCGAGAACACGAGGAGCCTCGGCAGTGATGATAGGGAAGAGGCGGCGCCAATGCTCGATGTTGTGAGAGAACCAGTCCTGAGACTCGGTGAAACGGAAAGGCGGACCAGAAACAGGCGTGAGTTCCTGTGCCATGGTGCGCTTCTCGTTTCGGCTGTCTTGATATGAGGTGATAACTATCGTTTTTATAGGAAATACCTATACAGGAGTCAAAAGTGATCCAAACGTTCTAGCATGTTCTTTCCCTATATCCCCGCTGTTTCCACGGGAAGTCTGATAACGACCTATTATTGTACACTTAGATGCTTATTTCTGCTCTGTAAGCCCAAGGAATGCCTACCCCTATCCAAACTAAGCCTTTCTCTCTCAGGTCGAACTTCTCACGAGAGGAAACAAAGTTCGAGTTTTTAGCGCCCGTAGATAAGCATAGCAAACCGCAGCAGAATCACAAAGGAGAAGGTTAGAAGCATACCCACATTGCAGAATTGACGATTCCAACGCGCGAACTCGGGGATAAAGTTCAACTTCTGACTATCACACTGGCCATTACTGACGTTCTTCGAGCGCTTCATTCAATCTAGGCCTCATGTCGAAGTCAAACTCCCCCTCTATCCCCTTGAAAAGATTCGAACTGTTGTAGCTCGCGTAATCTTTGCCTTAAGGTCCTCGATATATCGCGAAGGATTCTCAGGGACGCTCAAAGTTTATTTAAACCCGAGGGAACGATGCTGAGCTTCCTTACTTTCTGGCCTCTAGCACACGAATTGCTATAATGGACAGAAAGCTAGTTCTCATTACGGGAGGCCATGGGTTCATCGTTAGTACCATTCCCCTCTATCCAATTCGTTCAAGTTACCGTTTATTAACCTCGCCTCAGGGGTCTCACGTTGCCCAGAAATTATACTCTGATGGAGATTATCGTGTTCGCATCGTCGATATAGTGCCCAAACCCTCATACATCGAAGGAGAAATCTGTCATGAATTCGTTCTCGGGAATCTCTGTGATCCCCATTTTTGCCGTTCGGTCGTTGATGGTGTGCATATCGTCCTACACTTTGCTGCAAATATGGGCGGCATGGGCACGATTCACGACGCCAACGATTTCGCCATCTACACCGAGAACCAAGGCATGACAATTTCACTCCTTCGTGGTAGCATCGAGGCAGGAGTTCAGAGATTCTTGTACGCATCTACTGCGTGCGTTTATCCTGAGCATCTGCAGCGAATTCCGATTGTCGACCCAAACTTAGCTACTACTTCCGTATCGCTTCGTGAAGACGATGTTTACCGAGATGCCACGTCCACATCACCGCCCTCTCCACAAGGCCTTTACGGGCTCGAGAAGCTCGTCACTGAATTACTACTCCACCAGCTCTCCTCGAAGATCAACATTCGAGTCGCTCGCCTCCACAACGTGTACGGGCCTGGCGGAAGCTGGAGCAACGGAAGAGAGAAGGTTCCCGCCGCCTTTCTCCGAAAGGCACTAGCGCTCAAACGTCTCGAATCCCACTCGTCCAAAGCCCCCTTCGAAATCTGGGGTGACGGTTCCCAGCGGAGGAGTTTCCTCTACATTGACGATGCTGTTGACGCCATTCTCACCCTTCTCCACTCCAACTATTCTTTCCCGTTGAATATCGGATCTGACACCCCTGTATCCGTTAAAAGTCTAGCCAACATCGCTGCTGGAAGCGTTGGTTCAGATCCTCTCCAAGTCTCTTTCGCCTACGACCGACAGAAGCCTGTAGGGGTCGCTTCTCGTAACTCCAACAACGACCGGGTCACTGAGGTTCTTGGATGGCGTCCGCAGGTGTCGCTGGAAGCAGGGATGAGACTCACAGGGGATTGGATGAGTAGACAGATGGACGTTGTTCTCTCGATCAGTGCTAGTCGCGATACACTCCTTCGCTCGTACCTATCGAGCAATGTTGTCGACCTCAAGACCGAAGAGGTAGTATTCGGAATACTTCTCCCCATCACCTCTCGTGGGGGACCTACACCTGAGTCCTGTCTGGAAAATCTGACTAACTTTGCTCGGTCTCTCAAAGATACGACCTGGAGGGATATTCGTGAAATAGGTGGAAGGAGCTATCGTATAGCCATCTACCTCGCCATCGACCACGACGACGCCTTCCTACGGTCCGGCTCTTCACGCAACAAGGCAGAGGATCTCCTTCGTCGAGAAGGCTTCGCCAATGTCGTATCTCTCATCTGCGACGTACCGCGTGGCCATGTCTGTGCGTTATGGCGAGAGTGTGCTCATAAGGCTTGGGAAGATGGGTGCGAGTATATGGGTCTTTTCGGGGATGACGTTGAGCTACTGGACGAGGGTTGGATGCGGAGGGTTGATAGCGAGTTCCACCAGATTGCTGAAGACGGGAGGGTCCCATTTGGAATTGGATGCGTTGCATTCACTGATGTCTCGTTCCCCGGTATGCCGACCTTCCCTATCATCCATAGGCGACACCTGGACATCTTCAAGGGTGAAGTTGTACCTGAGATATTCATCAATCAAGACGGGGACCCGTTCCTTTATCAACTTTATCGACGATGGAATGCGTCAACTATGATTAATGTGCGCCTTTCGAACAGAATTGGAGGTAGCGTCGAGGCTCGGTACGAGAAACAACACGCGGACTGGACATTCGACACTTTATCTGACGCAGTCGCCATTGTCGATACCCATATACGGAGGCTGGATCCTTCTGTTTGCCCAGCTCTCACACTCGACATCATTATCCCATGCTTCCGGGTCGATATCTCGATCCTCTCTCCCATCCTCAGTCTTCAGCACTCCCCGACTCTGACCGTGATGTTCATCATAATCATCGACAATCCGTCCTCGCCGTCGATAGGAGAGCTAGAAGCGTTGTACGGCCATCGAACTGATGTGCGAATTCGTGTCAATAGGCGCAATGTTGGCGCTTCAGCTTCTCGAAACAGAGGCCTGACAGAGTCTTCGGCTGAATGGGCTCATTTCCTCGATGACGATGTCGTCCCTGACAAGGGTCTCCTCTTCGCGGTCGAGGAAA
Source organism: Coprinopsis strossmayeri (assembly GCA_900156845.1). NCBI lineage: Eukaryota > Fungi > Basidiomycota > Agaricomycetes > Agaricales > Psathyrellaceae > Coprinopsis > Coprinopsis strossmayeri. The sequence continues at coordinate 26,143 of FTPT01000008.1, forward strand.
TCATCCGACAGCATCCAAACGCAGCTGGCTTTGTGGGTAACACCATCTTCCCTAAGAGCGAGACCATCTTCCAAACGGCCGTCCATCTCGCGGGTGTCACTTACTTCTGGGACATCGCGTCAAAGCTTGCAACACCCGATGATGTGCCGTGGGGAGTTACAGCGAATCTTATTGCCAGGAGAAATGTCCGGGATGGCATCAAGTTTGATTTGAGGTACCCGAAGACGGGTGGAGGAGAGGATATTGACTTTTGTCGACTGAAGAGAGCTTATTCGATTGAGAGAGGAGGGACTGGGTTTATTGCAGCTCCAAAGGCCGAAGTCACCCATCCATATTGGAACAACGGATCGAGGTCGTATCGACGCTTCTACATGTGGGCATATGGAGACGGAATGCTCATTTCGCGCTTCCCTCAACTCTCCTATCGAGATCATGCTCCAAACAGCGCGGAGTTGCTGTTTCTCACTACCTGTCTCTCGCTGATTGCACTTCCATTTCGATCGAGCCCGCTGCATACTGCGACGTTAGCTGTTAAAGCTGTCACAACCATACTGGTGACGAATGTTCTGCAGGACTTTTATCGACATCTATGGAAGCACCCGGAACGAAATGTGAGCAGGAATTGGACTATCAAATCCGGTCCGCTGTTCTGGGTTGCTTTGATTGAAAGCACCTTCATCAGGATGTACAGTGAGCTGGGGCGGTTGCGGGGAATTCTGGGTAGAGGGGAATGGGTTTGCATCGGGAAGCGTTTTGAATGGTTTGCTGGAATAGCAGGCAGCGGACCAATGAACGAAGAACGGTGGAACAACGTTGAAAGAGCTATTTTGATTATCCTGATCTTCTGCTGCGTCCTTTAATTCTGAATTGACTACGGTGTTCTGTCTGTGGTAATCTGTATCCATGTAACATTTTCAGAGGGATTTGTATGCCCATGATTTGAGACCTATACGATTGTTTGGATACCTCTGATTCCGTGGAACATTGGCTCTCAAATGGCATTCAGTGTTCAATGAGCAGCTTACCGACTGGAGTATTTTCAATCTTATTCGACGCAACATCAAACTAATGATTCAAGCAACCAAGTTACAAGCAATGACTAAATCGTCGTCGGTGACGCTATACCAGTAGTCGACACCGCATTACAGTTCGGGACCAACGTAGCAGAAGCGGGCCCAGGCTGAACGGGATTGCATCCCGGAAGACTAGGAAGGTCTGCACACATCCAAGCCCAATCAGTACTTGACGAGATTCGATGGATTTAAAACTTACACCCTTCAGTTCGTTCGTCGATTTGGGGCTGCTGGAAGCAGCTATTCATCTCCTCATCAGTGATTATGTTCAGTTCTTTGCAATCGACCGGGAAGTCGCCTCTGTCCAAGCAATTGTCCATCGCGCGCTGTAAGGAGTCGCCTTCCCATCCGAAGACGTAGTCGGCATGGTGCCCATATCCAGTCCTAATGAACGCTATCTGTTATTCGTATATTACTCGGAAGAGGGTACGTACGGATCGCCCATGCTGAGCACGAAAGGCTGGCTACCGTCTTCAGGCCAGAGGCTGTTGAAGGGTCTCGTGTCCCACACAGTCTCAAGGAAGATCAGTGGAATCCTAACGGGATGACTCGGAGGACAGGTTCCATTCAAATAGAAGATTCCCGAAGCCGGAACATTGTCAGTCTTAAGGAACGCGACATGGCTCTATGTGATTCATGTTCATATGAGCATGGGAAGCTATCATGATTCATGAACGATAACAAGAATCGCTTACGGAATGGTCAGGGCTGTCGAGATTAACGCCATCCCAGCAGCTACATGATCTCAATGAGTACGTTGTCATGGACAGTCCGGTGTATACATACGTGGGGAAGAAAATATTAGCGCGTATCATACCCAAACACGGCTTGTTCGGCAAATGAACACTTTCGAATGGCCCCACGCCAGGTGCGTACGCCCAGTCGCTCCCAGGGACGTCGTCCCAGCACCGGAAGGACAAGGCATACGCTTCAGGGCTATCGGGCGCGACGTGATCCGTATTGCGAATCATCGGGTTGCCGACGATCATCCGGAAACCCTACAGCAACAATGTTCAATTAATCCAGATTAGGTGTTTTATGGGACCAGGGATGGTAAGACTTGCCTTTCGGAATGCGACCACTTTTCCGTTGCCCGGGGGTTGGACGTAGTAGACTGTCATCCCGCCATTGGGGTTTCCTGTGCCTCCGTTGGCTGCTTGAGGGACCTATGGGATAGATGAACCGACGAGTTGTAAATGAGAAGGAGTGGAATCATTTCACACAAAAAGGACCCACCCGGATGAAGGAGCCGTTTGGGTGCTTGAAGTACATGACGGCAGTCCAGTAATTCGATTTGTCCTCTTTGAATCTACAGGTCGTGCATGTGGAGGTCTCCGCAATATCGATATTCGGGTCTATAGAAAGGTTGAATCTGTGGCGTTATAAGACATGCGTATCATCCACGGAGATAATTGTGTTACGCATTCTAGGGTCTATTAGACTTGATTCGCCACAATCAAAATTAAAACGTACCCCTCCGACGATTTGGTGGATATGAGGGGACACTTGGCCCGGGGTGACCAATCTTGGTCCGATTAGATCATGAACGACGACGACAATCACAAGCATTCGGGGATGACTCACGGGTCAAATCTCTGCGTTACAAGCTGCGAACAGGGGAACCTAAGCAACCCATGGACAGGACCAATAGCAGCACTGGTTATCGTCAACAAAGCTAGCGACCACAACATTGCTGAGAATCTAGAACAAAAACAAAATGCAAACCAATCGCGAGACTTCACAACAGTCCACCAAGTCCCCAGAGATCACCAATTTAACAAATCTCCCTGGCAGAGCGGGAACAAGGCGGCGAAAGAACGCGTGGCGTGGCCAGGGAAGAAGTGCGAAGTGATTTGGAGCCACTGATATAGAACGAAGAAGCTTGAACGTATTTGCCCGAGGTTACTTCTAGCCACTAGAAGAAGGCGAATGGACGTGGGCCCACTCCTCCGGATTAATGAATATGCGTCTGATGATAGAGAAGCGATACGGTTTCGGACCTCATGGATGAACTGTATAGCTGGCTGGAGAGAGGTCCCCAGACAAGGTTCGTATTTATTTACTAATACCAAGATAAATGACCTCGAGGCTTTGGGCGGTCGACGATCATCCATAGTTTGACACCAAGAAACGTGGAGCGGAAACTGGTCCGAAAATCATTGGAGAGATATGGCACCCCACGGTACCGTACCGAGGTAGACTTCGTTTGACGTAAAATGACATGGGTCGCACACTTATTTCCAATGAAGGACGGGGAACCTGGGGGGAGAAGAAGGGAGAAGATGGCGGCGGCCTTGCTTGTCGTTGCTTACCTACAGCCTCTAATAGTTTGTTCAATCTGCGCAACGGGATGTGCCGACGGCTTCACGGCATGGCTTAACGCCGATAATCATCTTCCTCGACAATTATTCCCTCGACAGACGTTTGAGATAGATCCACGCTGCCTCGCTGGATAGACCATCATACTGTCATGCCAAAGAGTGATTCTGCTCCCACCTCCACGCAGATCCACGGGTCAATGGGTATCATTGTGGAGGTAGACGGTCCCGACATGGGACCAACTTCACTTTGCAACCCGTTGGCGACTCGCTGTGATTATAAGCTGCCAGGTGTCCGACATTGCTCAGATATGATATGATATGACGACCATCAGCGTCTTATCAGATACAGATAGCTCTAGATGCGGGCCAGACATAGAAAAGATAAGGAAGTACTTCTGGGATTATGTACATGGATTTGTCACGAAGAGCCAGCCTCCATGGCGCCACCAAATGGGACGGTGGAACCTCCGCTCTATGGGAAAAGGAAACGCTTCATCACCACCGCGGCAGCCTCCTATCGCTCACTCAGCAAGAACAATCTCGACGTTCTCGAAGCCAAGTATCACCGGTACATGGATCAAGAATCGAAGGATGAGACTCCCGAACACATCGACAAGGAAAAAGAAAAGAATAACCCATCCATCGGTTAATCCCGTGCTAACTACATTCGAAGAGTGAATGAATAGATTTGAATCAAAGTGGATGGGACCAAGGTATGTATGAATGAACATACTGCTTATGAGTAAGGTGGGTTGGCGATATTTCCAGCGTTCGTTACGTTAGACGACTCGAGAGGGTAATGCTAGTATGTCAAGATAGACGGAACCGACTAGGCGTTACGAAGGTCCACTACGAACTCAAAGTACATTTGTACTCAAGCTCGACCCTTTACTTACCCCTAGAAACTCTAAAGTCAAGGTTATGGTAAATATGTAGATCACCGGGTTACACCTGCCGGCGGAAAACAAAAAAGATAAACGCGTTTGGGTTATGTCTGATCCCGTACGTCGTTGACACTTGAGCGAGGGAAAAAAAGTTAGTAAGATAAGGTATCATCCACTCGTCATCCAGCAATCACAACAACGCAACTTATGTTATCCAATAGTCTATTAATGCTTCATTTGCTTGCTTATGCATAAGCGAAACCCGAGAGCCTCATCAGTACGTACGGAGAAGCAGAGACCAATGAGCGTACCCGGTGCGCTTCTCTGCCAAGTTCAGCTGAGCACCTACGACAGGTCCTGGGGAAAAGTCCGGACCTGTAACCCGAACGTTCCCAGTGCGCTCAATTTGTTATCATTGGCTCTTGAAGCGTAAGGACCTCAGTTTAATAGGTGTCAGAAATTAGAGTTGGGGCCTGAACGGCGAGTACCAACTGGGTCTCCAGCGTCATATCGACGGGCTATGACAAGCAATTGCATACAATGGGGTACGATGAGACTACTACTACTACCGGTACCGTGAAACGTCCATGTTCACTATCACTGTCGTCGCCGTGGCGCTCGTTGTACTTCCCAAACCAGTCTTATTGAGTACATGGCACGTTGCAGGATATACTTGGATGGAGACGCCTCTTTTCGGAGACATCACCATACCCATACACCATTAGTATTAATGCTAACGTTTTCATTCAATTGATAGACCAATGGCTATCATTTGTGGCGACCGGGGACGGATGCCCATTGGCCTTCGCACTCTCCATTCATACTTGATAGCGGTTGGTGGGATTAATTAGTATTCAAACCTACGTAAAGGACTTACTCAGAGTAACGATAGAAATGACACCGCTGATCTCTTGGGTTATTGAATCAATGAGTTGCAAGTATATTTATGCATGTATATATGATAACGCCTCAACTCAGACGGTTACGTGTTCGTATGCGGGTATGTATCCGTCTCCCACGGTGTCCTCTCGAGCAGCCTCAGTGTCGAGAGGGCTACATAGTGCATCGAGCGCTGTGTATGTTGTTGCAATGAAGAGACCTTGACTTATGCGTTTGTGGCTGGCGGGATAATGATGCAACCTGAGGTAGACCGCCGGCAGCTTTCACCAACCTCACTTAACGACAAAAAAAAACTCGTGCCATATGTCGTCGAACCATATGTCGCCGAATCCATCTCACTATCCGAGGAGGCCCAAAGTCAAAACGCTAATTGCGCTTCTTCCCCACCTGACTCAAAAACTTTAATCTCTGTGAATTCAACACAAGTATCATTCCATTCCTCTTTGTTGACCTCGGCAAAGCATTGACGACGACCGATCTGTCGATTGCTTTGTCTTTCAAGGTAAGGGAATGTATGATCCCGCTGTTCTAGGATTAGAGAATATACGGAGCTTGAAATCGATGCCGCTGTTCGCTTTTAGAGAGGTGTTGGCCTGCTTGGCCTGTCATCTGTCACGTCCATCCTTTATGACATGAGAAGTCACCCCAAAAGCTCCACATGCAGATAGCCGAGCAGGCCTGTTTCGTTTTAAAAAAACTGTTCCATCAACGTATGTACATATTATTGTTACCTACTTGAGCCATATACTCACGTTAGACGACCGGATTTGGCGGAACTCCTTGGTACAAGTAGGCCGAGCCCGGTTGACATAACTTCTTGAACTTCGAGGGGGTAGATATCATTCCAGTCCTCCGCTCAACATGGGCATATTGGGGAAGAAGAGGGTTGAAAGTGAATGTCTAGAACAGAACAGAACAGAACAGAGCAGAGAGATGATTATCTTACCAAGGAGCCCACGCACGTTGCGAGAAAAGCTCGCTCGAGCGGTGCCGTACAACCCGATCCTCACCTCGTTGCCGACGGCCTCATGCCCAGAGCTCACAGCCACCTCGCAAAGTCTCCTGTGATCGCCCACCTTGTTATTGTCGTCCGGCGGGTTGGCCATAGGAGGGGGGCAGGGGATCTTTTGCACCCTGAACAGAACAACAACCCATCCTTTCAGTCAAATGTGATATGCAAGAAATTGTTCGAGAGCACAGACGTTCCGGCAATCATCGATAATGACTCTGAACGCCGTCTTCGCGTTATTCCGCTGCATCGTTGCTTCAACGTGTCCTGATATAACGACAAAAAAAGGTTGCAAATGCGCCTGGAATTTGGGTTATTTTGGTGATTTCTCGATTGTTTTGTTGGAAGGGCATTGCCGCTTGGGCCATGTGTTCTTGGCTGGCGTAGGTCGCCGCTCCCCCAATCTCGGTTGTCGCGCCGGGTTCCCCAACACGCGGTTGATGATACTTGCTAAATGCGGGCGACGTCATGCACACGTCCCCCCTTCAAACTCGGGTGCGGCGAGAGGAAGGGGGTTGTTGCGAGCTTATTGTAGCAAGAGGTTCTCATCGCAAAACCTATCGTAATCTCTCAATTGATTCTGGCTCTGGTAAGTACGTAGATAGTTTCCCGTTCGTTCCTCTTTTCGCTTATCTCAGTCTATTCTCCGCTTTTCTATTTGGGAAGGATACATGCATGCATAACCTTACTTGAAATAGAATTGGATTGTATCCACAGCCCATCCTGGAAGGTACATTACTTTCGTGGAGTCGAGGAATTGACACGCGGCACGAAGGCTTTGAAGATCTAAGTAGTTGGTGCCTTGCGCTTGCTTGTCAGGTGAGTTCCGAGTGGCTTGTTCTTTGTTAAGAAGTACCCCATTTTTTCAGTCCGGACGGATAAATGCAGCTGTCGATGGCATTGATTCCCGACATCTCAAAGTGCCGAATGTCGTCAATTGAATGGTTAGAAGCACGAGTCGAGGAGAGTTATATAGTATGTCCTCAGGAGAAGACGAGACATGTCACGATAAAGAAGGTTCGGGTCCAATAGGCTCTTGGGGCCGCGCCCAAGACTCCGATTCGCCCTTTGTACCTTCTTTATCTATCGTCGCGAATCGCACAGATCCTACATACAGTCGTGCTCGTGGGCGCAATAGAATGAATGAATGTGGGAGGTAGGTATCACCACGGTTTGCTACACACTACTACTATGTAGGCCATGCATCGGAGGCCGATTCTTGAGGGGCGGGCGGCACCCGTTTTGTTCGAAGGTACAAGGCAAGATGAAACTCCATCCGGTAGGCGCATCGCAGATCTATGAGCCTCCTGGCAACCTTTGGACATCCTTGTCCATTCTCTCTCTTGCCACTTCTAACTTTGAACCTGATTATTATATTCCGGCTCTTTCCACCTTTGTTTCGTCGCGTCCTAAGCGAAAGGACGCAAGAATGCCGTGTGTGTGTGTGTGTGCCGTTAATACCGCTAGCCCGCTAAGAGACCGTTGGTCCGTTCTGGCTGTTCTGCGGGTGAGGAGATGCTCACGAGAGAGCTGAGAGAGGAGACCACGGAGCAAATAATCGACAGGATTCAATATGAATTTCGACGTCGGCTGGCGCTCCCGATTATACCAAAAGTGCACTAGTCTCTCCGCCCAGAAAATCGGCTTCTCAGCCATCAATCTGCACCCCCCCGAATGTGGAAGAGCAGCAGCGAGTTGGGCTTCTGGCCTTGATCGGGTATGTCAGTGACATCCCAACAGCGACGCTGAGATATCAGCGCAATTGGTTGCGCATTTGTGTTGGAGAGGCGGTGAGGGGAATAAAGGAGCATTGTGTTTGTATTTCTAAACGTATCAATTTCAGGCACTTTTTGATTGTTTTGTGAATTGAGTACAAGCGAGAGAGAGGAAGAACATAGGTCCGACGAAATTAAAAAGACAGATGAAAATGAAACGAAAGGAAGAGGAGGAAAGAGGGAATGACGGGATGAAACGAAGGGAGATCGAACAGAACACTTTGCCCAAGAGAGCCTCCCGTGACTGCCATGAGCCAATAACGGACCCTAGAAATAATATCATAATATTTGCGGTGTGTTGTTGCAAGCCACTACAGAAGCCGACCCGACAGCATGGCCTGCGAGAAGGAGATCTCGATTCACATGGGGGTGTTCTACCCAATTTTTTACGTACTTACGTATTCTGGCGACAAACAAGTTGTGACGGCTGAGCCTCACTCATAAGTAGGACGGGCGTACTTATTTATATGTTCGAACCGAACTCGTCCCCCAACGCTTAAAATTCTCCGTTCACACCTCACATCGTATCGACCCTGTACAACTATTCCTTCTCTCTCGACATACGACGACATCATGCCGCGAGTTGACACGAAATCACATCCAGGGTCGAGCTACCGACGGGGCTCACCGTATCCTGGTACTACCCAACGTTCGCTCGAGACACTCTCGCCGCTGCCGACGTCTCCCCCGCCGGCTGGCCGCTTATCGACGACGACGACGACGAGCCGACGGAGGAATTCGTCGGTGGATAAGCAGAAGAAACACGTTTGCCAGACCTGCGAGCGCGGGTTCTCGACGAGTGGCCACTTGTCCCGCCATATCCGCATTCACACCGGTGAACGTAACCACCACTGTCCCTTCCCAGGATGCGACACCAAATGCTCGCGTCAAGATAACCTTCAGCAACAGTCAGTCTTTGACTTTCTTTGCCAATATATCTTTAGTTTAACGATGATCTGACTTGTCACTTATCCTAGTTACAAAATCCACCTTTCGCCTGGATCGCGTCGGAGCTCCAAGCCGAAGAAGGAAAAGGGTAGCCCACCGTCCTTGAAACCGCGGAGCAGGTCTTCACGCTCGAGTGTCGGACTGGAGTCGACGGAGAGTTCGAACCGTTCGACACCCGCGCTCGACATGTCCCAACTGACACCTCCACTCACTCCTCCGCCTCTCGAACATGCCCGCCTCTACACTCTGTCGCCCCCCGATTCGCCCCCGCCTCTCGTACACGCCACGCTCCCAGCCACACTTCACCTGCTCGACTCCACCCGCTCGCTGCCGACCTCGCCACACGCGTCGTATTCGTCGATGAGCCAGGCCTTCGTGCCGATGTCGACCCAGCCGACGTACCAGTACAAGCCCGCCACCTCTGCCGCCTACCACGACCAGCCCCAGCCGTTGAGCTACGCCTACGTGAACACGGCCCCTCCCAGCGTGTGCCACACACCAGTGAACAACCCCCCATCCTCGTACTCTGCGTATCCCAGCCCACACCAGGAGTACACCCAACCCGACGTCTACCAGCAGATGCAATCGCGCGAGGTATCACCAGAGAATGCAGCGATCCACACCAGCACCCGCCACTCCATGTCTGGCCACTCGAGCTACGACTCGTACTCGTACTCTGGTGCAAACACGAACACGACGACGACGACGCCTCCTTCTCCCGCGTCGCACAACTCTAGCTCACCGGCACCTACATACCAACTCTACAATGTCAGCGCGTATCCCACTGCAACCGGTGTCGTCGGGGACGGTCAGATGGCCCATAGCCATACGCATACGCATACCGGCTATCAACATTCGATGCCTCGAGACCGATTCGAGTCGCCACCGCCAACTCTAGCCCCCCTCCACGGCCGATATGTGCGACGAGATGACAGCTCGCATCAGCAGCAGCCCGTTCAGGCGCAGTATATCCACCACCCACAACCCGTCTCGACGGACTACTCGTACAACTCGTCGTCGTCGTTGGTGATGAGCCATAACTGGAGGACGGAGAATAGCCTGCGACAAGGTTTGGCTGCTATGACTGTGCAGTAGACTGTGTTGTTTTCTATTCTTTCTCCCTTCTACGTTCTCCGCTATGCTCTATGTTTTATGTTTTCCGTTTCTCCATCTATGCTTTTTTTGAATGCACGTTATGCTATAGAGTATCGCTTTCTTGGTTTTCATTCTTCCTCTTTTTCCTGGCGTACTAATGACTTTTTGTTCTGATCTCATCGTTGACATTGATTTCATTGACTTGTAAAAAACTACCTTGTACTCATCTTGCTCTGGCTTTTGACCTTGTCTTGTCGCATCGCTTTCATAACCTCTTCAAGTGACTCGTTTCATCATCGGCTCTCTGCATACATACATAGCTCACTCTCACATACCTACATACCTACATATATACAACTAGCTATTAGTCTCATTTCTTGGTTTTTTTCAGTTCCTTTCTCTATCTCACATCGATTGGGTCGCAGCAGTGTCGGCTTGTCATCTACGTCTTTTCCATACATTACCTTGTACAAGTTATACAGTACTATCTACTACAAAAATCATCTACTCCATCTGTTCTATCTACATCATACGTCGTCATCACCCCACACTCCCAAATTCTAATCTATCAGAAGAGAAAAAACTTCTATGCAATACCTTACTTATCAATGAGTGCCAATCACCCTGGGAATTTCGAAGCAAGTGAGGCTACTTCTTAATATTGCGATTCCGATGGAGGCAACAATCGGCCAAAGCCACATTGCCATTCCCCCTTTTCCCTTTTCCTTTTCCTTCGCGCCGGGCTATCCCCCGCACCTGATCCTGATCGGAAGAAGGGTGTCCGAAAAAGGCAGGTCGCGGCCACAGCACTGCCGTGCTAAGCTCGTGACTTTTCCCACACGCTCTTCTTCCATCTCATCCTCCTCGGCCCCTGCCAAAGAGTCTAATAACCGGATCTCCCTTGGTATGCACATATGTGCCCTGGGACACCTCTCCTTCTGCTGATAACAGAATAATTGACTGAATGTGATTGTATATGATTGTATAGGACCCGGTAATTCGAACTCGAAATCGAAATCCTGGTACACTCTTACAAAGACAAAGAACTTGAAAACCCCATGCCTAGCGATTTGGATAGGTGAGCGTAGTGTCCTTTGTTTTACTTTGTACTCTGTACTTTATTTTCTTTGGATGTTCCGAAAGAAGGCTAATGAAAACCGTTTTTCTTTATATATACTATATACGCGATGACTGCGCGTTCGTCCCGTTGCGCGATCTCTCGCTGGGTTGTTGTTGTTGATGATGATGATGTGTCAAACGGTATGTTATCGCGAATATGTTATTGCGGCTGGACTGGCTGGCTGGCTCCAACACGATCGGCTGGACTCGTGCGCGATGGACGGGCTGCGCAGGCAGATCGAGCAGCTTACGCGATGCGAGCCCATCTCGGAGGAACAAGTCAAGAGACTATGCCTAAAGGCGCGTGAGATCCTCATAGAGGAAGGCAACGTTCAGGTTGTCGATGCGCCAGTCACCGTAAGTCCCTGTCCCTGTACCTTGCATGCATGGAACAACAGCTTGAACAGCCACCCCCTGTTTGTGGCGTGGGGTCGAGAGTTCGATTCCCCCCTCTGTCTCCGTCGTTTTCTGCGTTCTCACTCCGATCTTCTCACTGTGGTCTCTATCTCTAGATATGCGGAGATATCCATGGTCAATTTTTCGATCTCATGGAACTCTTCAAAGTGGGCGGTTTCTGCCCAGAAACGAGTTATCTCTTCATGGGTGCGTTCTTGTTTCGATTACACCATAACCACCCTACTTCTTCCTTCCTCTTTACTTGCCATATCTGACAACCAATTTATCACAAAAAAAACACATAATTCACTTATCACAATCATATCTGACCGACCCTGACACAACTACAAAAACAAACAGGCGACTTTGTTGATCGGGGGTTTTACAGCGTCGAGACCTTCTTGCTGTTACTGGCGCTCAAGGTCCGGTACCCCGAACGGATAACCCTGATTCGAGGCAACCACGAATCGAGGCAGATTACACAGGTTTACGGGTTTTATGATGAGTGCCAAAGGAAGTACGGAAGCTCCAACGTCTGGCGGTGGTGCTGTGAGGTCTTTGACTACCTCGCGCTCGGCGCTATCGTCGACGGCCGCGTCTTTTGCGTGCACGGCGGCCTCAGCCCCAACCTCCAGACCATTGATCAGGTGAGTCCAGCCCCCCCTCTCTCGCCCTATTCTACGTTATTCTTTGGTGGAGTTCCGGGACTGAATTTTTGTGAATGTTTTTGTTCTCCATCATCTTTGCTTGCTTTACGTTGGTGGTGTGGTGTGGAACTCCAAGATCCGCGCTATTGACAGAAAACAAGAGGTGCCGCACGACGGGCCAATGTGTGACCTGCTATGGTCCGATCCTGATGGTTAGTCTCTTCTCTCCCTCCCCGCCCCCTTTCTTCTTCTCTACTTTGAAAGCTACATCCCATTCTAATGTCTTCGACTTCTCTACAGATATCGCAGGTTGGGGTCTCTCGCCACGCGGAGCGGGATTCCTGTTCGGCGCCGATCCGACCAAGGCGTTTGTGCACAACAATGCGATAGACCTCATTGCACGGGCTCATCAGTTGGCGATGGAAGGTTATAAACTCATGTTCGATCGGGCCATTGTCACCGTCTGGAGCGCTCCGAATTACTGTTACCGGTGAGTCGTCTCTTTCTCTCCGCCTATCTTGTTGTTTCTCTTTCTGTCCATTTGTACTCCTCCCCGTTCTAGGGGGGATGATCTCTGGTTTATAGCCCATCCTTGGATTTCGATTGTTTTCGTTTCATCTGTCTTTTCATCCTTTCCATCTTTCTGTCACTATCTATGGGCATGAGGGTGTGGTGTCTCAATCGACGCGAGGCGAGTCCTTGATATCCCAAAACGTCACATGAATCGTTGGAATACGCAATTGGTAACGGTTGGAGCCAATTTATCAAGGCGTTTTCTTGGAATTACGACAAGCTCTTGTTTGGCTGGCTCCTCTCCCGATCACCCGGGGGAGCAGGGAAACCTCAAGCGAGGGCCCACCCGCTGTCCCCCATTCATTCACCTTCTTATCACCCCGAAGCATATTATCTTGCCGATCGTTTCTCCTTATTTATTCTTCCTCGCTACTGCAGCGTGTTCCTACATATTTCACCTGACATTCCGAATTCCGACATCGTTTGCTGGGTGGGATTCGGAGAGGACGTGGAACGGAGGTGTACGAGTTCCCCGATCAAATTACCCTTCGGAAAACTCCCTGCTCCTTATCTATTCATTCCGCTTCCGTTCGCCAAATTCTCGTTCTGGGTGCGACTGACTGACGATCCCATGCTGCCTGGTACTTTGATAGATGTGGAAATGTCGCTTCCATCCTCGAATTAGATGAACACCTCGCACAGGAGTACAAGGTGTTCAGCCATGCACCGTTGGTGAGTCCTCCTTCTCATTTATCATCTATCATTCTCTCTTTATGGCTCGCGGCTCACGATTCATTGTTTCATCGTTCAATTTATCCCTTATAGGATGTCCGTTCGATCCCTGCGAAGCGCCCGCCTGCCGATTACTTCCTCTAATAACCAGCATTACATGCTGCTACGCAGCTAGACTTGCGATTGCCTAAACGAATCAAATCACTTGCCACGTTCTCCGATCATCATTAGCCCGGGGGGATGGTGGTACGAATTGTCGGCCTGCCACCATTGTGTATCATACGCGTAACTCGTACCTTGAACCCATAACCCGTTTCTCTGCATCTCTGGCTCATACCGTACAATGCGACGGACCTTTCCGAACGATCGAATGTTAGCTTGATGCTGATGGCGGACTTGCTGTGATCTGCTATGCGCAACTAATCACATCCGTTTCTGTTATCTAAGGGGGTATGTAGGCGGTCTTTCGGGCTCCTCGTTGGCGACGAGGCGAAACGCGGCTTGGGTTGGTTATGTTAAGAGTGTTCTTTTTTATTTCGTCCTTCGGCTACATGCATAGCCTTGCATCGAGTAGACGGAAAGTAGGTGGAGTCCTTCGAGATAGTTAGGGGTCCTATGGCTCCTATGGCCCAATGTTCGATGTTCGTTTCATCTTTCTCTACACATAGAATTCAGAGCCTATCCTTCATCTCTCGAATTCTGAATTCCCAATAATCGGGACCACCCTTTAATCTACGCAGCAAGCAAGCCACCTGTGTGGTTTTCCTGTTACAGGGGTTTCACTTGCTCGTCTCATGGGCCTCGTTGAAACGGGAAAACTGAGTGTACCTCCGATAAACGAAAACCGCCAGCAAACTCGTCCCGATCGGCGATTAATGTAGAGACCAGCTCTGAGGTCAATTTACTGACGTGCATATCACATTATATTAGGTCAGGGCTGTCTGTCCTACTGTCTGTCTTGGATGTCATGCTCGATGATGCCGTACGGGTACGACATAGGTAAAATACATCGCCCAACGTCACATCGAACCGGAAAACGAAAATTTCAGTTCTGTACATATTTATGAAAGGTAGATGAGACGAAGGCTCCGTAAGCTTGGGTGTGGGCCCTTAGTCGCTTAATTCTCGTGGTCAATATGTACAATACATACATAGGAGGATAAGGAGGATATAGACGCATTGAATAGATGTTTCGGTCGTTTTGCGAGTTTCGTACAGAAATCACGAAAGCGCCTTCCTGTTCATCACGCCGCCCGTCGTCAGGTCTCCATTTGCGGTATTTAAATATATAAATGTATGTTTTTACTTCCGTGCTTACTTTCTGGGGGTTTCAACACCGGACTCAGGACCGCGCCACCGTTCTTCTCACGTAAAGTTTACTGAAGCTTTGAATTGAAAACCTGGTGTGCTTAACGGAGGCGATTTATTTGCCACGTTTTTTCGTTGTGTGTTGGTTGCTTCTAAATTCTCGCAGGGATGTCCGAGTTGTCGGGAGTCGGTACGTCTTGACCAAACGGAGAGAAAATGATGTTGAATCGTTGAGATGTTGAATCTCTTGGCCGACTTTGCCGCCGGAGGCGTGGTTAATGGATAGTGTGTAGCAGCAGGAAGAGCTTCCTAGACCTTTGGAATGCCCATGGGATAGGTACAAGGAAATTCAAGGAAGCGCCCCCTCTGCTGCCAACTAGCCGTGAAAGTCAGGAGGTCGATCGGCTAAGTCCTTAAAGCGAATAAGAGCTTCGCCGTCGTTGCCACCGCCGAGAACAGGAAATCAATATTCACCCATTATTTCTTACACTTTAATCCCCTCTAAATTGCGCTTGCTCTATCTAGTGCCTAATAAATACATATAATGCCTGCCGTTTCGGAGGTTAATGTGGGAATAGTCGCTCGGATTGGAAGAGCTGTCAAACGAATCCGAGTAGGACTTCATCAAGTATGCAAACTGTAAAATTTGCGCATTTGGCCGTTACATTCCTCTTGATCTGTACATACCTGGTAACCTACAGGCACCCAGGAGGAGGCGTGAGGCTTGCGTGTCGAGTCCAGGTCGGACAAAGCCGACAGCAATTATTCCCGAACGAGATCCGTTACAGCATATCCTTTTATCCAATGCAAGAGATGGTTGTCTAAGCGACATTGAATTAAAAACTTACATACACCCATATATATCATTCCTTGAAGGGCGGGAGACCATAGTCTGACTTCGACGTCACCGTGATGCCGTTGTTTACCCCCGTCGACAATGTCGCACGTTTGAGACTAAGGAATGGGTTAAAGTGATCGCTCGCGGAACGGGAAAGTCTGTATGGGCTTTCATAATGTTAGATCGTCCTTCCGATAAGCCTTTTGCTTATGTTCAGTTAGGGACCCGGCAAAACCCCGCTTGCTTGCGCTTGTTTTGCCTCAGCCCTGGCGATGGCTGAACTGTTTGACGACGACTACGACATCCGGCTGCTCGTTCCTATCTTTTGGGCCCTATTCCGGATGCATATCCCCTCAAACAGAACTCGCACACTTTCAAATAAAACGTTCTTACCACAGGGACCAAGCGATATATCTGCTTTCGGTCGCTCTTAGGGAATTACTTTTGTCTTCTGGGCTTCGTTCTGGGCGATTATCTGGACACAATACTTGGTCTACTTCCCGCCAATGTAAATCAGCACGTCCAGGATCAGCGTTACCCCAGACTGATTGATATTAGAGTTTTGAACGATTAAGTCTCGGATCTTTCTCTCGCATAAAACGTAAAGCCTCTGCTTCTCTCGCGACTCTCTGGGCAAATTTGTCGCATTGCGGACCAATGTCGCCTATTCAACTGTGTCTCCAACCTTCCTGGAACTACTTCTTCAGTCATACCTTATTATAGAGCGGCCTCTTTCAATAGGTATGAGCCAATCAGAAGCGGAAGTGAACACGCGCCAACTGCAAGAGATCGCTTCCTCTGTTCTCCCCATCCGAAATTCTGGAGAAAGGACCTCACTTTTGAGTGGAGAGCGCTACATCCTCCGCCCACGAAGGTTAAATACCACGTTGCTCAGACCGATAAGAATATGCAGCTTGGCGACTATTAAAAGGACACACCGTGTTCTGCCTTCCTTTTGATTTCTCCAGGAACCCCCCTCCTTGAGACATTTGCTAGCTCAACCATGTGGCGGACGACTCTAACGGTTTTAACCATTGCCGCACCTCAGGTGCTGGCTTTGTTGCGCTTCCCTTGCTCCCAACTCGTTACTGAACGATTGGACCCGTGCGTATACTCGACGGCCTTTGCGTCTTGACAGATGACTGACTTGTTGAGCCTTAGGTTGGTCACTCCAGGAAGTGTCTCACCCCATCTTCATCAGATCATCGGAGGAGTGAGTACTATTTCTGTCTGTTCCAGCACTCTACTCACGACCCGCCGTCCCTCACAGAATGCGTACGCCCGCTTTGTCTCATCCCCAGCCTGTGGTGCGTTGTTTAATAGTTGTTTGACTTATATAGGTTCAACATCTCCATGGATCATACCAAGCATGACATCTCCAAGCTCGCAACCTGTACTTCGTGTCGTTTCACTGAGGATAAGTCCAATTACTGGACTGCTGTCATGTTCTTCAAGCACCCCAATGGCAGCTACATTCGTGTCAGTAGTCGTTTCAATTGTGAGGATATCGACGCTAATCTCGCCCTTAGGTACCTCAAATGGCCAACCACAACACCGGACCTGGCTTGCAAGACGGAGGCATGACCGTTTACTACTTCCAACCCCCTGGAAATATCAGGGCTACGGCATTCCCTCCTGTACGTCCTCTCATTTTCTTTCCACACCGTTATGAAAGTTCATTCTGACGATAGCCATGCTCGGTTTTCAGGGATTCCGTATGATCGTTGGTGACCCGATGCGACGAAGCAGCACTGGTATCCCGTCGGGCTCTCCCCAACTGAAGGCGACTACCTTCCGTTGCTTCCAAGGCACCAACCTCGGTAGTAGCACGCCAGGCGACGCTCCAGACACCTTCGACTTCCCTAAAGAGACTTGCACCGGCGGTATCCGATCGAACATCTACTTCCCCGCGTACGTATACCCCTCTTTAAGTCAGAAAACCCTCGCTAATGTCCATGGCGCCGCGTCCAGATGCTGGGACGGGAAGACCCTTGATCCTCCTGACCATGCGAGCCACATGGCTTGGCCCAACGGCGGTTTCTTCGGTAACAGCTGCCCTTCGACCCACCCCGTCCGGATGCCCCTTCTCTTCCTCGAAATCGTATGGGACACCCGTCAGTTCAATGACAGGTCCCTCTGGCCTGCTACTGGACAACCCTTCGTCTTCAGTATGGGCGACCCGTACGTATTTAACCTTTCATCTGAGACGATGGTTTTCGTGGCTAATAAAAATGACGCAGGACTGGCTTCGGACAACACGCTGACTACGTCTTCGGATGGGAAGGCGACTCACTCCAGCGCGCTATAGATAGCTGCACTAATGGTAATGGTATCCCAACTGACTGTAAGGTTTTGACCGTTCAGGGCATGAACGCCATGAACCAATGCAGGCAGTTCGCCAAGGTCCCCGAAGAAGTCGAAGGAACTTGTACGTACTTTCAGATTTCGACGCTTACCCGTCGCATCGAATAATCATATATCGCGTGTAGATCTTCGCGGACTCCCCGGATGCAACCCTCTCCAATCCGGCCCATCCTCAGCCACCCCCATCGCTGAGTGTGCCGCTCCCTCTACGCTTACCAATGCCCCCGTCCAGACCATCCCAGTCCCCATCGCTACTCCTCCTTGGTCCGTTTGCGGTCCTGGCCAGCTTGAGCCTCGATGCGACTCTGTCCCTGTTACTTTGACCCAACCTGGCTCCAACCCGAATATTACCCCCATTATCATTCCTGGACCCTCCAGCTCAGGCCCAGTTAGCCCCGGTATCCCAAGCCCGAGCCCTACACCTGATCCTGGCCCCAGCCCTCCTCCCTCCAGCGGTCTCATTCCTAAGTACGGTCAGGTAAGTTATTACTTCCGATGTTCTTCTGACCTCTGTGGACTAACTACGATGTTTAACAGTGTGGCGGTAGCGGCGTAAGTATTTCCTCGTTAATCTGTGTTTGAATCAAGATTGAGTGATTGGTTTCAGTGGACTGGAGGCGGAAGCTGCACTTCCGGGACAAGCTGCCAGAAGCTCAACGACTGGTTCGTATTTTTCTCGTTGTCTTACATTCTCTCGCCTAACGAGTTAAACAGGTACTCTCAATGCTTGTAAAAGGCGATCTCTCGGTCACAGGTAATACGGTCTCATCACAGCCCAAGTTTACGTTGTCTGGGCCTATAGGAGCTTTACAGTCCATTCTATTCTCTTGTTAGGTACATCAATATATTCAAATCTCTTACTATGGAAACGCCCGTTTCACGTAGGCCTGAGGCATAGGTTCCAGATACCTTACCCTGGTCTGTGTCTACCATCGGTTCTAAGTTCTGAACTCCTCGTAGCAGCTCTACCACTTAATTTTACGGTCGATTGCTACTTCTGCTTGCCAAATGTTGTCAAAGAGGTTGTGCACCTCAACGAGAATGAGGTGCTCTACACTGAGACCCATGGGTCCTCCGATCCGATATTCTTCGACATCTGGGTTTTCTGTGATAGCGTTCTGTACGTGACGTGATGAGAGAAGGATATAAATCACAGAAAAATATCACGTACCGTCATGAACCAAGAGAATGTGGCAACAATCTTGACAGCCAGCTGAGCGCGAGTCATAGGCTCTGGAGACATTAGTTCGATCGTACGTGTCCAATCAAGGTGAGTATAACCGGGCCACTGGAAGAACGATGGTGAGACAGCGGGATTGGATTAGCTTGACATATGAATGGATCGAGTGGCTATTAGACATACCATGATTCGAAGCGATATACGTTGTAGCCCAGTATTAGCAAAAACCAGATCTTGTGGCCCAGTAATCGTCTGATGGATCAATGCTGGGTCCTTGAATATGAGGTCCCGCATTGCTACACCTCGGAACTTGAATTCCTTCTTTTTATCGTAGTGGAAGGAAATACATGGAAGCTTCCGGTCTTTGGGAGGTGGACTCCACTTCGATATGGGTGTATAGGTCGTTTGGGGCAACCAACCCCCATTGGGCGACGCGAATTGGTGTGAAGGGTCGGATAACGCGTCCGACAGAGAGTTGTATTGGGAGGCCTGCGAGGCGGTGATACGTTGGTGGAGCGAGCTTATAAACGCCATTAGAATTGGTCTTTACTTCGGGATGGTGCGACGAGGAGGAGGAGTGCTGGTTTGCTAAACTCTTCTCTGCATGGTCCAGTATTTATACTACGCACTCCTTGGTGCTTTGACATATTCCACTGTTCAAAGCATCCTTTCTATCTTTGACTGTTGTGGCGATTTGATGATGGCATTTGCCATATTTGTTCGATGTTCCTGCTTGGACCTCAAGCGGTCTTTCAAGTCTTTGACCGCTATCGAGTGGTAAAACACTCTGTGACACACGACCTGTTTGTCTATAATGTCTAAATTTCGAGTGATATAACTCAAAGCACTGTGACGGAATACATGGTCTCAGGATTCAGGGCGGCAGTATGTCGTTCCGGTCCCGGATAATGAGTATCCAGCCACGCATACCGCATTTAGTCCCAACCCAACACACGTCTCTTTCCTCACAGTGGACTTACTCTTTACCTAAACTAGTGTCTGGATGCCCTCAGAAGCATCTACGCGTATGGTACCCGAGTCCGAAACTGGTACGCCTTCTAATGCATTGATGCTAAGCTGTACCGGGCTGTCTCTCGCAGGCGACGGCATCATCCATGACTTGGACGTTGCCCTTCTCATGTACTCGCTAAGAGTGATGCTGTAGGGCCAGTACGAGAAATGTTGACTCCCCTGATTGCTCAATGTGGCTACACCTGAATCCACTCGTGAGAAGGGATTACAAAAATAAGCGCCCATTTGTCGTTGATCCGGTACACGTGCCGAATGCTCGCTTATCTTGAGATCCACTGTTCCGCAATGAATGGACGGATGATCCTAGACGATGTAACCTTGTCCATACTCGTATGAATGTGCCCAAATTTCGTACTCAGGGATGGGATGTATTTAGCGCCAGACAATATAGGACTACCATGTCGACCTGGACGGCGTCAACATTTGAATCTCTTCCTGTCATCCTTTCTTCACTACTGAATTTATTCGGTAGTTGTTAAACTGGGTAGTAACGTATAATATTTCCCCGTCAATTAGATTTCCGCTCCAAGGGACATGCCCCAGAATAGCCGATCAAATATTCATGGAGTGCTGCTATCACAGTACACAGAAAGTAACCCACAGCAGGAAGATAATATTATACAAGCAGCCATTGGCCAGTAACATCGAACGTTTTTCACCTATCCCACGTTTCAATAATGAGGTGAGCCGCTCTTTCGGCGATAGCATAGACAGGCGCTCCAGTAGCTCCAGCATTAACGAAGGGCTAAAATTAGAAGTTTTCACAGTTAGATTCAGGAACGACCCTGGATCCGGAATGAGGACTCACCATAACCGACGCGTCCACAATTCGGACACCGTGCGCTTTCTTGAGTTTCAAATCCGGATCGACTACACCCCAGCTCGCTTCCTTCGGGGACATCGATGTACTTCCGACCGTGTGAGCCCCACTGATTATCGAGTTTCTGAGTACTTTGTCAGATTCGAATCGATCTTCTGGGAGTGGGGCTATGGACGTTAGGTTGTATGGTTTCCAGGCTGGAGCCGAAAAGAATTTATATAAGACTCTGACTCCCTCTTTGATAGCGTACAAGTCCAAGTCGGAGGTTAGAAGACCGAGATCGATGGAAGGTGCTTCAAAAGGATTATTACTTCGTAAGGTAATCGAGCCGCCTGTGACGTTCAACGTGAGATATTAAGCGAAGATAAAGTCCAATGCATAATGACAACTCGATATGTAATATAAAATACTTACGGGAAGCTGGTTGGACCGGTACAATGATGCAGTCAATATTTGCAGGAAGGCCTGGGTATAATGAAGATCCCTTCGAGATCGTTAATGAACAGCACTATAGGAAGGCATAGACAAACAACTTACCCCGATTCCGATTTCTATATGAGGAGTGTTCGGGCCCGACGATGGATCTCGATGTTCGTCCCAGATGGGTGAAGTCTTCGGTATTCTGGACCATATTATATGATTTGTTCCAACACCGGTTAAAGGCCCTTTCCTCTCTTTAACCCATTGGTCTAACCATTGTTGCTGCAGTTCCGGCGTACTGGGTGAGATATGCCCCAAATGAGTAAAGCGAGTGGTATGATATTGGAAAATGAACGTACGGTTGGACGGTTCCAGGTATACCGAGTGCCCATGAAGCGAAGAAGAGAGGTGCGTCGGTCAGGTTCTTCCCGACGCTAGGTAAATGAACAAGGGCTTGAACACCTTTCGCCCGAAGATCCCGGGGATCTCCTACCCCCGACAGCAGGAGTATGTGGGGGGTACCGAAGACTCCAGCTGAAAGGAGAACCTCCTTTGACGCCGTGACTTCTAATACTAACCGTTTATTGAATCAAATACATTTTTTTGGGGAATTCGAATTTCGTAAGTACTAACCTGAAGAAGTGTTCGTGACAGCGACGAACTCTACAGTCCTAAGAGACGGAAATCGCTTCGACGATCCAGTGTTTTTAATTTTTGTAACGCGATGGCCCACGAGAACGTGCAAATTTGGGCGTTTTGCGTATCTCGGTGCGAGATAGGAAGTCGCAGAACTACTTCGTTCGCCGTTCCCAACCGTGAGCTGAACCCAACCTAAAAGTGAGGCGTGAGATCAAGAGAGCGGTAGAAACGAGACACCAGCGAACACACCGACACCCAATTGATTTCCGCTATTCATATCCCGGTTGTACGCGAACTGTCCACCCAGTTCTTTACTAGCCTGGACGACACGCTCATCGATGGTCTGTGGAGCTCCTGTTATACCTACATATGTAGGTCCTTGTAAACCATGATAGCGAGGATCGAATTGCCCCTTCGTGTTGTGACCATCAGTTGACTTTGTCCATCCTTCAGTCTAATCATAAGACGCGTAAATCAGAAATAGTTGTCAAGGAATTAAAGAAATACTACGAACTTTGTAGATGAAGGGAAGGATATTCTTCCACGCCCAGCCCGGGTCCCCAGTTACTTTCGCCCATCTGTCGTAGTCCGAGTATGATCCACGGATGTAAAACTGGCCGTCTATAGATCGCCCTCTGAATCAATGGTTGATTGCTGTTAATAACCTTGAGCATAACGCACTCATGGAGCTCGTCCCACCCAAGATATGGCCTCTGGGAGCAGTCAAGACCCTGTTGTTTACTGCAGACGTAGGTACGCTCGTCAAGTTCCAGTCGTATGGGGAGCCTTGCAAGCGCCCAAGTAGACCGGGGACTTGAGAATCCCGAACACCTTCGTGGCTGGGAGTCCGAAGTTGAGGAACATCGTTTATGACGAAATACAACGGTAACCATGAGTGGTAAGTTACCACGAGATCGAGGAAAGAAAAAAATGAGAAGGGAAGAGAAGGTCAGCTGTAGTCAGGTACGTAACTATTGGAAAATACGAACGATGGACCAGCTTCGATGACTAGGACCTTCCACCGATAATTTTCCGTGAGTCGATTTGCGAGTACGAGGCCAGCCGTGCCTCCTACATTCGTCGACGAGCGAGTTGAGTCGATGAGAAAG
Source organism: Coprinopsis strossmayeri (assembly GCA_900156845.1). NCBI lineage: Eukaryota > Fungi > Basidiomycota > Agaricomycetes > Agaricales > Psathyrellaceae > Coprinopsis > Coprinopsis strossmayeri. The sequence continues at coordinate 49,265 of FTPT01000008.1, forward strand.
TGAATACGTGGATATATACACGGGTACGGGACGAGTTGTGTGTCAATTGAAAAGGAAAGTTAAGTTCGAAGTCAAACGCACCTCCAACGATAACAAAGTCGTATTTAGTCTTTGGAAGACTCGAAGTTGAATCAGTGATCACAGCGTACACCTGGTTGATGAACGACACAGCAAAGAGGAACTTCAGAGTAAGCAAGAGATTCATATTGGCAATTCAAACTGATTCTCGAGTGGCCAAAGCAACAAGATAGCTACACTGGAGGGGTAGCTGTTACGAGGGCTTTGAGAGAAACGTGAACGTGTTGTTTAAATTCGTCAGCGTCGTTGAATTACCGGTGTTAGAAAAGAAAATATATCACGAAGTTCCGAATTCGAAGCCATACAGTGACACGACTTCGAAGCTCGAATGGTCGACGCTTCTGCAGTCGGAATGTGGAGCCATCTCGCCCAGAGTCGGCGACCTCAGAAGAGTCACGAATAAATCAAATCATAAGTTCGTTAGAAGGAACAGGACATATAGAATACAGTTATACAGTCCGTCAACCACAGTTCAGCAAAAGTGCCCGAGAGACTGTTCGAGAAAAGCAACAAGAGAGAATTCAACAACTTAACGTCTCGCGGCGAAATAAGTCATCGCGAAGATCCCAGCAAACGCTCCAACGAGTCCGACAACAGCCCACCTCGTGTAGTCTTCAAAAGGAAGGAACTTGAGGTTCGGGTCGACGAGCAAGCCACCGCGGAGAGAGTAGATGGTAAGGGCAGTGATGAAGGCGATGATTGAGTAGGTCAAGAAGACGAGTGGGAGGGAGAGGAGGACAGCGCGGGCCTGGAATTGAGGGAGGACGCGATTAGTATAAGGTCTAGGAGTAGATGGGAGAAAAAAGACGTACGGAGATGCCAACAAACCCTCCCAGCCCAACTCCTGTGCCCGCTCGTTCGATATCAGACTTGTACTTGAAGAGAGAGAGGAGGGTTGATGCCATCGAGAACGAAGCGAAGAGGATGGCGACCAAGATGGCCGTACGTGAGATAATCTCGAGGCCTGGGAGGGAGAGGAAGGTGACGGAAGCACTGAGGACGATAGCAGCCTGGGAAAATAAACGAACGAAGAACAGTTAGTTATTGATTCAACAGATAGGGACGCGTAAGGTAGAAAAGTAAAACGGAAAAACGAGAAATATAAACAAAAAAAAAGACATACGACGAGGCAAGTACATGCTCCCACAACCAACACATATCCGGCCTTCAACCCTCCACTGCCCAACGTTCCGTGAACATTATGACTCTCTTCATCGACGACCCTCCCAGGACTCCTAGTGCGCTCAACGTATAAGTATGGAATTCCCAGAAACAAGAGCGAGATAAGGAGATCGAGGAAGGCGCGGCGGAAGGTACGGCGAGGGGGAGATGGCAAGTCGAGGAAGGTGGGCGAAACGTCTTTGGGCAGGGGTTTATTGGGCCTGAAGTATTTCTGGCGCCAGAAAGCTGTTAGAACCGATGATTAGCAAACGAAGAGAAGAATGCGAAGGTGGAAGGAATGAATGGGTACTTACCGACGCGAAGCAAGATTCGAGAGACGACACGAGTTTGAATCCCGTGGTCTCCTGGGCTACCTATAGGTTTGTTCAATACGAGATACGGAGTTAATGTACACGATGACGAACCGTTATCGAAGCCTCGTAAGAGTGTCATGAGTTCTTGACATTCATCTTGCGAGAACGGAGCGGGGATGGCTCTGTGAGATGGGAGCAGTCGGTCTGCAAATCGTTTGAACATCAGTTATTCGAAAGTGGCCACAGTTAAAATTCGAATGAATAAAACGAAACAGTAGCAAGTAAAGACGAAAGAGAAGGTAGCATGTAAACGGAGAGACGAAAGAACATGAATGAACGAATGACTAAATGAAACGTACCTGTCCAAGCCCAATTTAAAACATCCATAGCTTCCGCTTTGCCTTTATGCGGGAGCGTCGTATGTGCCGGGTGCGATTCCATGAAGGACCAGTATCGATATTCCATGTCAAGTTCTGCAGCAAACATAGAATCGTAAGTAACGGGAAAGCAAAATACAGAGAATGAACCCACGATCTTCTTCAACGCCTTTCTTCACTCCCTTCGCATTTCCACTTGGACTCCCATTCGCATTCTCAACCACGCTCGCACGGTCGGGTATAACAGTCCGCGAATGATGGTCGACGAGATATTTGACAGGGGTAAACGGTTTGCCTTTGCCTTTCCCCTTTCCTTTCGCTGTACCATTCCCTTTCTTCCCCTTCGACGCCGACGCAGACAAAACCTCGAGATCCCTCAACCAAATCTCGACGCCAGACCTCGCTGAATCTTTGAGGTTCCCACCCTCAACATGCCTTGTCGAACTCGTGCCTCCAATCGCACCGTACCCGCCAGCAAACCCACCCGACCCGAATCCGCTACCGACAGCGCTGAACGGGCTCGACCCGAACCCGTTGCTCCCCTCGAGATAGTTCGTAACCTCGGACAGCACACTGTCGAACCGCAGATTGAGGTCGGTCGTGATCTTGCGTGTCGGGTGGACGTAGTAGAACGTCCCGTCTGGCAAATGGTATTCGAGCCAGCCGAGCTCGTGTAGGCGTGGGTGGAGAGCGGCAGTGCTAGGATTACCGAAGGTGGCGGTGGGGTTGGCGCTGGAAGGGGGGTGTGCAGATGGGTGTTGAGAGACGGAGGAGTGGGGATGGGGATGCGTGTTGCCGTTGGGACGGGGTTGGTCGTTGGACAGCGAGTTGGAGGTGGAGAGCGGGACGACCCAGACGTTGTTCGTGCGCCCGTGTGTGGGTGTGTGTGAGCGCAGGTAAGGGGCTGGTGCGTTCGGTGTCGTGCCGCGTAATAGGGGTAGGGATTCGCTGAAAAACGGAACAGATTGTGTGAGTGGAAGAGATAACGAAGATTCGAGATACAGGACGGACTCGGTTTCGATGGGATCGTGCTCAGCGTAGTAGTCTGTATCCGTGGGATTCCTTCGGATTGTACTAAAAGCAGAATGATAAGCGATTGAGATTTAGAACGAATAAAGGGACGACGTACGGATTAGGTGCGTTGGGGATGACTTCGTGGAAGGCTGGGAGAGGCATAACGACGGAGTCGCGAACGGCATCTTCGTGGTCTAAGACAGAGGGCTGAGCATGGTGTGGAGAAGGTTGAGGACTGATAGATTATAATAGTTGTTAGCCATCATTCGAGAGAATTAAGAGAGTAAAAAGAAACTTACTGTGGCATATGGACCGTCCCGGAATGCGTAGAGCGCGTAATCGACATTTGGGGGGCAGTGGTTGGAGCGACGAACGGTTCTTCATTAGGCATGCTACTAACGGTTCACAATGAGAGGCGAGAAAGACAGAAGTTTGGGACTTACTGGACTGGCGCAGAACGGGCATTGTTGTCGTAGTTGTCGACGTTCGAGTTCGCAGTCTCCGGAACTGGCATAGCAGGATGGACATTGTGTTCTTCGTGCTTCCCTCCCCAAACGTTGTGTCCGTGCTCAAGAACATAATCGTTCGGAGGGACAGAGAAGACAGGAGCAGGGACCGAAGAGACGGGCGCGTAGACAGGAGCTGTCGCAGCATCCTCCTCATGGTGAGAAGGAAGCCTGTGTCCATAATCGTCGTCGTGGTATTCGGGAGCGCGCTGAGGTTCCGGAACGAGGACTTGAGGACCGTATATCGGTGAATATCCACGACCGGACGGAGCAGGAGGCGAGATCGCGGTGTTCTGTTCGACGGCAGCGGAGAATTCGGGCGTGTTTTCGTGGATGTCTCTCTCGCTCTCGCTATCGCCCATCCCGCTGACCATCGGCTTGTTGAAGAACGATTGTTGGCGTCGTTCGTCATTTGGCGTCGAAGGCTGGTGGTCGTCCTGATTGAGAGATTCCGGTTCGTCGACAAGAGGTACACCGTGGACAGAGTTGTCGTCACCGTGCTTGGAGACGTTATTGGAGCGCGAGGGATCGAGGCTATTGCTCGATGCGACCGGATAGTGGGATACGACGGGTTGAGCGAGCTCTTCAGGTTCGTCGACAAATGCTCCGGGGTTACCAGCGGCCGAGTTGATGAGCGGAGGCGGGACGTAGGGCGCAACCACGGAATCGGTGTCGTTGTTGGAGGCGGCCAAGCTGACTCTACTGCTTGAGGCGAAGGGATCACGAGCTATGGAGGTCTGAGGGAGGGTGTCTGATTCGTCCGTGAAGGCACCTGGGTTCCCAATCCTCGAATCAACAAGAGGGGGCGGGACGTAGCCTTGAGGGCTCGAAGCGTCGACTGCGCTGACGGCCTGGGGTGGTGCTGGTGCTGGAGGCGTGATCGGGCGTGTCGATGGTTGCTGAGAAATAGGCGCAGCATTCGAAGGAGCCGCTGCAGCAAGAGGCTCCTGTGAACTCTCGGCGACGGCACTGTAAATGGTAGGCAGCGCAACCGCAGACGACTTTCGGTTGAGAGTGGCGGGAGACGTGTCGATCTTCTGCCTCGAAACCGAGCTCGAGTCGCTGGTGTCCTTCTTGTGCTTGGAGATGGAGATGGAGTCGCTGTCGCGTTCCGTGGGCGCAGGTGTGGTGGACCGGCTGGGCGCCAGCAGCGTGGTGCTACGTCGGACGGCGGCACCCACTCGACCCCATGTGGAAGCCTTCCTTACGGGTTTTGCTGGGCTCGATGCTGGTGTCGTGCTCATAACGTCCTACAGTGGTCGATATCAAGGCCAGAAACGAGATATAGCGTCAACAAAGGCGATGCAAGAGCTGGATGGTGGGTGGGAAGAGAACTCACGAAAGCTCAAATCGAACACGCTCATTATCTAGCTAATGCCAGGCGTTTGCATCGAGGCATTCGTTCATTTCGGTTGTAGGGCGTAATGCAAGCTCGTGTGATCATGGAGTTTTGAGGGCGCCACGTTCCGTGATACAGGGGACTAACAACAGCGCTTTAGTCAGTGGTCTTTGCCGACTTGTCGTTTGAACTCACCCAAAGAGAAGCGGGGCGCTTGTGAGCACGAGGAGATTTGAGGTTCGAATTGCCTAAAGTCAATGTCAGCCCCTCGAATGAATTAGTCACGAAGGGTCTGGACATGCCATTAGCCTCATGGTGAACACGATGCTTTTGAACGGGCTCAACCGCGAACGACATTATGTCGGTATTTAAAGAGGTTCTAGAGCGAGCTTCGTTGGCAGTACAACGGGGAGAATGGTCGCGAAGTTCGAACGATGATGGTTGCGAAGAAAAAAGGACAAACCCCTATGTTGATTTGTTGGCTCCGTTGGATAGCGCTCATCGGTTCCGGACGGCCGACAGATAGCAATTAATAAGCTGACTTTAGCGCCCATCGATGATTCAGCGTCCAAGGAGTTGTGAGCTAACGGTGTTAGCAGTTGATACGGGACCTTCAAACAGACAGGACGACTGGAAGTACATACGGGGAAGTGCCGTTGACGAGTTATTGACGTCTCCAGCAGTCTTGTCGCACCCGTCTTTGTCTTCAGCATTTATATATACGTGAGTTTGCTTAGCATATCTCGTTCGTTGAGGGACGGGCCATCTGTCTCGTAGCTTCCAGCTTGAACGCCTGAAAGGTAGTATGGGCTACAGCTGCGACGTAGCATGCTGCATGCTACAACGAGCTGGATGGTTGTCAGGATAGTTAAGAGAGCCTGTATGGTAATGAAATGCGACAATGAGAGGTATACTGCAGCTTACCGCTCGTCTATAAAAGACTCGTATCTCTATTCAACATAAACCACAGGACACGGGCAACGGGTGAGTCAACCGTTGGAAAATAATGTGGATTACCAGTAATTCTTTCGTGGAAATTTGCATTCATGGATAGACAAAGACAAAGTCGAGCGCGTGTATCCGTCTGAATGGACACGTAGCGTCAACAGAATCAACGACGAGTCATGATTCCAGGGATAAATCCGAGATAGAAAATAGTGTGGGGTCATGTGGGTTGGAGAAATGGACTTGGAGAGCGTATTAGGGCATCAATCTTCTAAAAGTTGATGGGTAATGTAACTTAGGATGAGAAGGAGGGGGATGGTACCAACCAGTATTCCACCGCACGACAGCGGGCACACGTCTTGGGATGTAAAGATATATTTCGTGGTGTGTTTAGTACTAATTATGGACTCCACCCGTTTGTACGACAGGGCAAATGACACAAAGCTGCTGCTTACTGTATAGTTATCATCCTTTCCCCTCCAGTTTCATCTTTCAACGACGAGGAATATACATATGGGTACTCATTCCCGAATGTGATGTTGTGAGATTACTTCCCACAATGAATAATAGGCGTAATGTATAAGATATATCCATTGGAACTTAGGGTTGAGGGATTAAAATTTTATTCGTAGGGTAAATTCACCCTA
>FTPT01000008.1:55850-76180 GCA_900156845.1 Coprinopsis strossmayeri
CCTCGCTGAGCATGGACGTCACTGGCGGCTCTCCCTCGTTCTCACTGTCGTTGACCACACCATCGTTAACTCCTCTCCTGCTCCCCTCTGCCTGTGCTGGCCCCCTCATCCAGATCATTGCTGATGACCTTGGCGCCGTCGTCACCTTTGCCTCTCACCAACCTCTCATGGTCATTGTCGGCCACTGCAATCGCCGCCGCCGCACCCTTTATCGTGTCATGTCGCATCTCGTGAGTTGCCGCATGACCGCGACGCATTCTTTTTAATATTCATTCTATTTTCTTTTATTTTTCAGGTCGCCGCCACTGCTCTTAGGCCAATGCCTTCGCACTCCCGGCCGCTGGTGTACACACCGCGGTCAGTCCTTCTTCGCCACTGTCGCTGCCCTTGCAGGCCACTGGTGCGCACACCGTGGTCTCCATTGGCTCTGCTACCCTCCCGCGTGGCTTCCCGTTCCACCCACTTGTTCAGCGTGTTCGGTGTAGGCCAAGCGATTTGCGCTGAGAGCTGCCGCTGTCTTTCTCAGCTACGCTAGGGAGGTTGCACAGCAGGACGCACATTTCGCCGTCTCACCCATTTCCACCCTTCCCACCGGCCCCCCGCCCGGACTGAATCCTCCTCCTGTGCACAAAATCCCCTGCCGCTGCTTATCCCTCCCAGCTACGCCAGAGTGGTTTGGATGTTTAATTTAGAGACCTCTTGCGAGCCGGTGAAGTTCAAGGCTCCCCGCTCCTCGACGAAATCAAATTCGAAAGCAGCGCCAGCGGGCGCGAAGATGCAACTCAAGTTCTTGTTCTTGGGGCAGGGTAGAGAGAGGGAACTTGTCTATTCGGGCACAAGAAAGTGTAGATATAGAATTTTCTTAGGGTACGAGAGTCTGTAGAATGGCAAGTCTAACAACGCGCATCATGTTTACCACTCTTATGTACCTTTCCTCCTGGGTTGGGGCGGCTCGGTGCAGTCAACGGAGGGAGAGTACTGCCACCTGGCTGGCTAAATGCTGTCGGTTGGCAAAAAGAGGGAATAACTACACGAATTCAGTAAACACAGAGATCGCCGGCGGTGGGAGTGTGCAGCATACCTGGTTGCTTCTTCCTTTCATGAGAGGTCGAGGAGCGAGACGATTGACTGCTGGCGCCTGCCGTGGACTGCGAGAAGGAAGGTCTCGAGACCATTCGGTCACCATGAGCCTTCCCGAACCCACCAGTCCCCGATTCCAATTGGCTGGTCGATTTCTTCTTGGGGTGAGGGCGGAACGCGGCCGGTAGGTCTCCATTCTTTCTGTCATTTGGCGCCGAGGATGAAGCCGTTGCTGACGAACGCTTATCGACAAAGAAAGGATTTGGTTGAGTCCCAGCCGAACTCAAAGGGACTCCTTTCACGAGCTTCGGTCTCTTGGTTATTGGTGGTGCCGAAGAGGTTGGCATAGGATCCGAAGTAGTCGAAGGTGCTGGACGTATGATTAGCTAGCGATGCAGAACTAGTGGCAAAGATATACGCGTACCTTTATTCAATGGTGCATGTCTGGGAGGAGAAGAGGGAGCACGAGGTCGCTTCTTGTAGGAACCAGAATCGTAAGTTGTGTGCTTGCCAACTGTTGAGACGACTCATAAGTCTTCTGACATCTTTATTATAAATGAGGTACCTGCACACACCATTGTCTGAATCCGAATAATCGATGGGAACAAGAGGTGGCGTGGATGGATCATCGTCTGTATCAGAGTCTTCGGTCTGAAGGGGAGGAGGGGGAGGGCCATGAGGGGAAGATTCGGCTGCACGAACATTTTAGACTTCAGAATAGAGGGACAGAAGATACTTACAGTCGGAATATGAGTCGCAGTCATCCGTCTGCGCAAAGGAAGAAGTAAACTCATCGTCTAAGACAGCATTAGATCGGATCAAAGAAATATACGAGGGACTTCATACCTGTTTCAGTTAAAGGTGGTGCCACAGACACTTCGCTGTCAGAGATTCCGGAGGACATTCCGGATGATTCTGGATTCATGCTAATGTCGCCATCAGTGGCGGAGCCTCTACTGATATTGACTTCGATGGGATCGTCGTCTTCAAGGTGAATGGGTCGGCGCTTATGGGCCATCCTGTTGGTAGACGCCCCTTCCTCCTCGGATCTCTCGATTTCGTCCTCAACATATGCAGCCGACTTAGCCTTCCCTTTCCCCTTCCCTTTTCTTCCAGCGCTCCGTGATTTGTCTCGGGCCTTTCGAGTCTTCTCTGTTGTGTCTGGTGTAGCGTCCTCATCCTCTTCCCGAACTCCTTCACCAAGCATGATTCGCATAAGGCCTGAAAGGTGAGGATATGAGTGCAACGATCCAAGTAAATCAAAGAATAGCTTACCTTTTGCGGACTCTCTAGTTAGAAAAGCGTCAAGCATATCTTTCTTACCACGAGCAAGAGCCGAAAGTGTTATGTCGGCGGTATCTGCGGCGAGAAGGTGGAGGGCCAGAACCTCGTTCTTCTGAGGTTGGCGATACACACGGCCGATGACCTGCCGCTCGTCTTGCGCTGACCAAGGCTGGTCCTAATCGATCTCGTCAGATTTTACCGGCCAAAATATACCAGGTACTTACAAGAAAAATAACAACACAAGCCACAGTAAGATTAAGTCCAGTCGAACCCACTTTTGAGAACATCAATACCCGGGATGCCTCATCGGTGTTAAATCTCTCAACAGTCTTCGCGCGATTTTCGAATGTGGTTGATCCGCTAATCGATAGAACTTTAACGCCATAGAGGGAGAACACCTTTGAGCAAATATAATGCTTGAGTTTTTTAACGAGGTGGTAATCATGCAACAACGTACGCTTCGAATTAAAGGCGCAAATACAGGAAACTCGTGGTAGATCAATATCTTCTTCTTCTGAGTGAATGTTGGTGTCGATGGAGGAGGAGGAAGGATCACTGATCCATCTTCAAAGCAAACAGGGGGCATGTCGTCTCGCACCAGGAGATGCTGAACAATACGAACCAAGGAGTCGATCTTTGTTGATTTCCGTCTCTGCCACTCGTCCATACTGGTGAAGACAGGGATTTTTGCATCACCTTCCTCTCTGGGGAAGGTGACGCCCATACGATGCTCTAAGTAGAAGTTACTCGAAGTAATATTGCGGCTGAGGGCTGCCATTGCGCTGCATACGACTATTAGCCCATTCAAATTCAAGAAATAAATGAAAACATACTCGTCTAACCCCTTCTCCGTCACATCCTCGATAAGAGCAAGCTCTCGCTCGGAGAGAGCAACTATACCATGAACCTCCCTCAGTTCTGGAAGCGAGATGAGCTTTCGCCCTTGCGGATCTTTGCTCATCGCATTTCGGCATATCACCTTTCCGTCGAACTGTGTTTGCATACGCCGGCTTATCTCAACTTGTAAGCACCGGAGAGGATCCTCCTCCAATGAAAGATCCTGTTCATCGTCCTCTTCCCTCTCCTGTCTCGCTTTACGAAGGTTGGCCTCATCAAGGCGTTGCTCCTGGTAGGCACCATCACTTGAAAAGAATGGAATACCCACCAGCCGACCCATCGCAGCGATATCCTGAATGATTTAGAGTACCTATCTCGTATAATAAATGAGATCTCACCTTCGTGGATGTTTGAAGCGGGGTAGCAGTCAGAATAATACGGACTATGGCTTGATCCGCAATACGAAGAGCCATGGAGTGTCGGACACCCGGGTTTCGTACGGTCTGTGCCTCATCGATGATAACAGTGAGGAAGTCCTGCCCAAATATTGTGCGATCCACCCGTGCAGCGTACTGTGGCTTAGTCTTGGGACGTGCCCATGGTAAGGCATCCGAGTCTCGAGTAGCAGTATATAACTCATTAAAATCTTGCTGTATCGACTAGAACACTCCGTGGGAATGTGTAACATTGGGTTGAGGATGAATGACTCACCGAAAGGCTTGCAAGTATTAACCGCTGGCTTGGATCGTGTTTCGAGGAGTGGTATGGGCCTTTACAACTCCAGAAACGCTCACGCTCAGCGGCTCCGCTGGGATAAATCAAGATGTCTATCGATTTGGGTCGATAGAATGATTTGGCCTCGTGCTCCCATTGTCTGAGGAGCGTCCCAGGGACTACTGCAAGATGGCAACGACCCGGGACCTTCACAAAGTCTTTGAGAAAGGGATATTCCCCTTGAAAAGGATAAATCAATATGAATAGATTAATACTGGGATGTCTTACGAAGGATAGGTGGGAGAATCACGCTCCTCGATTGTCTCATGACTATATCGGCCAGGAACGCAACGATAGAACAAGCCTGGACAGTCTTCCCGAGGCCGACATCATCGGCGATGAGAACACCTGTACAATGGGTGGCAGATTGTTCTTGAGTAAAGATCATACGAATGGCGGCATGGACTCCAGCTAGCTGATGCCACTGAAGGGCAAAGGTGTCGAATAACGAGGGGTTAGCTTTTCTGGATGCTTCAAATGAAGGATCCCAGGGAGTAAGACCACCACGATGGCGAACGTTGTTGAACAGGAATGGGATCCTGGACTGGAATCCCAGGTTGGTCGCAAGTACGTCAGAGTCCAGAGTAGACTCTATATCAATTCCTGGGGACTTTCCTTCGATAGCAGCGCCGAATGTCACATTCAATACCTCACCCGATCCCAGCTCCTCCGTCGAAGCAAACTCGGGACTGAATAACTGGTCATACATGTCGTTGATTGCCGAGACTTCTTCAGGCGTCGCGAGAGTAGCGACTATGTCCTTAGATAGCTTACATGCTACTTGAGAGTGAGTTGAGCCCTTGTGAGAAGAAGTGACAGGGTAAACGTACCGTTCTTCTTCGAAGAGGTGGTGCTGGCAACCGGGCGGTGATCTGGAATGAAGCTCTCGAGATCGGCTTTGAGTCTTCCGAGGGTCTCCGTAGCCTGTGAGGTAGCGCAGGCTTCAGCAATCTTCTGATAGTTTGCGACGGCCCGCATTGCTTTGTTAATTGAGGCAACACTAATCTTAGAGCGAGATCCTGGTTCACACTGTGCCTTAAGCTCTAACGGGGGATGAGAAAGAGGAAGAGATTTAGAGGCGATCCACATACCGCTCAATACTTCCTCGGCGGTAGCCTGTAGCTTCTCCATTCTCTTCTTCTTCCCAGAAACGGATGAACAGGCGAGTTGCCACGTACGCTGGATTAGAATTTGGGTGGGCTCGCGAAGCTTCATGGTGAGTTGGCCGTTGCTATTGAGGGATTCCGGTCCAAAAAGTTCAAGCCCAACAGAGTCGAGAACGAGAGGGAGGTATGATGTGCTGGGGGGATATGTCTCCAAGTCATTGCCCTCTACCATTATTTGAAGTGGGTGGATGTTGGCGTCGGAGAAGGCCTTCAAGATTCGAGCGTGGATCTTCCAGACTTTGGTCCAATGATTCGTAACCCAATTACGCCAGAGCGAGCGGCCAGGTATGGGATCGTTACCGTTCTTCTTCCTCGCAGCAGCAAACTTAATACGATCATCTTCAGTCTTACAGCGGTTATACTGTTCGAAATAGGACTTGATAGCGACGGCATCCTCTCTCGACCAGGGAGAAGGAAGCTCCATGTCCTTAGCTGGAAAGAGTCCAAACCGGACTCCAGTAATGGACCGCCACACCGCGAAACACCACGGTGCCCCTTGATGGGCGAACCAGATCTTGATCAATGCACTTGCATTGGTATGAGTCGGCATAGTGTCGTAGATCCAACGCTGAGAGAGAGGAGACAATTGTCAGATCAGTGAGAGAATAGGGCAACAGACGTTCGACATACCCAGTAGATATGATAAGTATCTCTATTCTGATGGTAAAGACACAAGAGTTAGAAGAAAAGGATCCACTAAGCGCCAAGGAGATCCACCCACCAGCGAATAGCACGATGAGGAATGGCGTACCTTGACACCTTTAATAACACTTGTTGATGAGCTCGACAGTAGGGGGTAGAACAACGATCGATGTACACAAGCACTGAAGCGAGCGAGGAAGGGGGAAAGGGCACTACGATTCTTGATACAGCACACCCTATGGCTCTAAGATCTTTTGAAGGATGTGGCTATCAAATGACGTCGATTGAGATGGGGTTCTCTACCGTCTCGTGTTTTCAAGCTGTTGTAGGAGCGTTGATCGATCGCCTAAGTCTATCAATGTCTAAACACTCTCAGACGGGGCCTAAGGTGAGAATCCCGGACTAACACAAAGGGAGTGCCACCGTTCACTAAGTCAAGAAGCGTGGAACGTTTTTCTGACATAGCATTCGTAGTTCCCGAATCAGAAGCCTCCAAATGCAAATTGGGGGCAGAAGTGGGACAAAGAGCATTGGATTACTTCTTGAAGCTCGGTCATTTACTGCCCCATGAGCTTCAGAGAGAAAATGGAACACTAAGACTCATTAATATTAGTAGCTTCCAACAATAGGTAGAGCACACGTTGGATGCGTGGTTGTGTTTCCATTCGGCATGCAATGCAATAGAACAAAAGAACAGCGTAATTATTGTTCCTTCTAAGTAGATACAAAATCTTAAAATGATAATCGAATGACGAATATGAATCTAGAGAATACTCATGTAGAAAAATGAACCGAAGCATTTGGTTTCGGACGTATGAAAAAGTACTAGGAGCATCCATGGACGTTCGAATGTTGAGTCGCAAGGATGGATATCCGCGGGGGATACCCAACACATGACGCCCTCCTATAGACAAAGGAGCTTCCAACTGAGTACCAGGACCCTAAACCGGGAGAAGATTCCAATTCCAACTACGAATTATTAGGCGCAAGGCTTTAACTCCATGAATAACATCGGGTATACAGACTATTTATCGAAATGAGGGTGACCGTGTGATCATAGAGCGGCCAGTCCGTTTCGAACCGATGAGTTGGTTCAGGATACTCCTTCACCCCACTCCTTCTGAGTTGTTCCCAAGATGAGTTGAATCGCGGAATGAGAGTAGCCATTATACACAAATTCCCAAGACGGGACCGTGCTCCTAGTATTCAGTACAGCAGGCCTGCGCCTTGAGGGTGTGCCAGTACACGAGGTCTTATCATGGGTCCCTTTAGTCATGATTCTATGAAGATGATGTTCTGAGATCCTCACAGAACGTTCGTGGAATTGCAAAATAGATAGAAGGCTCCTCTATTATATCCCGGCGGATCAACGAATACAAGCACCACTTATCCGCCGTCCAGAGAATCCTCTCGGGAGAAGAGCGCATACCTGCAGCTCATACGGCCACGAGTCAAAGAACTTTAGAATTCGAGGAGATACATCGTCGAGAAAACGAAGTAATTGATTCTGACTACCCAGATATGCGAACTGAGGCCTAGGACGGGGACTTGATAGATTGACGTCTCCAGGTGAGTATGTCGGGAAATTGAAGGTAGCTGGGAGGATAGCACTTGAATCCTTCAAGGGACCCAACCTAGAAGCTATCAATCAACAAAGGCCCGCGGATGATCGAGCTAGAATAAACTAAGAGTTGGATGACAGAAGCCATGTTCTAATCTAGAAGGAGGCGGAGGACTAGCCTTGCGTTTTGAACACATGGTAAGTATTCTCGAAGCTCTCTACGATTCGAATGATTGACTGTGCAATACAACATCGACTGGTTCAGCAATTAGACCTAATTCAGAGACCATCCACCTAACGGCAACTCTTTACGCCCATGCGCTTGATCGCTCGGAACCAATACCACTGAGCTCTGGGGTATCTCACGGCGATTTGTCAGAGTTCGAGGTCCCTCCCGAGATACATGGTCTGAAAGGTGCTTTAGTTTATAAGAGCCCTGGTAAGAGGAAAAATAGCAGTGCCCCAGGCCCCCGTGTCTCACTGCTCCTCGCCATCTGCACTCTTCACTGCGTCTGATTAACCACCCTCTTATTAACGCCTATCCAACTGGATTTCCTCTTCGGCACTCCTTGTTTCCAGACATACCTCTTGTGGCCTTCCTCATTAGCCTCTCGTCTTTGCCTCATTGCTTCTTCTCTCTGCCATGGCGGACGAGCTTCTACCTATCACCCTCTACAGTGTACAGGGGTTCTGCAACAAGGCTGCCGAGATCTACACAGCCGGAGACAACTCTGCCTTTGTCGAGTTCTGTTTGACTGGGATCTATGAAGGGCGCCAGGCTTGCGTTGACCCCCTGCTCAATGCTATTCCCCCCAGCGACAATTGGACCCTTCGTGTATTGAGAGACTACGATTCCCTTATTGGCATCGATCGCGATATCTGTGTCGAGGGGACGCCTGTCTTCATATACCCGGTCGCGAAATACGACGATACTTTGAAGCATAACGTGCATATAAAGCACCATTTCAACAATAGGATGGTGGGTATTAATGTATACTCTTGTATGATGAGGTACTGACGGGTGGAACCTCCTCTTCTGCTCGTTAATTTGTAGGGCGAGTATGCGGCTTATCTGCACCAAATCCCTAATCTTGGTCTTGGTATCTGGGGCGCACGTAATCTGATTCGCGTGCTGTTCTTGGATCTATATAGCCCACAACGGAAAACCTTTCATTTGTCGATGGAGGAACAAATCACCTTCTATGAGAAGGGAATCTTACCGACCATCAACCGGATCTTCCAGGATAGAGGGGCTGATCTGCCTCCTGACTACGAGGCTGAGGTATTCAGAGCACGACAGAAGACGGGACGACTGGCACTAGGGACGCGAGTTCTCCCCGATTGGGCATTCCCGCAATTTGGTGATCTTCTGCGCGACAATCTCGTCGACGCTGGAATCGAGTGGGGTGAAAACATCGTGTTCCTCCATCAAATTCGAGGCGTGAAGAACGCCCACTTTCACTCGGCGCAGGATCCCGACATCGCACAACGTTCGCTCCTCACTTTCCTCCACCAGCACTCCCTCAGCTTGGGTCGCATCACCGAGTCGCATGGACAGTGGTTGATTGACGTCGGCCTCGAAATCAGCTCAACAGTCCAAAAGTCACTTGCACTTCGACAGGACGCGCATCCTGAATTGGTGTCGCACATCGCTCAAATTAGCAAGCGAAAAGCCGACAGAATCACCGAGATAACCAGTTCTTCGTACTATCGCGATCCGGCCTCTCATCTTATTGGGGTCTGTGGGTTCCGAATAAGCCCAGGTGTTCAGTCTGAAGGACCCTTCGAGATTGCGTATATGCAAGGCTATTTGACCGACAAGTCGATCACCTATAGCCCAGAAGGAGGATACTATGGCAAAGCAATCACGGCAGCCCAACTTCTCGATGGAAAGGGCGACAAATATATATCTTCGCTGTATCGTCTCTACCGTGCCGCCGCAGAGACCAACCATGCCAACGCTCGGATCGAAGTGCGAGTCCCGATATCCTACGCCACTAATGCTCTAATGAACCTCAATTCTGATGTCCTACGATCATCCTTATTAGCATTCGATACAGCCGACTGGTGGTACGCCAATCTCCATTATTGTCCAGCCTCATTGCTAATTCGTTCTCTTCTGTTCTCTAGGTCTCTTCGCGCCTGGCGCACCCTCGCTGTAAAATTTGTTGATGACTGGCAGAGGGAGGGGGATCCAATCCTTCGTGTCAAGGAGCCGGCGCTTCAACTCACCGCCGCTTGCGCTTGGCTGCTCAATGGACTTCATGCCACTCCAGATGACCGATCTGCATCCCGAGAGCTAATGGAAGCCATCCTTCCACGAACGACGCGCGCTGAAGTTGAGAAACGACACTTACCTTTCCCTATTTCCCTTGCCATACCCGAAGAAGAAGAAGAGAGCGACGAAGAAGAGTTCCAGCCCATTCCTATGAGTCCGATCCAGGGCGATAGCGACGAAGACGAACCACCCGCGACAGTGTTCAATTCCTCTGCTAACTACGATAGCGATGACGATATGGAAGTCGACGACGCTCCTCCGATTCACCACTCCGCTCAGAACAATGGCGATGATATGTATGCCGATAGCGACGAAGAATTCGACCGGGCTCATCGTAACAACCGTGGCCAGGGACAAGCGCCAGGAGCCGGTTACAGGAGCCGTGAGGAAACCCCTCTCCATCACCCGAGTGCTGAGCCGGACGGTGACGACGTGGAAATGCCTTCCTTTGGACGAGAAGAAGACCTCGTGCCACACGTCCCTTTCGGCCTTTATTTCGTTCGACCGCTCCGAGGAGGCCAACCACCCATTCCACGATTCGTTAATCGCAACATACACCTCTCAGATCGAGCCTTTAAACAAATATTTCAAATGTCCATTGATGAGATTTTACTTTACCTTCAACAATCCAAAGTCAGTCACCCTCGGAATCCTGGCCGTCACCATAATAGGACTCGTCAACGCCTGATTTCTGCCGCAGAGATCGTTGGAGTTACACCAACCTTCGCCGTCGAGGAGAAGGGAATTGTTATGCCCCCCCCTGCCCATGACGATGGCTCAGACATGAGCGAAGACGAATTCCAGTCGGAGGATGAGCAGGAAGTCGGGCTCAATCTAGAGCTCACTCGTTTGTTCACCCAGTACCAGATGGATATTCTCAAGTTTGTTCCCAATCGCAAAAGCGCGAAGAAGAGCTGCTACTGCCTTATCCCCGAGTCTCAGATCACGTTCGAAACCGTCTCAGAACACTACTCCCACCTCAACCTTGCCCTGATTTTTGAAGACGTACAGTTTTCCAGGGCGACTAGTCGTGACTGGCGACAGGCGTTCGACTTTTTATTCCCTGCGAAAGGAGTCAAGAAGAATGGCGTCATCCAGAACTACAGGCAAACTGCTTATTATCCCAGGTGGGAGTACATAATGGACACACTCCCTCAAGGCGACGCCGATGATGTTCGAAAAGAGATGTACAAGTTCTTCAAGAAACTCACGTGGGTACCATATGCCCAGTGCGATCGTATCTGGTCCACACGTCCAATGCCAGAAGCGTTCAAAAGACTTAGTGGGGTCAGACGCGGTGCTCCGGCGCCCATGATCTTCGTGCGCTCCACTCCAACATGGGTAAGTCTGTTCTCTCTTGGTATGTTTCTTACTCTCAATATTTCAACTATAGACACCTAAGGACCCTAATGATGACGACGTCTAGGACACAAATCGTAAGTCTATATTACATCTGACTACTCATATGTGCCTCTTCTTGAGTTCAATTGTGTATTCCCCTTTGCGACTATGTTTTGAACTCTTATTACTTATACACCATCCGATTATCCCGTCTCATTTCTCTCTTCTTTTCTCTTGTTATTCTTCACTTGCCTTACTTCAGTAGCTACTCAACTTTGTCACACTATACAAACTCGTCTATATCGTATTCGAGGTACTAACTGACTTTATTTCAATAAGATTCGTTTGAGAGATTAGAGATGTGCGAATTGGAGTAAAAGCGAGCCTTAGTTTAAATAGCATCAAATGCGTGGATCCAGGACTGTATGAGATCTACCGAGACATATACCATGGATTGAGACACATTGAAATGCCTCAATTAGATCCAATGCATACCCACTGCTGTATGTTCCTCTTCCTTTCATTGATCAAAGATCACAGTCCAAAGCGACCCATGACGTCTGGACCAGCGGCATGTCGCCGTTCCCCACAACCTATAGCTTTCTTTTCTTTTCGTTGATCGAGGATCACAGTCCTAGGCCACCCGTTACGTCCGGACCAGTCACAGGTCGCCATTCCTTGCAACCTATAGAAATGGCAAGATGTATTTAAGTGCTTATCGGGGGCTAAGCAAAGCGACTACTGTCGACAGGATACATTGCCAAGTAGCCCCGAATCGAAGACCCCAAATTGTGTCCCAACCGTTCGACGAGCTAGTAAGCACATAGCCATCGTCCTCCCACCTAGCAACATAAACAAGCTCAATGATGATCTGAGAATGCTACATGATAAGCTAGCCGTTTGTCGACATCTACAGTTAACGGGAATATGGGGTTTGGGATCAAAGTCCTTTACCTTTTGAATTTGTATAGCTCTATCTGCGCTATTCTCTGGGGGCGTATGAAACGAGTAATATTATGAGACTTCATAGAGAAGCAGGACCCTGATCCTAGTATAAATGTACGGGTAGCAGTTATCAGCGGTAGAATCTTGTCAAGGAGCTGCCAGGGGTAATGCGTGAGCACAGGACCCTCACAGGACGACGATCGAAGGGCCGAGCGGCAAGTCAACTTCTTAATAGGTTATTTGTACCAAATAAGACGAGTTTATCATGGGAAAGAGCTGTACAGAACCTTAAATTATCTACTAGCTGCCCGTAAGCCACTCAATACAACTTCCTTCTCCCAGAAACCATGTTGAATGTCTCGCTTCCCTCTCAAACCCTCTCCTCCTCCCCTTCTCGATCCGTGAATACTATACCCTCCTCCCAGCCTGGCTCTGATGGAGAGGAACCGTTCAGAAAGCGCGACGATCTGGGGCGTCGACTCTCGTTAACCCCACTCGAGGCTATCCATCTGTTAGAGGCGCTTGGGATAGGGTTTCAGGATGCGGACGAGGCCAGTCGCAAGAAGGGCGAGAAGAAGTTGATTACACTTTACTCGAGCCAATTCCTTGCCTTGCTCGATGTTTTGGGTGTCTTATGCATCCTTCCTGATGGTACGTCATCTATAGCTAGCCTCTCTCGTTGCATACACTAATAGCATCGAAGAGCACGACTACTCCAGCCATCCCAGCAAAGGTGTCGAGATCAAACAGCCAGACAACCATCCTCTCGATGATGGTACCTTCGGCCCTGCACGCGTGGATACAGAGCCTATTCCGGAGCAGGGTGACTTTCATTCACCTACGGCGCTCGATGACGTTCCCAAAGGCAAGTGTGTTGAAATACCAG
The DNA here is from genome assembly GCA_900156845.1 of Coprinopsis strossmayeri. Lineage (NCBI taxonomy): Eukaryota > Fungi > Basidiomycota > Agaricomycetes > Agaricales > Psathyrellaceae > Coprinopsis > Coprinopsis strossmayeri. Next base: position 68,645 of record FTPT01000008.1, read on the forward strand.
AGATAGAGAATGGGAAACCTCGTACGTATCTCATCTATTCATTCTCTTTCTTATCTAACATTGTGCATAGGACCCACCGCCGTCGGCATCCCCGTCACTATCCAAGAGATGAAGTGCACGATCGAGGAGCGCCGGACCATCGGACCTACTCCATTGGCCCATGCTATTGACATGAATTTGAACTTCAAGGCGTTTGTTTGTGGTCATTGTAAGGGGCGGAATTTCCTACGATGTGGACGCACTACGTTCTACTCTGTTATACGAGGATATGGTATTGGTACTTATAAGAGTTGGGTTTGCATTGAACACCTCGTCGCGAATCATCCCAACCCTATCTATCACTTCTTTGATACGCGCGAGGAAGCGGAAGCCGATTACTATGCCGCTCTCATCTCCGGTCTGGTAGAGATGACTCCCAGGCCCGAGCTCTAGGAGGAGACCATAAATGTTCGCGTCTATCACTTGACGATCTCCTTTTCACTTTTGTCTCCCTTATATTGATTCCAATGCCCCCGGTCGTCTAACAGTCTGATCTGAGACTCTCCCCTCTATTACTATGACTATAGACCTATCCCTTGTTCTACTCATCTATGACCAATATACTATTTTATCAGACCTTTGAACATGCTAAATCTATTGAAATATCGTCGTTTCTAACCCCGTAAAGGTGTGTTGTCATTAGAGCTTTGAGTCGAAGAGCCGGAATGTATAGGACGAAGAATGTCTCTGTATCTTTCTGATATGACTTATAAAACCTGAGATGAGATTCTAGGAGCGAAACGCTAATTTACCACCAAGAGCTGATCTTGGAGGTTCGAGGATCTAGTAATATACCAGTACTTCGATGAAAAAGGAAATCTCACAAGCAAGCGGCTGGTTCTCTGTAGGTGAAGCTCAAATAAATGGATCGTAGAGCATATCCGGGTTAGCGCAATCGATTGACGAGTGCCCGAATAACTAAGAAAAAAATCGGAATCGACACGCTAGGCTTAAATGAGACTAAGGAGGCCCACGAGATGCACCCACAAAAGGTGGGGAAGCTGAGCACCACGAAACGACGGGACGCTGAGCATCCATAGAAAGAATAGAAGGGGTGGATGTAGATCTAAGAATGTGAAACGATTGAATCGCCGACCTTCACAGTAAACGCAGGAAAAACGCACTCACCACCCGTACAGGGATCCACGAACGCTTGAATAGCTGAGAAAGAATCGAAGCGAGCGAGTCGTCGAACTCAACAGTCGGATGCGGGCCCACCACGAAACAACGGGACGCTGAACAGCCATAGAGAAAAGAAGAGGGTCGCCTGGCTCGAAGCACGTCAAACCTTGGAGAGAGTCGCCAACCTTGACAGCGGCCGCACTGGTATCCATGACGTTGATGAATCGAAGCCGACCAGACGCTGATCTAGCAACGGATAGAGCGAGATCGCAGAGCCTGGAAAGCCAATATGGACGAAAAGAGGGATGCTTACCATGCATCCAGTGAATGCCAGGACGTTGAAAAGGTCTAACGTTGTTGTTGGCACTCGACGAGAGCTAGCTCAAAGATCGTAGAAGCACGAGTACCTTGGAAATTAGCGTGAGGGAATATTAACGAAAGGTTGTGTCGTTTGATCCGGGTAAATCAATATTGGACATACTTAAAACGGATCTCGGAGCTCTAGTTAGGCCACCTCGAAGAGTGGACACCGCAGAATTAGTGACAGGTGAGCGACATCAGGACAACACGAATTAAACTCACTTAATGACTGCTGTACTAGGCACTAGAGTCATTGGAACGCGAGTGAGTCATTAATCCCAGTTAGAAAGTGTGTTGTCGCTGATATTAGCCACCATAACCTGATCCATTCCTATAATGCGACGATCGCGAGAGGGTGCATGTGCGTCTATCATTCCTACGCCCACGCCACTATTTAAACTAATCTCCAAGGTATTCGCGCTCCTACGATCTTTGTGCTAGCTCTCGTCGAGCGCCAGCAACAACGTTAGGCCTTTAGTACATGAGGCGAAACGAAACGTACGAGCGTACGAGCGCTTATACCAGCCCTATGCCAATTAGGACGGAGTTTTAATTTCGATTATCTACATTTGAACCTCCGCTTCAACTAAACTTCGATTCTTACCATCACCCAACTGCCTCACGTCCTCCTCGTCCGGCGTCGTCACGATGGGGCGCAAACGAAACAACAACACGAAGAGTGTCAAAATTGATGGAGGCGAATGCAAGGACGCGCGAGAAGCGAAGAAGCGCAAGGCCGAGGATCCGAAAGAAGGTAAGTACTCATCAATTGGTTCGAGGTTCAGCGTAACTTACTATCTCTGTTGAGGCCTTTCTGCTTCTCTCGAAACCGATCTTCCTGCTTTCAATGGTGAGGAATCGATGGCAGGAGTGGTAGATCAGGCTCAGAGCACCCAATGGGCGGAAGACGGACCCCCATGCAATCGGTGCCGCACGACCGGGTTGGTTTGCAAACGAAGGATGAAAAAGGCGGGTCAAGGACAGGCAGAGGTCGTTGGTAGAAGGAATGAAAATGGGGAAGAGAAGTGTGAGGAGTGTTGGAAGGGGGATCTGCGCTGTGTGGCTACCACGGTCAAGATCGAAGCTCTCGACGACCGCCCCATCCTCCCGCCCAAGAAACGCGCCAAAACGCAGAAACTTGGCTCGACGTCACTAAAACCAGTTACTACGACTACTACGCGCCCTCAAGCAGCATCCGCCCGCGTAGGTTTCGAGAAACGTGGGCCCAAAGCCCCAAAACCCGCCGCCTCGTCGCGACTCGCACTTTCGGGCCCCCTGACTCGCTCAAAACGCGGACTAGCCGCAGTTCCACCAGTACCCGCCAAGATTCCAAGCAGCTTGAACGACACTCCTTCCCAATCCACTCACCCGGGGGGTAATGAAACGCCGGCGCAGCCGCCACACCGACTGTTCGTTGTTGAAGGAATTGCGTTTGCAATGGACGTGTATTGTCCGTCCACTGGAGCTTGCATAGGGTCTACAGTCCCGCTTGAACCATCCGTTCTTGGTGAAAGCTCTCAATCAACCATGGATGGAGCCGGGCCCACCCTCAGCATCGTGGATAGCCACTCGACGATCGCCCCTACCCTCGAAACGGATACGCCGCCCGATCCAAACCTGGCACCGCCCGCATCTCTTTCTCCCACTCCCGGTTCCCTCACAGACAACGGTTTATTCACCCTCGAATATCCAACCTCTTCCGACGCCTGTTCCGAATCGCCCGCGCACGTTTCTCTCTCGCCAGAGTTGGAGCAACCCGGCGCGACGAACGGTCCGACTTCTACCCTCGCGCCTACTCAGCCGCCTCTCCCTATTTCTCCACCCTCCAAGCCGGTCGAAAACCCTACAGATCCACCTACTGGGCCCCTTCCATCCACTTCCCCACCATCCGACTCGATCGAGAAACCCAGAGACACGCCCGCTCAGCGCCCCCCGCCCGTTTCTCCGATCTCTGAATCGAAAGAGAAACTTGGTACCGTGGAAGTAATATTCAACAGCCTTGCGTCGATGGTCGAGTGCAACGATAAGCTCCTCCAAGAGGTAAAACTGATGAGGGCGGAGATGACAGCGCGGGATGGGATCATGCTCGAAGCCGTTCGCCTCCTACGCGACCTTGCACGCCGACAGACAGGCGGCGACTGATCTATTAGTACTTAGTATTCTCTTGTGTTATTTTATCCTAATTGCACATTTTCTACCCACCCTTAACCGCTCTGAGATCAACGGATAAGCAGCGTATACTTCTTCGGATCCATGTCTTGATCGCTGTCCCTTACCACAGTGAATGTATTCCAGACATCCCGGACTAAAGAACGACAATATCCATGTTTCTTGAAGAGTCGAAGACTATATGAAATTGGATGACTCTTAATACCGGAGCGGTCAGTGATAAGTGATAAGTACACTCCACGATCGCGATTCCTCATCTATAATAAAAATCGCCGTATCCTTTTTACCTGTTACATACATTATGGCGCCACGAGCCTTCCAAAGCTACCCGTTGAGCGGGGTACCGGAGAGGAAGCAGCGAACATAGGAAAGAGATAAGAGATAGGAACATTTGACGTACCGATGGAAGGTCGACGAACGCCAGACCATGCCATTCACGTCGAATTATCGGATGAGGGATCATCATTCCGTATCCCAGCGTAGATGTGTCTCAAGCCCACCACTATCGATTCAGAGACGAACGAAATGCAACATTCACCGAACCGAATGTAGATGGGACAAACGCACCAGAACTCCCAGTTCCGACTTAAACTCTTTTTCGTTCTTCAACATGGGTTTAGCTAAGGCCCTCCATTGATACTCTTGGACTTACGAACAAATAACCCGCACTTTGGATTCAGTGCCTTGGATATATATCAGCCACTTGTTGCAATCTTACCCAAATGCTCCACCTTGCCCATCCTATGTTCTTCGACTCATTGAAGGTCAGTAGAGGTGGGAGTTTATCGTTTTTCGCGCTACTTCGACCATAGAGTGCTTTCCGTCCATAAGCAAATATAGCTTAGCAATAGATTATTCAATAAACGAACAAAAAGAAGCACCAAATCTATAGCCATTCGAAACCCACCATTTTTTATTTAAGACGCGAAGAGATTCAGCTTTTCGCCCTGCGTGCGCTCGCGGAGCATTCAGCACAAGACATTCTATACGAAGACATGGCAGCTCGACTTAGAATGCGCTCTGGACGGGATCAACACTCAAAAGGTAAGCCCTTTGGCGGATCCTGGACCCGCCTCTTTCGCAGACTGCCAAAAATGCCACGATGTCAACTTAGAAGTTGAAAGGTAAAAGTGACTCGGCGTAATTCCAGCACGCCGAATGCACTCCGCGTCGAGAGATCCGCGAGCGTACTCAGAGCGAGCGTAACCAGGAAACGCGAAAGGCCCCCGGACGTTGGAACCATCTTTCGACGGATACTACACGGCTGCAGAAGTTCTCACCGGTCGTCGAGCGCTTCTCTGATAGTTAACCCCAAGGCGCCAAGGTGTGAGGGACGGGGATCTGTTAGTGGATACCCGTCCCAGTCTTTCTGCATGAAAATCTGGGAAAAATAGAACCCTCACATCTAGATGGAATCGAAGAACATATAAACACACATTCTATTACCACAGATCGCCACAAAGGGGGCCGAGAAAGTGTCTAATTCCCAGCCTAGAATTTATAGACATACCCGCTCACCTACCTTCCGAAGATCCAAGCGCATAAGTCCTAATGCTTCAGTTCGACGCGCTAAACGATTGGCTAGCATCCGGGCATCCTCGTCCCTCAGCGATCAACGAATATAGATCGAGGTACGGGATAGGACAATTTAGATTTTGAAATCTTGTCGTTAAGTGATTACAATGAAAATTGATGTTCCGCAGCTAACCGCTTCGCTATCGGCTGAGTCTAGTCCTCCTTCAATGGCAAGGGCTATGCAGAAAAGGTAGATCGAGGAATACGCACCTTAGAATTTGAATTCCAGTATGTCATTACCATCCAAATTGGCATACCCAGTGCTAACCGCCGCGTTCGCCGCTCCGTACCTACTGGAATTGATCGCTCCTCGATCTATCAAGAGAGTGATGCGCCAGAGGCAGGCATTCCAGCCGCCGCCGTCTTCATTCAGTACTCGTTTGATCTCACTACTGAACACCGCCAAAAGGGTGTCGATAAGACAAGATTGCGGGAAACGGAGTGCTAATAGTGGGTATAAATGGGGGCGCTGTTTGAGCGAGCTGGACACTGGCGCGTAAGCCGTATTTCACCTCTAAACTGCTGAATATACTTACATATTCGAGCGCCCGTTTGATTTCAGAGTAAGAATTATGGCCGGCGGAACTTCCGCCACCAAGAGAAAGTTAGACTGCAATCGCGAACGACCGTCGTCGACTTGCCTTGTACATGCCCTTCTTAATTCGCCAACCCATACCAAAGGGGGGTTCCGAGCCTTCGATATCACACGTCACTGAGTCCTGTCACCCCAATAAAATCGAGTGCAAGGCTTACCATGCTCTTCGGCTCTACGCTGCAAGGTCCCCCACCGAATCAGGCGCAAGCAAGAGGGAGAACGGAGCGAACGAGCGGGACGGCGAATGCGTATCCTGCTACGCAACCACCCTAGCGCAGCTGAGAAAGATCACGACAGCGCTCGACGCAAATCGCTTGGCCTGCGTCGAAAGCGCCGAGCGAGTGGGTGGTACAGGGAAGTGGCGGGGCACCGAACGGGAAAGCAATAGATCGGCCAACGGAGACCGCGGTGCACACACCAGAGGCCTGCAAAGGCAACGATGGTGGCGAAGAACCGACCACGGTGTATACACCAGTGGCCAGGAAGGCGTTAGCCAGGGGGCGGCGGGGGCGGGAATCTAAAGAAAAATAAAAGAAAATGAATTAATATAAAACGGAACACGGTGCCACCACGTGGCAACTCACCAGACGCGGTGCGACGCGAGAAAGGGTTTGGCGCTGGTGGTTGTAGTGGCAACGATGACCGCTAGAGGTGAACGTGGGGACAGCGGCAAAGTCATCGCCGACAATGAGGGTGTGAGGGTGGTGGAAACAGCGACGAGGTCGGCACAGGTGGAAGGGAGCAAGAGCGGCGTCGACGGTGATGTGGTCGTCGACAGTGAGAGCGAGGGAGAGGCGCCGACGGTGAGAGCAAAGGAGAGGTGGCGCCGACGGCGGTAGGGTTGTGGGCGGTGAGAGCGATGGAGGGGCGCCCGCGAAGGCGTGGTCGTGGACGGTGAGAAGGAAGAGGTGTCAACGACAGTGCTGACAGCGAGGGAAAGCCGGCAGCGTCGACAATGGTGATGTCGTCAATGGTCAACGACCGGCATTGAGGGCAGAGGAAGGGCAAGAGCGGCGACGAAGATGGTGGTAAAGTACGAAAGGCGGTTAAAACTCCGCCCCTCGAGTCTGGGCGAATTTGGCCGGGATGATTGACTGTGTTCTGTGCGATCGTCGATCGCACAGAGCATACCTCGCCTGCTGTGTTTTCGATGAGCACTAAGTCGCGTTCCGTGGGAGCAGCGAAAGAACAGAACACAGAGTGGCGGTCCCTGGGATCGTCGTCCTACAGAGTAAGGCTCTCAAGTTCTGTATGTCACATTCAGTACGATCATTGAGTGCACAGCCTGTACTTACCATGTTCAGAGTATTCGACGATCGCACAGAATAGAGATGTCGTGTTCTGTTGATGTTCGAGTATGCAGAACACGATAGCTTCGCTTTGTATGCTCGTCGATCGCAGACGACATCGATTAACCTACCTTTAAGACGTGGAAACCCATCAATCTCACGGAGATTGCGCCGGATATTCTGCTCGTTGAGCGCTTAGGAAATGTGAAAAAAGGTCATGGCATACCTGAACATTTGCCGAACAGCAGGAGAATGCGAAAAGGGGTGACATTCGTATATTCTTCCAGTGCTGAAAATGCGAAGATAGTAGTGTCAACATTTTTCACTGTTTGTTGAGCAGTGGGAATGGGAGAGGGGTGGTTAGAGGGTTAGGGTTAAGAGTATAAA
>FTPT01000165.1:1018-111129 GCA_900156845.1 Coprinopsis strossmayeri
CAGATTACGAAGAGAGAGAAAGGAAAAATAGGCGGTTCACGACAGATTGGTGATCAAGGGGATATAGTTACAATGCAAATTACCTGATGAGAAATGGCTGCAAAACAACAAAGATATAGCTTTATTTTCACTGAAAGAGTTCTTAATGTGCACATATTTGTTTGCCAAGTCTTATCCAGTGTTTTATGGTCCTGTTCAATGGTATACCTGTTACAGATAGTTTGAAGCTGACTATTCTCAAATCTCAGAATGACAGGAGCCAATGCCACACAATAGCACATCATATATTGCTGTGAGATGTCATATGTGCATATTGGTTCTTCTTTTAGAGACTTAATGATAATTGGTCCTTTGTCAGAACCCCATGAAGACCCTTTACTTTTGAGATTTTGCTGCACAAGTGCAAGCCATATTAAAGCTGTGCATAGCAGCATGAGCTGCTAGATTGTGTTGCTTCCATTTTTCGACATCTTTGGGGTGATATTGAGGATACACACAAACAAAATTCTCATTGCTTGGTTACAGTGTTGTGGAAATCCAAACACCAGAATTGCAGAGCCAGCCTTTGGAGTGAGGGTGTGAAGACATGTAGTAGGTTGGTAGTGGGTTGCACAACTGAAGGAAAATTGGATGGTTGTGCTACAAAAACCCTTCAAAGTTGTAACTTAATGATTCAGATTGATTCTAATATGCACTATGAACAGATATCAAATAACAGAGCCACAGCCAAACATTTTGAACCATGGGAACAAACACAGCCCAAGGATACATGAACCATCCTGAATCAAAACAAACAGTGCAGGACTCAACTGGGTCTCAATGCCCAATGTTCAACATTCAATGTTCAACTTGCCACCATGGTACATGTACACACCATCCATTCCATTCCTTCAACCAACCTTAAGTGGCGAACAAATGAATACGTCGATCAAAAGATTAAGCATATGCATTATATCTAAACAAGGTATAGTAACCTATATGCCAACACTACTAAGAAAACAACAGGAGCTAACCCCAAAAGAAAAGCCCGGTACAGACAGGAAGATCGAAAAAGATCAAAAAAGTGGCATAGTACATGTCATCAAGATTTCAGAAAAAGAAAAGGCAACAACCAATGAAGGTAACAACAATAATAGTCAACAGGGTCCATGTGCTCCCCTTTTACCTCATCTTATCAGACTAAAGAGTTACAGACGACAGGTACATCATGACTTGACTCTGCGGAACACATGCCTTTTCAACCCATCCGTACCAACCTCCTCGATGCGCACGAGCTCATATCCCAAAACCCTCGGCAAAATCTGTGCCCAAATGATCCAGTACACCAGACCAAGACCGAAGACGACCCAACCTGCGACGGCATGTGTCCAGTAGGGTAAGGAGTTGTATGGTTCACCTGCAGGAGGGGGCTTGATGAAGGGGACGACGAAGAGGAAGACGTTCGCGGCGCCGAAGAAGGCCGAGGTGAGCAGGCCCCAGATGGGGATCTTGGGCCAGTCGGGGTATGGTCGGAATGCGAGATAGACGATGCCGAAGGAGATGGCGGCGTTGATGACGGAGAGCGGGTAGGAGATCTACAGTAGATCAGACAAGGACAATATGGATCAATGAACAGTGCTCGACGAGGGAAAAGAGAGGTGTATACGCACGACGTTGATGACAAAGTTGTAGGCGTCGCCAGGGGGTAACGCGAAAATGACAATCAAGCAAACGACCCAGTCTAAACGAACGCAAGGGTATAATCAATCAGCTTCACTGTAATACGCAAAAACAGGTAAGGTAGGCGCTACTCACGAAGACCGAGACCAACTAAGGGTGCATTGAAAGGACGGTTGGATCCCCAGAATTTGCTGAAGGGGAGGATACCTTCTCTACCGAGCTCTTGGTTCACTCGTCCTTGCGAGAATATCTACCACATACATGCCATCAGAAAACAATGCACAAAACATTGGATCCGAGTGAAGTGTTACTCACAACGCTGAGAACGTTCCCGAGGGCTGATAGGGCGACGAAGACGGACAGGGCACGTTCAGCGCGGGGGCCATATACGTTGCGGAAGAGGAGGGCGGCGACGAGACGACCGGAGCCGACGATGTCTTCTTTGGTGGCGCCGGCAAAGTAGGCGATGTTGGCGAGGATGTAGAGGATGGTGACGACGCCGATGGCCAAAGGTCCTGCGATACGAATCGTGCGTTGAGGGTCCTTGACTTCAGACAAAGCGTAGTTGACGTTGCTGAACCCGATGAATGACCAAATGACCTAGAACACCAACCAGACCGTTAGGCTTACAAAACAAAACGATAAAACAAGCAGAGAACTCACGTTGTACAAGCTCAAACAGAAGGAACTGGCGCTGGCGGTTGTACCCTCGAAGGCGTTGGTGAAGTTGTTCGGTTTCTCGATCTTCATGTGTCCACCCAAGGCAACGAAGCCAGTGATGATCACGAAGAGCAGTACGAGGATCTTGAAGATGCCGAGGAAGTTTTGCAGTCGTAAACCCCACTTCAACGCGGTACCGTGCAGGAGGAACGCGAATGTAAGGCACGCGAATCCCACAGCACGAAGCGTCCACCGTTTGGCCTCGACGTTGGCGGCTACGAGGATGTATTCACCGAAGACGAGAGAATTGCCAGCGGCCCAGGCGAGCAAGACTCCGTTGGCTGCGAAGACGGATGTGATTAGGAACTTGGGTTTTCGGAATAGGTATTCGAGGTAGTTCTTTTCGCCGCCGTTCTTGGGTAGTGCCTGTACGAAAACATATGTATAGGTTAGGTGAAAGGCGATTAGGAGATCGAAATGAACGCACCGAGCCCCAGATAATGTAGACATTCATTCCAGCAGCTGCGATAATCGCACCGATGACCCACATGAACAGGGCTAGCCCGACGCTTCCGCTCAAGTTCAAAATGAACCCTGGCGTCGCGAAAACACTGAACCGCGCGTCAGACTCGTTCTCTATCCACTAAAGAAAGAAAAAAGGCAACGCACCCAGTACCGATGATACGGTTGAAAATGATGAAGATGGCAGAGAAGAGACCGATTTGGCGACGGTTCGGGTTGGTCGAGTCTTCGAACTGGCCCTGGACGTCGGAGCCATCGCTGCTGCCCGTCTCACCACTCTGCTTCTCCCTATAGGCCACAGCCTCCTTTTCCTGTGTAGACATTGCCAAGTTAAAATCGAGGCACTCGGGAGGGGAAAAAACGGAGAGTAGAGCGGGGGCTCACCAGGGAGACATTCAAACCATCGCCTTTAGGCTTTATGTACCCATCCTGTTCTTTTGATGATCTGTTCAAGAAGGGTATGGCCATGACAGCGGTGTATTGGTGCTGTAAAGGGCTGGGAACGTTGTACTACCGTTACGGGGCCTGCTGCGAATGCGGTGCATATAGGCAAGAAGACGCTAAATGGTGTCATCATGGCGATTCTTTGCCTAACCATTTTCTGTTCGGACCTGGGTGGAGATGAGCCTGGAGGAGCAAAGTCCCATGTGCTACTCGGCCTTACGGTTTTTGTTTGTCAGTGTTCCGATCTAAATAGCGGAACTATAGCTGACTGACCTCCGATGGAGTGAGGAAAAGGGTTTGGAGGGCAAAGAGAAGGGATATAGCGTTATTTGGTGTAGAGGCTATGATACTTGCCTTCTGATTAGGTTCAAGTCCGATTTCTACCAGTTCTTGGGCGCTTGTCCTACATAATAATCAACGCCCATCATTTCTTACTTTGGTCTTTGGAGCCCTTCTCCGGTCCTGATCAAAATGGAGATTTATAACCACCCGTCCGCTCCGTCCAAGCTTTATTAAAAAAATATTGTCTTGTCATGTATGTAGTCCGAAAATGTCAAGACCTCTCCCCTCGTTCGACTATGAAAAGGGACGCAGCTCGACGAGTTCATGACAGTGAATAATAATCTCCATACTATCCACGATTCGAGCACACGACATGGGATGATAAATGTATCACGACATTTCTGAGATCCGGTATGTACATATGTGCACGTCTGACTCTATGTTGGTTGCTTGACGTTAGGATCCCTCGATACTGCGCCATATGGCATATACGGTATACATATATATGCCGCTTGAGCCCAGCCTGACTCCAAGACATGGAAAGTCGACAATACCGACTCGAATGTCGTAACCCTCCGCCGGCTGGTGATAAAAGGCCCAACATGGGTCTCATGGTCTTGAGGGCGTGCCTGTGCAAGCGCCGGTGTTTGATGTACACATGTACATACGTTTAAAATTGGCTTACATAGGGTTGGTTCTAGGGACCGGCCAGGCACTTTGCCCAGGCACTACCTCTTGGTTCTTGTTTCGAAGGGTGTCAACGATCCGTCCCGGGAGCCATGTGTATAAATGTATGATGTCCCTGTTTCGCACGAAACGTATCCATCTGCTGGCCGTCGCGCGACGCGTCGCGTAAATTGCGCCATTGGAGGGGCCCATGGTGAGCCATCGCTTGGCATAATCGTATCCTCGTGCACGGATACGAGTGTGACGTGGTCGTATAGACGCATGCGTGTATGTTTGAAAGCGCGTATGTAACAGCAATGTACAGGGGACTCCGATTCCGACTCGAAGAAGAACTCATCGGATCGTCGGATGACCCAGGTCCCATCGAAACCCTTCGAAACCCTCGCTACCTATTCAGAATTCCGAATTTACTCTTGATTACCGTTTAGACTTCTTTCGTCGGTTGATTTATTTTTAAGTGGTGGAGGTCCAGGTCTAGATCTTTTCTATTTGCAAATACGGGATACGGGATACGGCGGTTAGGAGCGGTTAGGGGGAGGGAATTTGGAATTTGGAATTACTTATGTACATATGCTTACATGCGACGCATGTCGCTACGTAGAGGGGAGTATGTTCCTGGCTTTTGAAATTATTCAGGCCCGCGCCTACCGACCTTGCTTCACTGAGCCATCCAGCGCCGACTCGCTCTGTTTCGTCCAATTCTGCGATGATTTCAGTTGGTTTTCGAATACTAAGGAGTTGGAAGTTCAAACTCAATTAATTCCTTACTCTCTGCTGATCGCTCAGCTGGATGCCAAAGCTGCATCAGCACGCTCCTTGGCTTCGCACATACCCCAAGGGCCAATGCACATAGGTGATTCCTTTACAGAACCGAAGGTTGCTTAGCTAAATTAAAAGCAAGCAGCGCTGATGCGATCTGTCGGCCGAGCATCACATGCATCACACCTCGCCGCTCCAAGTCAGTGCCAGTGGCACTGGCAGGAACTAGGTTCTCTCTATATCCAGGATACAACAGGAGATGGAATTAATATATTCAGAGACTCCTTATATCCCTCCTGGCAAAAGGCTTGGCGGAAACGAGTAATTTAAGGCTTGATGAAGATGGCTTCCGATCCCAAACAGACATGTCAGTGACTCCGATAGTGATACCCCCTCTAGGAATCTAGATGATAACGCATACTCAAATACATGCTATTCGCAGCCTATCTACAAGACATATATCGCTTTAGATCGTTAAAAATTCAGCAACTCGCTCGACGACGCCAGACTCGACAGTCCGATGGAACTCAGATCAGACTCGTACAGGATGTCGCTTATCGGGATCCTGCCTCAATTCCAACGGCACTTGGCGAATAATGACTTAAGCTACTGGTTAGGCAAGATCCCGCATCTTCATGTCTTCATGAAGGTTGGTAGACAGGTGACGTGTGACGTCTTCTATTCCGCCCTTCAAGATAAGTAGTTTATGTCGGTTTAACTTGAAACTCGAGCTTCTGCCTGGGAACTCTGCACGGCCCGCCACATTTCATATGTCCTGTGTGAGCCCTTTTAACCTGTGTACGTTGGCTATTCCCAGCCTCGTGTCTTCCTCGCATCGCCTCGTCTCCGAGTCTCTGAAGGACTCAGTGGACAGTACAACTACGAACCACAACCACAATGCCATCGCCGTCGCCTGAAGCCGAAGACCGCAATCCGAATCTCAATGATCAGGTGGATAGCGGTACGCCATCACGGGCTTTGACAGGAGAGAAGTGAGTGTATACATATTGTCTTTCCTTGGGTTCTTCACGCTACAGACTAACTCTAACACTCTGAAAATCGTACAATGCTAACATTATTATGTACGTACTACATAGGCCCGTTCTGTTGCATTGGTACAAGGAGTTCGAGTGTCAGGGACCTTACTCGAACATGCGCAAGAATAACGGAGCGTTGGATGGGGTGAGGTGCGGTGTCATACCTTATTCGAAGGCGAAGGAGTATGAGGTGAGTGATGTTCTGAGTTCCTAACCTTTGACTTCGAGCTTGAGGTTCGGACATGGCGCCGGTGGTGTCGATCCCTACTTCCACTTCTCTATTCTATCCCTAACTCGAGTTCTTTTACCTTCTTTGTTTATAAAATCATCTCATTTCGTGCGCACGATCCTCGCATATTCTAACTTAAGAAATTTGGGTTTTCACAGACAGTCCTAGCAGCAGCGAGAGAGCTCTTCGGGCTCGAACGAGAGCTGACAGCCGAGAAGAACGTGCGGCTCCTGCATGGCGAGGGGATGGCGAGTGCGATTTGGGTGCAGGTTATCCCCGACGACTGGCCCAAGCTTATTTATCCTGGCGCACATATCGGGATTTTCTGTATAGGATGAAGGAGAAAGAGTGGCGCGACGCGTCTTAACAAACCCGAGCGTCAACTTTCGAGCTTCAACTTCAAGCCTCGATATGATTCATGGACCAGATCGATTCATAGACTTTGTATGGATGAAATTTTTGTTTTTTTATCGGGACTTTATTATATATGCTTTGGTATCTTACATACATACGAGTGGTTATAGTACTTGGACTTTGGTTGAGGCTACGGGATAGATTGTCTTTCCCCCTTTCTCAATGAGATCACTCTCTAACCCTCCTCGGCGTAAGTATAAGTATGGTTACCAATCTGCTGTGTTAGAGTCGTTATTGCTGTAATGAAGCGTTGCAATTGTGCACTCGTTGGGACTTTGGCCATAGCTACAAGAGAGCGATGGGTCACATTTAAGCGCCCAAGGGCACTTCCACGACCCCACGAGACAAGAGCCATGGAAGGCATCGTGCGAAGGCAACTCAGGAGTCACGACTCCTGACCCCTTTGGACTTCCATATTTTGGAATCTGGAATCTGGTTACAATCTGGGAGCGATGCATGGACATGAGAATTCAAGCTGTCAAATTAACAACCGCCTTGATCCAAAATAAACGCGTGATATCTTTAATCCGTACACAGGGGTGGCCGGAGCTTCTGGTCTACCCAAGGAACGATTCGGATAGTTGGGATATTCCAGCGTATTAAAAGTGGAGTGCTTAGTGATCAAGCAAGATGGTACTAGTACAGTCGCGAAGGTCCCAGACCAGTGAGACTCGGATCGACGCATACTTGTTACAGGTACAGGAGGATTGAGATAGAACAGCGGATTCGCAGGCAAGTATTATCTTGGAATATTTAGGATACGGAACTGAATGTCCAACGGTGGCTGCTGACCATTGCAAGGGGAGGGCCGAAAGTGCTGACAGTCTGATAAACGGACTAGACATCGATTTCCATGATAAAATCATGCGTGGAAATCGGAAGCATTATCTCGTTGCTCCCAAGCAAGCTCACCAACATCGATTTTTCATCGAATATAGGCCCCATGTCTACCTGCACCGGGCGGTTGATGCCCTCAGCCAACCCGTCAATGAGATCCATCAACGCATATTCTTCGCGGTAGTCTACCCTTGAGTTTGCGTAGTCCGCAGTCAGATTCGGGTTAGGGTGACGGGAGTCGCAAAAGGCGATTATGTGCTCCGAGAAATATATCAAGCACACGAGCTTCTCGACACTTTCTAGTTCTTGGGCCCGGACGACTGGGAGAAAGGGGTCGCCGAGGGGTTCGGCAAACGGGTGGACGCTCGAGATGGGGTTGTAGCAGCTGTTGTCGATTGCGTAGTCTTCGATGGTGGTGAGAGATTCGAGGAGGAAGTCCTTGAACTTGTCCCGCGCATTCTCTGCGTACTGGCGTACTGCGCAGGCCTGATGCTTGTTCCAGTTCTTGCCTACTCTAGCTAGGCGCTCATCCAGCTATAAATAACACCAGGGTAGTCAGTATCCATTGGCCACACTAACCATATATCGAAATAGCTCACTTCCTGAAAAATAGGATTGACGATACCCCGAGCTTTGTTGATACTCGCGTTGTCGAAAACGTCACAGTTGGAAAAAGTCATGTTTCACACTGGGTAGGGCGATCTCTTGGGTACCAGACCTAGAGAATCGTCGTCTATGGACGGGTATGGGCTCTCATTAGCCAAAATTCCTCGCGGAAAATTAGGAAAGCGACTTACAGAGAAGAAAGTTTCGAAACGACTGTAGGGTAGAAATAGAAGAGAAGCTTGCCTCCTTTCACTGAGATCGATTCTGAGCATTTAAATCGGGGCTGGACGGCTCGATGGTCAATTGGCGTCCGGTGGTTGGACCACCATAGTTATAACGGTGTACACTGAGAGTATAGGCCTCGTTGAATATGTATTATCAACTTCTAAGTACTTTAGTACTGAGTTTGGCCCTCTTTAAAGGAGGTCTGGACCCAGTTCGGAATTAAGGGCGCTCGACGATAGCTTCACGGCGAAGTCCTCTGACTCGTCATTCCGTCCCACCGCACTCGAGCCTCGCGTTTCAGACCAGAGCATCTCTCTAGCTGCAAGTAAGTCCAACTCTCGAGTCTCTTCTACGCCTATAGATTTCAAAAACTGTATACCCTCACATCGCCAGCCCTCAAATATGTCTTAAGCAACAATGGGCGTCGTTCCACAAGAAATCGTGGACATGGTGATCCATGAACTCGGTTCTGGTCTGGATTACAGCGCAAGCGACGAACCTGTGCTCGATACGGGAATGAATGCTGAAGCGCTTTGCAACAATCCCGAGCCAGACATCGCCGCCACTTTCCCTGAGATCTTGTCCGCCCTTCTGGTAGGTTTCGACAGGCTCAAGTCACTTGAGATCCAGCGCCGGAAGAATGGCTTCAACTATCGGTTCATGAGACCCTGGAGCGATGTATGTACGAGACGGCATCGCGGACTGTATCGCCAGGAACACTCTCACACAAGTCAAGATTACAATTACCAACTTCTTACTTCCATATTCATTCTTCACCAATCTCCCCGCAACCCTCGAGGTACTGGACTTATCCGGCGTAGACGAGTGCTATGACCCAACCGTCATTAATCACTGTCGTTGTGGTGTGCTACAGTATAGTAAGACGTACTGTGTGGCCTGTCATCCCCAACCGTAGTTGTCTCAGCGTCGGTCTATCATGGTGGGGCGCCTCGACACCTCGGGCACTCAGTATTGCAGAGCACGTTCGCCGCTCTCGACAATCATTCTTCTTTCTCACACTTCATATGGTTTCTAAATGAAAACCGATGGAACCCCCTCCGGAACATGTCCCCAGGTGATACCTGGGTTGATCCGAACGATGACGACCTCCGTCGATAAACTCTTCGCAAGCCTTACGCTATTCCCTCACATTGAGTAAGTCGGTTTGTTTTTTAGGCCAAACAGAAACAAGAATTTCCTTAGAGAATTCTATCCGCTTGCGGATGATGCGGAAATCGCGGTCTCGAAGATAGTTGACCAAGGGATTCGAAACGAGCTTTGGAGGACTGCCGAAAGGGTGAAGAGGTTTACAGTCGTAAGGAGAGTGATCAATTTATCTAGCACTTTTGTCTTTGCATAGCCAATAGTCACGTCGACGTCTGTTGACATAACCGACTCTCTACATTTGCTCGTCCTCTCAGGATTTCAAAAGGCAGTTATAAAGCTCTGCCATTGCCGAGACTCGAAGTTTCATGCGCCTCTCTCTATATAGATTCGGAAATTCCAGGAGGGGCCCCATACCCCTATTTAACACGCTTTGTATATTTAGCAAGAAAAAAAATGCGGGCCGGGTTGCTCGCGAACTCGTGACTTAAACTGCCACTCGCGATTTCACAATCAGTAACCAGGCAGTTAAACCAGCGCTTTGACGATGCAGAATATAAAATGGGGGCATACTGTGGCAGGAAGAGCATAAACTCTCTCTTCATCTCTCACCTCCAAATACGTTCCTCCCAAACCTTTCTCACCCAAGGTTGACTATCGATGAATCCTCTTTCACGATTGCCCTTAAGCTCCGAAGTCACGTCGGAAGCTATATGTTTCCTCTCTGGGTTGAGACGCGCCTGTGCTAGACAGTCCTCTACCCGTAGCGAGGACAACCTCGGGTTGGGAGATTTCCCTGTCGACAACATTTGTGTTATTGAGACGCTCACTGGGTTTTTCTGGAGACAAATTGATGCCTTGAACATGACTGTCGATAACGCCGCATCTACCGGGATGTGGATAATCAAGTTCTCGCCCTCCGATGGTATGTTTTCTCTACCAACTTGGACCCTATTCAAGGGTGAGTTTTCCTGGACGAGAATACTTGTGCCACTTACTTTGTCCAACGTCCCCCGCTGATCTCCGCTTCTCCAGGCTCTGATGCTGTTGCCCGCCTTATTTTGACCCCCATGGCCAGCGAGATCTGTAATCAAGGCTATGAGAACATCACAGGTCGAATGGTCGCAGAACTCTTAATGGATTCTGTTCACTACGGCGATATCGACCTTGGTGTCAGACTAAATGGACATGACCATAACGGAGGCGGACTCTACTCCTTGATTGCAGTCGCCCGCGTCCTGGAGCCTGGGATGGCAATTCTTGATCGCTTGTATTATGAGCGGGATCCGATACCCTTCGAATTTGTCGATTCTGATGACGAATGAAGATGCTAGAGAGGATCTGCTTCAATAAAGGGGGGAAAAAGCGAGGGACGAAGTAGTGGGATGTTCGTAAAACAATTTCAGATGTCATTCATTGTAGTGTTATATTATAGTCCTCGTGCCCTTGTTTCTCTAATAGATATATCTCTATCAGCACCGTTTAATCCCTCCGTTGCCAGAAAACGTTATGTATACGCGCTCCTTGTACTTTGAGACTCACTGCGACTCAATATAAAGACTCCAGGCTTGGAACAATGCACTTCTGAGGAGCGTTTGCGACTCCCGGCGCCCCTTTCTTCTTAAATTGGATAATCTGATGGCGTGTCTGTTCGGCCGGTCGTTTCGGACTCGCGAGGGGTTCATGGTTTGCAATCAGTTTCTCTGCCACAGCTTACTGGATAATTCTATTCCATTTACCGCGGAAAAACCTCAGCAAAATATCAGGGCGAAGAAGAACTCCAATAACTTAGAAGTGCAGTCCTACAGTCCCTGTAGGACTGAGTCCGACTCGGGATTCGGCCCGGGTCGTCTTCGGTTCGGCGTGCACGTGGCCATGGGGGTCCATTATAAGTACTTAGCGGGATGGGGTCTCGCGCTCTCGTCCAACCCAACTACCATGCCAGCCATATCCAGAGGATATCGGATCCAACTTGGAGTGGCCGCGGGAATTCTGTTGACGTACGTGAGCGGATGAAATATGACCGCGACCACCTTAACATCTTGAACCGGGATTGCGCCGCGATATTGTAGTAGCCACGGGCTCGCTCTCTCCTATCATTACGAATGTCTCTATTCCCACCAGAACCCATGGACACGGAACGGGTCACTAACACGCGCTGGAGGCAACGCTTGAAACCCCCGGAAGCCTTAGTCTAATAGCCTAGGTTCTCATGATATAAGGCTATGGGCACGCTGTCAACGATATCCATTCTACTCCTTCCGAACTCTGTCTAATGCAATTGAGGAAGACGCCGATGGTTTTGTACTCAAGATTTACAAGATGGTGGACATTTTGAATCATTCTTGCTTGTTGGGTGTCTCCTGATACGACCTGGAGTCCCACAATGTTCCTCCCAACCATGTCATTACTTGATAAAATCCTGCCTCCCCTTTTGACAGGCCTCCGCTAACCCAGAACCCTTGACATTCAATACCGAGGGTCCGACTCCGACGGGCGTCGGTTGCAAATCGGCATACAACACATTCAGGAGTGTCTCATTAGAAGTCCTCGCTGAAGTCAAGATAGCCAATCTCTCCGCAAAATCCGGAGAAAGAATCCCGTGCTCCCCACGAACTTCGAAGATTTCTGCGAGCGCAAAATTCACGATCGAATACTCTCTCAAGATAACACTTTCGGTTTGCTACTGTTTTAATTACATAGTATTCCCGAAGTAGGATTCCAAGGTTCATGAACCAGATCGCCAACCCCCGAGCCGGCTCGTCAATGGTCAATAATTGGAATCTGCGATGAAGGGCACTATTAAGATAAGATAAGATGATATGAGATATAAGATGATCCCGGCGCTAATCTCGCGAACATGAATATCGAATGGCAAGTGGTGTATTTATATCGCCGCTGTGCTCAGGATCACTTCCATAGGAATAGCATGAACGTGTCGTGTTTGACGAAGGCGGGATTTTCCGGCGGGGACTATTCCGTACCGTCCATCAGGCTCCCTCGAGGGGGATGACGAGTTTAGTGTGGTACGATTGGGAATCGAGAGTGTGATTGGGTCAAAAGAGTGCAATAGGGTTCAGAGGAGTGCGATTGAATTCACAATCGCACTCTCATTCAATGTTTGACGCCCACATGGGATCACTTGGCGTTCGATGGCCGGCTTCGGCTTCGCAAGGTGCTACTTTAGTAGAAATTCGCCTAGTGCTTGTATATCTCCCTCTATGAGACTAAACGGGCATCTATTCACAAGAACAAGCCACATATATGTATGCCTATGAGTTATGTACATGTTTCCTTGATATCGAGAAACGTATCCATAAATAACTCCGGACCTCATGCTCTCTAGCGCCCGAAAAATGGATGTTTAAGTCTTGTAAGTCTTATAGCAAATAAAATCACAGAATGGAGTGAAACTCGATTCCAGAGAGACCTGCAGCTTACTGCCTATGCAGTAGGAGAAACATATGACAAAAGAATGGTCTCGGCGGGGTTTGAACTGCAAATAACCATAGGTGAACGACGACCACTAACTACTACGCCACTGGTCTGGACAAATAACGAGAAAACGCAAACCCTACATCCAGACAGGGTTTCATCCTCTGGCGCTAGCTTGGTAGACAGCTTGCCGACTGATGCCGCATCAAATATGCCGAGCCTCGCACTCTCACATCCTAATCACACTCTTTTCTCCTAATCGCACTATTTTCCATAATCACACCACACTATTCGTATATACTGCTCCCTCGAGGTTGCCGAGCAGAACCATGAATACTGAGTTCCCCAGGGGAAATGGACGAAACACAAGTGAACTAAACATGAGGAAAACAGGGAAATGGGTTTGAGATTATAGCTCACCATTGATAGTATGCTTACTCGAATTGGTTGGTGTCCAGGGTAAGGTTCGGTGTTAATTTCTCGTCGGGATCTGAATTTTCTGGGAGTGGCGACCTTCCATATGAAGATATCAAACTTTCGTTTCGCGAAGTCTTTGTTCTGTTACCATTGTTGTGGTGGCAAATTGAAGGATCGTTTCTGGGTATAGCCACTCCTTAATTTGTATATTCTGCCACAGTCAACCACAGTGGAGTATATAAGGCAAAGCCTTTCTAGCAAATCTTCTCCCACCGGACTGGCAATATCCTTGCCACAATGTCTGACATTCGAACTGCCCACTTGTATGCCTATACCACCCAACCAAGGACGCCTAGAAGCTATGGCCATGGCGCTCCCGCCGAGAGCAAACTCAATACCATTTTAAATTCAGCTTCGGTCAACATCACAGACTCGCCGGAGTTCAACTCCATTGCGGAATTCAACGACTTCTTACGTTTGTCACTTAACGACATTCCTGTCAAGTTGGAGTTTGAAGAGGGTCCTGAGCTCAATCAACTATCCTGGCAGCTGTGGTATCATCAACTCTGCCCCACGTCGCAGCTCAAACAAGTGGGACTTGTTAAATGCGCCAAGGACCTTATCGAAAGGGACGGCCTATCTCCCCACCTGCTTACTACCATTCTACAAGGCTTACTCTCAAGTGCCATGTGGCAACAGGAATATGAAGCTGTGCGGATACTCATTGGCGTACACCAGCTCAAAGAATCAGATATCACGAATTATCGGGAGATGTACGGACATATGCTTGAGGTTAAGCCACAGTAGTGCCCCATCCTTGGTTTCATGTTTCCCTTCTTGGCCCAATAGTGTAGCTTATATCATAGCATGGAATGGTTTCACTGTCCTATAACATTCGCCTTCAATACATGACTTGGTTATCGTTTGCATCACTTGAAGCCAAAGGCCTCGCTGAGTAAAAGCGATAAGATAACTGTCTACCTACCCAGTGGTCTCTTCGTCGCTCGCATCAAATGCGACTGGAAACTGAGATTCGAGGTACAACCCCTGAGTCTGAAAACGTAGAGCTATTGGTTTGCGTGGTTCAAAGACAATCGACGCATTCGACCATGAAATTCCGGATGTCGTATTTACCGATGATCATTGAACTTATGAGTGTGTTGCAATTGAGTTTGGACCGTGAAAGGAGTTGAACTACTTCAAGGAGTGTGATGTTTATTGATTCGCATTGCCCTGGTTCGCGTATATCGATAGCCACAGTAAAGGGATAATCTTCGCCGATGAGCTCAACTCAAAACGCTATTTCATTGTTGAAGTCCGAAGTTGCGGAACTGGCATCTTCATACATACTGATCCAGATCCCAACAGTCCAATTTTAACCTCGGTCCTCAATCCCTCGAACAGATTGAGCATTTTGACAGAAATCCCAGTCGATGGAACTCGATTCGCTCCGGGGTGACGAATAGCTTCTTTATATTCCCCAGCGCAAGACGCATAATGATAGCAACGAGTTCTGCGGGAAGGCATAGAATCGGAGGTTTGAGTGACACCAGAGTTCCTTTTGCTGCCAGAAGTGTAGTCTTTTCCTGGGTTTGGGGGCCAAAAGCCCTTTGTTCTCAAGCTGCGATATACCCGTCCGTGGCAGCAATCGACAGGCAAAGTTAGTAGAGACGGGGGTATAGCTGGGGAATAGATATATTCAGAATGGGCCCGTTCCTTTCCAGCAAGGATTTTTATGATCTGATGTGCGTTTCCATAATATCTGCTTGACTACCGGTGTATAACAGAGCAAATCGCAGTCGGGGGAAGCGTGAGGGCGGATGCGTAGGAGAATCTCCGATGCGTCTGGCGCTCTGTCACTCCGTATTGTTTTCTGACGCTGCTAAAATTGGTTGGGTGCTAACTTGAATCTCTTGGGATTTCAGAATTTTACTCGCGAAACAACCTATCTCACCAATACCATTCTGAAATGGGGGTCTTGTGGGCCATTTGCAAGATCCAAGTGCACGGAAATAGCTTCGTTCTGAGACCCAGTTCGGCACGTGCCAGTTGGCAAGTGGACGCATTGTCGTCTTGGCGGCAAGTCAAGTCAGGCGCTTGGGCCCCAGATGTAGTTCGTCTTCGTTTTCCATATTCGTGTATATGACGCCGCAATCAAAGGGCACATAATGGACTATATAAAATGTCACGTCTCTCCAATCCTAAGTTCCCTCACTGAAACCCTGCAGCAACTCCTTTTATCATGTCGGCCCCTCAAACTCAGCGTACGATAACCGACCGCTTCATCTTACGACAACTAGGGGAACTGGAACCTACTCCTAAAGGACTGAAAGTACTGCTAGAAAAAGCATTGGCTTCGGCTTTGAACCAGAGCAATGACAGTATAGAGGTCAATTCGATCGAGTCCTTTGGGCGCTTTGTCAATTCACTCCTCAACGGCCAGAACATTCAAGTTCCTGTCACATTGGAGTATTCGGAAGAACCTGATCCTGAGAATGGAGGGGCGCTTTTATCAAAGTGGAAGCTACTGTACCAGATTAGTCCTTCCTGCGGCCCCGAAGTTACAGTGGGTTGTGTTGCGTGCAAGAAGCAAATCATCGACAAAGATGAGTTTGCCCGCGAAGCATTTACGAAGATTGCGGAAGGTTTGCTCCTAAGTGTCTGTTGGAAGAGAGAATACCGATGCGAGAATTACTCGGATTATGAAAGCCGACTTGCATCTACCAAGAATGAATAGTAGTGGACCATTGGGAAAGAAGTTGGAAGTGCAACAAGAGTAGCCCACTTACTCCTTTTTCTTATTATTCCATTCGTTGGTTCAGACTTGCAGGTTGAATGTGCAAGTAATGTAGACTTATGTTGTGATACGTGCAAAGCGCGTTCTCGCCCTCTCTATTGAATCTATCATTTACTTGATCGTTCTGCCTGTCTAGAAATAAGTTTTATTGGGACTTTAGACTGTTATCGAAGAAAACGCTGAGTGCCTCTGATGGGCGCCTAATCCTGATACTTTGCGACACGCAGGATGCCTCGAGACCTTTTGTGGGGCTGTGAACTGGTCAATAAGTTGTAAATTATGGATAAGTTCGCTTTAATGGCAAAGTTGTGAGAGGGGACTTGAACAAGAGCCGTTCAAAAAAGAGAAACCGCCGTCAGGGGAAAGACCCGAACGAGGCTGAGAACCGAATACACGACTAGGCTGCATGATCTCTTGTTTTGGTGCTCAGAAGTAGTATCGTATCATATTATACGGTTCCCAGGACATACACTGACCGCGCAGTTGCAACATCCCCGAGGTCCAAAGTAGGTAGGACATCTGTGGCCCAGCTGTGGCTTGGCAATGTTACATAGTCCGGAATGCTTGGCACCACATCAGGCGCTTAGACGACACAAGTGGCACATATACCTTTTACAGCGAATTAACTTTGAGTGCCATCATTTCTCTGGGATTTCCAGCTTTGTATATCCCACCAGAGTCAAAGAACAGATATTAAGTAATGCCACACTATGTGATATAAAGGGCAACGCCTTTCCAACAGTCCTTTCTTCACTCAACCCACCAGCAAAGTGCTCTCACAATGCCGACCACCCGAGCCCCCAAGTTCTATAGATTCACCGTAGAAGGTCTGACGCCTACGAACTCCCTCCCTTCGAGTCCTGATGCGCTTCAATATGTCTTAATTGATGCTATTGAGCTATTCAGAACCGATAAATCAAATTTCAACACGATTGCGGACTTCAACGAGTTCGTTAATGGACTTCTCAAACGCGCCAACACCTCTGTCACATTAACCCATAAGCTCTTGACTCCTCAAGGCAGAAAGGACGATGAAGACGACGTGGACGACGGATTGTATCAGTGGCGGATGAAGCTTCAGCTTCCAGCCTCTCCTGACCGTTCGCCCAGTCAATTGCGAGTGGGGTACGTCGAATGTGATAAGTTTATTTTCGACACCGAAGGGCGTTCACGAGATCTGTTTATCAATATACTCCAAGGGCTACTCATGAGTGTCCAGTGGCGGCGAAAATACCGAGCTGTGCAAGTCGAATCTTGGACCGGATGGGAGGTTCCGTTCTCCTGGCGAGGGATATACGAAACCAGGCCTGACCCTCAATACTAGCCTACTAGTACCATCTTTTCAACTTGATATCCCACTTTTTCCTTCAAGGCTCCCGGTACAACATAGTTAGTGCAACCTGTAATAAACACCTTTATCATAATAAACAATCATGACTATTCTACGGTACCACGCTAGTTAGACATCTACATGTCATTATTCAAAGCAATCAACTGCGTCCGTCTCCTAGTACCCATGCCTATCCGAAGCTGCCATCTGCAAAAGAATCCGTCATATGGAGCTAGTCAACTTTGAAATATGTAGATTCCAAGTAATTGAGGTCTAAGACCCGACTCGGCAAAGATTCCGAATCGGCGCCAAATCAAGCGCTTTGACTTGAATGCCGTCACAAACGCTTGGATGATAGACATTGCTTCTTAGCTCTGGGACGCCGTCAGAGTGGTTGTTCTGACAGCAAAGGAAAGACCTTTTTAAATAGGGGATTTTCTGGGCATGGCCCAAGCTGAAGCAATATGTTGGTGGGTAATCAAGATAAAATCCACCTTGGCATGTGGCAACGGGAGGGGTTTCGTGGCAACTTTGACTCAAGCGGTCCATCCAGGGCCCCGGAACTTCCATTTTTGTATTATACTGCTACAGTCAAAGCGCACAGTCGCAGACTATATAAACCCACACTCTCCAACAGCTTTCCTCACACCCCTCGGCATGTATTCAAACCACCAAACTCCTCCCGAAAAGCCCGTCTTTCGACACACCTACCTCTACGCCTACAGGCACGGCCCTAGGGGCTATCCTTATTTTCCCAACTTGGAAGTTCAAGGGCTGAAAAGCGCCATATCGCAAGCTCGTACTGACAACTTCCCGGGAACGCGCACGAAATGTCTCAGCTCGATTGAGGCCTTGAGGGACCATATCAACCAAAGGCTCCATGACGCCAAAGTTCCCGTCAAGTTGTTGGACGGTGAAGACACCCTTCCAGACGATCCGCCTATTCCTGCAATCTTCTGGACACTCGTCCACTGTGACCCTAGTATCTCTCCATCATCCAAAGACTCTAGTACAGTTTTGGGCCAGGTGTACTTCGCCAAGGACGTCTTCCTTGCGGACGGGATTTCTCGCGCACTATTCGAAGAAATCCTTATGGGCTTGGTACGTAGTGAGAATGAGCGGGTCCCATACCGGGTTATCCGGGTATTGGAGCAGCAATCCATGACGCCAGATTGGCAGATTCCGATTGAACAAGCGACGTATGGATACAGGTTCAAAGTCGGCCCAATCGTCCAATGAATAGCTCGCTATCTTCGGCCTTTTGACATATCACTTCTTGGACTAGTCATGAAGTTTGTATAGACTTTAAATGATCGTGTGCAAATCCCATGTGCCTCCAATTACCATTCACTTAAAACTGTTATATAAGCATGCGAAATACACATCACCCACTCGGACGAGTAGCTGATACGTATGGTCTTAAACAGACAGACAATGAAGCCTGTCTCGAAAGCCACAAGTATGGGGAGTTTCAGGAGAAGAGCCTAATGTAGCCACAATATTGGGAATGGCCGCCGGTGCTGGGTGCCAGTCATTGGCATGGCCCGAGGGCGCCTAATATCCGCATTGATCTGAGTAGTACCACTCATCGCATACGCGGCGGCAGCAATGAGCATACATCATTGACCACGTATCTTAGTCCATGGACTGGCTTTCAGACCGGTGATATTGGTAGGTATGTGCAAGGAGGCTGAGCACCTTATCAAATACCTCCCTTGGCTGCCTCGCCTGATGCTCTCACCATCACCGAGTATATCCCCAACTTCCAGACGCCCGGCTAGAATTGACCAATTAATTCAAACCAACCTGATTACAAATTCGTATACAAGGCAAAAGAAGGGTTAACTAGTAACTGCGGGGGCATGCTGATACATATGACTGAAAAAGGTAGCTGTGTCGGTCGTTAAACGTCGAGAGAAGAGAGAGAAACGAGAGGCGGGCTCGAGGTGAAGTAAAGACCAGAGCATAAATGTAAGATCGTTCGTGAGGGGGTTAGATGTAGTCAATTGCAATCCCCAATCCAGGTAACACCATTGTCACCACCGAAACCAAATCCATCCGCCATCATCCCAAGATCATGTCGTTGGCTTCAGCGTCACCACGGGGAAGGCGATACGCGCTGGAGGTCCCCCTCCGCGAGGGACCAGGCTCGAGCGGGTCTATCGACTGATCCATCGACGACGCTGGCACAATCGTCTCTCCTCTCCGCCTTGACTCAGACTCATG
This sequence comes from Coprinopsis strossmayeri, assembly GCA_900156845.1. NCBI lineage: Eukaryota > Fungi > Basidiomycota > Agaricomycetes > Agaricales > Psathyrellaceae > Coprinopsis > Coprinopsis strossmayeri. The sequence goes on from FTPT01000165.1 coordinate 20,689, forward strand.
CGGCTGCTGCAAGTTGCCTGTCCGCGACGGACGCGTGCGGAGTGCATTCATTGGCGGCTGTAGTGTCCGATCGCGGCTCATCCCTGTAGCAGCTGCAGCAGTCGACGACGACGAGCTCGGAGCCACAGACAGCCTTGCGCCTCTCGCAGTCCCCTGGTCCGTCTCCCCGCGTTCCCGCGTCCGCCGCTCGCGCTCGCGCCGCTCCCCGCGGTCCGACGTCGAGGGCACCTGCAACGAGCTGCTGCTGCCCACTTCGGCGTTTGCGATGGGGATGTTGGAGCCGCTGTGCTCGCCCGTGGCATCTTCGTCTGCGTCTTTCGCGCTGCACCAGAACCGATGGCCCTCGCTCCACGCGGTGCTCTGGCACTCCTTCCCACAATACTTGGCCTTGCGACACCGCCGGCACTTTGCGAATTCCCGAGGGTATGACTCCCATCTTCCACACAACACTGTGACAGAGGTTAGTGTATAAAACCCAAAACCCAATGAAAAACGCACTGTTGGCACACTGACGAATGCCACCTCGACTGTCGTCCTTCCTGCACGCGTTCCTCATGATCACGCCCGCCCAGTATTGGATCTCGGGTGGGAGCCGCGGAGGAGGGTTGGGGAGCTCAGTCTCCGTAGAGCTAGGCTTGAAAGTGAATCGTTCAACGAGAGAGAACACATTGGTTTGGCGGATTTGAGCGGACGAAGGAGGCGTGATGACCGATGCCTGTGACGAAGATGGCCCGGCGGCACGTTCCTTCCCTCCTCGACTGCCTGTAAACGACCTAAAGAAGCCCTGCGAATCCTTACCAGACTCCTTCTGCTTCTCCTTTTCACGAGTCGACGACGACGGTCCAGCCGGAGTGGGGGTCGACGCATATCGAGCACCCGTATAGCTTACGCTCGCGGGATGGAAGGTAACGCGGGGCTTGTAGAAGGCTTGGCGGACATGCGGGTACTTGCTCAAGTAAGCCAGTAACTGCAGACCCAGCAGAACGTCCTCGTCCCGATAGGGCCCAGACTCGACTTCTCGATAGCTGTTGCTGTTGGTACGTACACTCAGGTTAGATCCATGAGCAGCGGGAGGACGAACACGGATGGTGCGTTGATGAGAGATAGGGGAGGGAATTTGAGGGGTGGGTTGGGGGATGCGAAGGGTCGCGTTCGACTCGACTGAGCCTGGCAAACCGATGAATCCTGCTCGAGGGGTGACGTCGGGAGCCTCGACGGTGTTCCTCCGTCGCCCTCCTTCAGGAGGGCCAAGAATGAGGCCGTGAGTGGCAGCTCCATCGATGATGGCACCAGGTGCTCCTGGAGGAGCTCCCATCGCAAAGTCGTCGTTGGTGTCGAGAGAAACCAAGCCGTCCTCAACGCCCACTTCGCCGTCGACGCCAACTCCGACCGCCACACCACCATCAGTCGGGCCTCCAGCTTGATTGATAATAATGTGCGCATCAGTGTTCAAGCCGAGACCACCACCTTGGGGAACAGTTGGAGGTTCGTTCGAGACGATTCCAACAGGACGGCGGGCCATCGATATGCGGCCGAGATTCCGGTGAGATCGCTCAGGTGAGGGGGATATTGAAGCGGATGTGTTGCCAGAGCGGGGTTCGCTGGATCGGTCCATATCGACGTCGGCCTCTGGCTCGCCATCGTCTTCGGTCTCGGTTTCAGGTCGGGAGTTGTCAGTAGACGTGGCTGTGGATGCGATGCTGCGTTGTGGTCGGGAACGATGCCTTGTAAAGTCGGCAGTCGTGCCGGTGTTCGTCTGCGAGGCGGTCGCACGATCCCAAGTGCGTGCAGTGAGCGTGCCCGAACGATCCCTGTTCGGGATGACGACGGATCCGCTCGGTGTCCCCGAGCCAAGGGGTGTAGTCGCCATTGAAGCGTCTGTCGACATATCGGTGTCGCTGTTGGCTCCAGGGGTCGATGAATGGGACGAACGGTCGATGAGGGAAGGATTTCGTGGGGAAGGGCTAGGTGAAACGTCCATAGCATCATCCTACAACGACATTAGCTGTAGCATAGTCAAAAACAAAAAGAAACGGAACTTACATCTCGTTGACGTGCATCGATGGGACGCAGGGTACGATTATCTTGTCGCTGCATCCGTTGCTGGGTCTGCTGCAACGCCCGCTGCAATTGGGCAGCCTCTTCCCGTTGTCGAGCCTCGAGCTGAGCTGCTTTCCTTGCTTGTCTCTGCTCCCTGGTCTCCCGCGGTAATCCAGTGGCACTGGAGCTCGGACCAACCGCAAATCCCTTGCTTGCCAGCCACGCCTCGAGAACGCATCCGACAACGTCCAACGTCCCTGCCTGGACCACACGACTCCTTATGTGTTCACTTCCCCTAACTCCGATATTGACGACACATTGAAAAGCTAGCGAGAAGCGGTAAGCGGCATGCTTATCGAACGATGTTGGGTTTAGAGTTGGGCCCTGTTTCGGGGCCCGAGAATTGGGTGGAGTGAGGCCATAGATCAACGCTGGGTTCTCTGGTGGTGTAGGTGAAAGACAGTAGTCGTGAAGCATGCGCACTAGCCGCTCCAATCCTCCATCCTGGGTCATAATCTCCCGGATTCTGGGGGACGTGGAGGTCAGATAGGACAGATGTGTAAGCGAGTTGAACAATGGCAGGGGTGCCGAGGTGTCCAGCGCTGCAAAAGCTGTCTTAATCTCTGTGATCCTCATAGAGCCCTCGTCGTACACACACCTCGTCTGTCATAGAGCTGAGAATTGATACATACGCAAGCTTTATTCTGGTTGGGAAAGCAGTGATTGGATTCACGCATTAGCGGTCGTTCGCTAGGGCTGACGGTGGATCAGGGGCCTCCAGAGACTCGCAAAGGGTTATACTCACCAATATTGGGCCTTCTAGGGTCGATATGGGGTGGTATTATACAAGAACTGGAACAAGGTCTTGTCGCGCCGTCGCAAGGTCGCACTCGCAGCCGGTGGAGGAGAGGGAACAAGGAGTTTGGCTTTGTTTGACGCCGTGGCTGAGTCGTCCTCAGTCAGGTTTCCACGTTGTGGTGATCTTTTGTTCTGTCCAACAGTGGCTTTCTTCTCTGTTGGACCAATATTGAACACTTCATTATTTCTGCATTGAAAGAGCGGAAAAACTGGGCTTACTACAGCTCAACGGTACTACTCTGAATCTTGGGCGAACTCTTGCACCCTCAGGAAGTGTCCCTACCTGTGAACCGGGTTCTTTGTTCTGGATCTTTGCGGTATCGGCTTGCTCCTGGGGCCGTACCACCATATGTCTTCTTCCTTGTCCTCGTCACCCTTGACTTGATGCCACCGAACCGCATCTGTCACTGCCGTCGTAACGGTTTGTCAGCGATCTGTCAGCCTTGAAACCAGGTTTATTGGACATATACGAGAGCTGCTTACCTGGACTATTGAAGGAATAAGAACTTTCCTACGTTACTGAAGAGGGGTCGGCAGTCAACTGGACTACTGGACTTGCTCAGTTGCTGATAAGTTAAAAGTATTCATTATAGCGGGGTAAATCTATGAAGGACTCGGAACATATCCTAGAATCTCCAAGCACAGGGAATATTCTTCCAGGTGATTAGTGTTTCCCCAAAGGTAGTTTCCGCGGATCTTGACTTACAGAGCTCCTGTTTTCTATTCTTTAGCCGTTCGAGGAGGATCTCCGCTCTTGCGGGTGTGGCAGTTCAAATTCTTCCCTGCAAATGTGATCTTCGTTCTTCTAGACCATCTTCACCACCTGTCTCTCCACCGACTACACTATTCGCCTCAGGAAGCCATTAGAACCTTACTGACAGCCCAAAGGCCCCCGAGTAAATATCTAAGACTTCCCTATTCAATTCAACTTCCCAATCTACATTTTCCAACCAACAATCACCGTATAACCCGATCTGCCAACCGCCTCCGTGTTCAAATTGATGGAAGCATTTACTTGTCGTGATTACGCCATCTGTCTACCTTTCTCGAGCTTAAACTACCGGGGCGATTGCCACGTTGGGTATGTCTCTTGTCACACAGCAAAAGCGCAGTAGGTACCAAGATAATAATGCCTGGGATACAGAAGGGGTCATCGGATGCCCCGCCTAGCCGAGGTAGATCCACTTCACGCTTTCCAGTCATTATCGAAGGCGAACAAAGGCACTCAGCTCTCATAACAATTCTCGATCTCTCGTCCCAAATTCGATCCCCGACATAACTTAACCCCTGTTTCAAGTTTTGGCCTTGCCAATTAAAGGATCGCTCTTCCAAATAGTAAGTACTGTAAACACCTTTTCATCTGTACCTAGCACAAGCAGCAGGCGCATATTCACTCGTTAAACCATGAACGTTCTTCGTCGGTCCGGACCGCCTTGCCATTCACTACCTGGATTCGTTGTTCGCCTCCCTACCAAAGGGTCTAATCCGAAGCACTACGAATTTACGATTCGTGAGCTTTCTCAAGCTACGGTAGTCCCATATGCTACTTACTTATCTTCGACAAATACAAATGAAGATATGATCTAGTGTTCTATTCACTCGGAAGTATCAGCTAACGCCGTTGGTTAACTGGTGTTGCCTTTCCTTTCATTCGGCCTTTTGGATGAGCTTCGGGTCGTCGTTTCGCCTGACGGTCGCTCATATCCTCTTACACTATCAAAAAATGAACTTGGTCTGAATGCCATAACTCGGGTACTTGTCTAGAGGCAAACATATCGCCATTATAAGCTAGTCTATACTATGGACAGGCCACAACGTCCCAGGCAACTCTAATAAGCCGTCTGACTTCCCTTTCATTATACACGGTAATACCTAACTGGGTTGGTCGCCTAAAGAGCACTCTTCATTCCTCCCCAAACCTCGGTCTTCATCTACACACAAATATGAAATTCAAGCACATGTCTAGATCTCATCTGCGATATCTTATCCCTCTCGAATCCAAATCCAGGATGATGGACCGCTATAAGCACCAGCTCAAAGGCAAACACGACGATCCTCCTTAATATAAGCTTATGCTATCCTTCCATTGTTCCAAAATTCGCTCGGCATTCCGGAACAAGTTACTTTGTCTACAGGGCCAACAGGAAGCGAGGGAGACCCCAACGGCGGAGATATGGAAAAGGACCATCATATGAAGCTGTCTTGCAATTTGCAATTGTGAGTCACGTCGACTCATCGTATAGTCTTTCGCTTCGCCACTAGTTAGTCTGACTTGCGCTAGCAACATTGATTCTATTTCTTGGTAGCCACTAGAAGATCAGCTGCACATGTACCTCCCAGTGTTTCATGAACGATTAAATCCATCGCGCTCCAACATCCATCAGGGTAACGCGGTACTGCGCATTCGCAATTCCGATTCCGAGTCAACCCAGGGTCAGATGTCGTCCTCTTTCAACGCCTCATCTCGTGCCGATTTACTATTGATTTCCTGACCTATACCACTCAGCATCACGTCTTTGGGGTGCATTGTATTGGGCTCGACCATGAGGATTTGAAAGTTTTGCGATGACTTCTAGATCTCGTACTACGTTCTTATAGATCAACGATGCAGGACTGGACTTGGAGGAAACGAATCTTGGCACTTGTGGTCGGCGGATTCAAATTTCGAAACTAGAATTTTTCACCTTAAGAACATATGGCCCTCTCAGTGAACATCTGGACCGAGACTGTGAATAGCTGAACCCTTCGCAAACTAGACTTCAATCAGATGCTGGTCCAGTCTCCTATTATCGTAGCGGGGGATCCTTGAACGCCTCTTTGGTTCTACTGCTTCTTCTCGGCAAATAGCGATCCACTGACTCTCTACCACGCATCTAAAGACCCTTAAACCCCCTTCTTATAGCATGAGAAATTCGATCCCAGCAGACCATACGTGAGGGTTGTATGGTCCCTCTGATTCCTCTGAGATGGAAGGACCAGGCTCCCAAACCACCCGCTCTTTCGCTCTTTCGCACTCCGATCAAGTATTGATAGAATGATGGAACAAACGAAAGTGCTAAGTTTCTGTTTGTTCCATCACCTTCATCAATAAACAAAGATCAGCTTAACAGCGAGAGAGCAGAAGAGAGTGGCTGGTTTAGGAGCCTGGAAGGATCACCCCCACCCTGTTTCAGGAAAACCTTCCAGGCGGCCGCAGTCGCAGCCAGAGATCAGGACCGTGGAACTCGTGAAACGGGTGCACAGAAAATAACAGGGTTAAAAAAAAGCGATGTGACTCTTACAAAGCTGTTCGTTGACAGGTGCATGGATGGAGTAGACGTCCCTGTGGAGTTTTGTATTTTTCCTATCGAAAGTGTTTTATTTTTGAGTTCCGTTCGATGCAGTGTTATGCGTGTTATGTGTAGTGTATCGTTATAATCGTATGCGAAATCTCCAAGACCCGGAAGTTGAAGCGGATGCTGGTTAAGAGAGAGGATGAAGTGTGTTCAGTGGTAGGTCTTGTTGAGAGTTGGTGCGTAGATCGACTTGACGTGTTGAACTAATGTTGGCCTACCCATGGGGTATGTAACGCGCAACCTATCTCATCGCATTCTCCGAAGAGTAAGTATTAAATCAGAGGTGCCTGATCGAGAAACGTAATCTGGACCTAGTCTTATAGCCACCCGTTCCGCCACAAATCCCCGGCGGGAATTTTTGAAATAAGCAGTCGGCGGCGGGGAGACGCTCAGGAAGAAGTGAATACATAACGATAAAGGGTTCACATTTGCATCGACTTACTCATTTACTAATGTCTATCGTGTCGGTTTCTTACCCACTGCACCGGAAAGTCTCAGTAATCGAATGACACGTTATGCTTGTGTATTGACAAGTAGATGCGAACTAAGTCCTCTATCAAGAAGTACAGTAAATACTGAGTCCAACGTTGTTATACTGTACAACAAGAAGAGGATGCGGTTTCTATAGTACAAGGACACTGAAAAGACCAAAATAGAGTGATAGGTAGAATGGACGTTACGAGAAGAATATATATAGATAGTGACGGCAGCCCTGATAACCGCCGGAGCCCAATGTACATACAAAGAAGCGAACTACAAAATAATCGAATGTAAGTATAGAAATACAAGATATACAAGGGTCCTTAAACAGGTGTCCATCCCAATCATGAAGCGCCGACGACTTAAAGCATCGAGCGCTGCATAGTAGTCAGTAGTAAATGTGATTAAAAAGGTGGGAGTGAAGAAATGAGAAAGAATATCCAGCTTCTTCCGCACAATTTAGCTTAGCGAGGTTCATCCATGTTTTGCAGATAGGATATACGGGTACGATGGGCTTGCATAGTTTACTGATTAATAAGAATAGGGTGCGGAGTACTGGAGTTGGTAGGGGATAGTCGGGGACCACGATGCGTGCTGATATGTCGTCACGTTGTCGGTGGTCCCATACAGAGTTGGGAACAGCAAAGAAGTTTCGGCGGGAGAAGGAAGTGGCGGAAGAGTCGAAAGCCCAGGGTCCGCCGAGACGTCGTAGACGGGGGTTTCGAGAGTATAACTCGAAGGGAACGCCTGCTCATATCCCTGATCCGGGACCACAAGGGGTGAGAGAACAACAGCAGGAGCCCCATTCGCCTGGCAGGTGAAGTTCAGCTTATAGGTGACAATCATGACGACCCTCGCATCGACCGTGGACGAAATGCGTTGAGTGAGCGTGAAATGTGTGATTTCTGCAGACGCGTCGCGTTCGTCAATGGTGCAGAGACAAAGTGAGACCACGGAAACTTACGAGAGCGATCAACGACGGTTTGCCAGACGTCGGTGGGCAGACTTGTCGAGAACTCGTGAGGGTTGGTGGGAGACTTGATTATACTGGCAGGGAACGACTCGTAGGAGCCGTCGTCGCCACAGAGCTCGAAGGTACTGTCATAGGTATGGCAGAGATTGAGCGCTTCGGACGCGAGGACGAAGATCGGCGATTGGTACAAATGAGAGCGAGGAGTAGTGTAGGACGCGTCAATGGGATTCTCCGTCAGAGCCACAGGGAGGTCAAGATAGGCCCGGGGAGACTGAACTGCACGATGGCTCCAGTCGTCGTCAAGGATAACGATAGTGAGGAAGACCTGATTTGAAATGACCGATGGATTAGCAGGGGAGTCGTTGTCCTGGATCGCAGGAGTAGCATGAGGTTCAGAGAGGTCATCCGAGCTCGAGTCGGACTTTAGAGAAGGCGGCTCCGGAGTCGTGTCGTACTCGGTGTCGCTATCGGACTGGAAGCGACCCAAGTCGGTAAGAGTGCGATGGACTGGAGATAGAGATAAGAAATCAAGGAATAGATATTGTTAAAGGAGGTACTCACTTATAGGATCGCGACATGTCGCTCGCAGCTGCTGGATACGGCTGCCGACCTGTTTCGGCGATCTGAACTTCCCCGTATTCCGATAGATATATTCCGAGATAACTTTATTTCTTCGCGGAAAACGCTGGAGCTTGCTCCTTCCCCTTCCGGATCGAGAAGGAGGGGGAAAGTACTGATTGATCCCTAATATCAATTAGAATGGCAGACCACGATAATAAATGAAGAACGCTACCTTGAAGTAACCAAGATTCGAGATAGTCAGGCCAAATGGCTTCTTTCTTCGCCTTGTCGGTCTTGTAGGTCTTTCGTCCAGTGCGTCGCATTGATGATTCAGTAGGTCGACTTCCAGAGTCTGACGCGAGGTCGCAGATGGGGGTCGTCTGGAGGAACTGAGAGGCAGGAATTTGCATTGTAGAGAGTAGAGGAAAGAACTGAGCGAAGGAGGGGGATACTCTAAAACTTACGGTGCAGATTCACTTCACATTAATACCTTTTCAGCCTCCCAAAATAGTAGAGGTCTGAAGCCCGAATCTAAGATCTGGAAAGAATTACGGGGTCAGAATGTCAGAGCGACAATCACTTGCAAGAATTCTTGGCCGATTAGTGAGGCGATTAGTCTATCGCTTACAGGCTGTTTTGGTGGCAGGATGTGCCTGTGAAGCTATCCCTGCATGAAGCGCACCCCCTATGGCACTGTGCCGCAATATAGCCCAAAAAATATTAGTTCTTGATGGCCATCAGCTGGGAGGTTGCAATTGCTGGGATTTCCATATCGAGTACAACGACAATGTCATATCGACTTTCGATGAAAAAATGACCATGCATGCAGAGGGCGTGTGGGCACAAAGCAAGCTCGGCCTCCTCGGAGACCCCGTGTTGCTCTCTTTACTTTTACGCATAACGCGTGCCAGCTACAAGCGCCGAATGGAACAGGGCACTATCATCGGTAGATATAGTCCAGGATAGGCGCATATACTGTAGCGATAGTACAGAAACTATCCCTGCTTGAGGCAATATTTATGAGCGATAAATTTGAGAACTTACACATTGGCTTGGAGAAAAAGAAACTCCTTTTTGACACAAGCGTCCGCCCGGAGGGGGCCCCAAAACATGAAAGGACGTGACCGACATCTTCGGGATCGGAAGCCGGATATGTACCCTCTGAATCTACGCCTGATCAATCGGATGCCTATGAATTCATAAGTATTTCATTGATGTATTCCATCAGAAAAAAGAACGGATTATTATGGACATGGACTCCGAAAAAGGTTCGCCAGGTGAGCAAGATCGACACGAAACCAAAAGCAGGAAATCGCGGCTTAATCGTGCTATTTGAGACTATGGGCCTGTCAATGTCACTGGTCAATGATTGTATCCAAGTCTAGGCAGAAGTTTGAAGAAAGCCTTCTGAGCTCGATCTCAAAGCCTTGACGACGTCATCCCATAGTAACCGAACCGACTAACACCCGCCGCAATTATCGCAGTTGTCCCAGGAGAGTATCCCCTTTCCTCAATTTGACCAGCCTCTAATTGGCTGGGGAGTTTGTATTCACTCGACTGTATGTTGTGTGGTGGCTAGAATTAGAAATATTCGGTTGGAGCACACAGCGATCGAAAGCGATAGAGTGCCCAACGATCGCTATTTGTCACGGTCCCGTCAAAATATTTACACATTGTTTGGCTGTAGTCAAAATCGTTGCACTGCAAGCGATACGAGAGGCTGCTTTTAGGAGCCTGGGGAGTCGTCGAAAGTTAATAACCCATGATGCATAGCCACCATAGTTTCTAGAGGAATCTATGGATAACCCGTCGACTTACGAGATGGGGTACCGTAAATCCCACTCGAACATGGTTGGCAACCCACCACATCAGGCACCGTGTTCGCCATCATAACGTATACGTGCCATAACTGGAGTACTTAAAGATAGTCAAAAGCCAGCCTGATCTGCAGCATTGTAAGGTGGCGAATCTGGAGTGTAAACTAGAAAGAACTTCTGTCTCATTCAATCACATCTATCGGGACACGGGCCCTCCTCCAATGACGTACAGCCCAGCATGGTACTACATAGTAGCGCCCATCATGGTGATCAGAAACATATGAGGCAATTCAAGTATCACCTACTAGTCAACAATGTCTCTGGGGCGCGTACATACTTGAGCGATGCCGAAGCTAGCATTTACTGTCGTTTGTACACGATCCCAGCGGCCCTCAGTAGGCAGCCAATGGCATGTCCACACGGAACATTTGACCGATTTGTTTCCGCAGAACTTAAGCTAGGCGCATATGTACCTCATCAAACCGATCGTATGGTACCCAATCATATGGTACCCTATCAATGGGAAAGGCTTGAGAACATATAGCATTATCGTACTTCGACTTCGGGTCCTAGTATAGACCCTCGTAAATTCGTCCATTCCAAAACTGGGACAAGGGGCGGGAATTGGAAGTGCGGGGGACGCCCCATATGCTCCTCAAATTAGTCAATCCCGGGTCCAAGGATCTTATTATCAGGTTCTCTGATGCTTCATGCACATACAACCGTAAGAGGTGGTCAGCACCGTCGAGCACTTCATATGACCCCTGTGCCTCTAAAAAATTATGAATACTTCAGGAAACCAATTCAGTCAATTCTAACTGCGAAGCGAGTTGCAGTGGAGTATATTCAGAGGAGAATACTCTTTTAAACGCCGTTGCGTTTCAGAGACGGCGGCCTCTTCATCATACCACCTGCACGGAGAGGTGAATATTGAAATTTCTCTCAATAAGAAGACAGTGGCGTCCAATAAAGGAGAAAGGGTATACCGGCCTTGAAGCTTTTAAATAGCCGCCCAATAGTAGCCGCATCCTGTAGCCACCAACAGAGCAACCTGTTAGTATATGTTGCCACGATTAGAAATAGGTAAGACGGGTGAGACATGGAAACGCGTCCTGCAAATTTTGGGGTGTTGTCTATGGGGGCCAATCAGAATTAGCCCAAGTTATGCATTTCAAATTTAAAAGTTACTTGTACATATCAGATCCCCAGAAAGCGAGATCAAATTTGAGTTAGACGCCACCGAGGTCAATAGGGTTGATCACCCAATCAGGAATGATTAATGAGCGCCCAAATCTGCGACCCAATATAGTCGATCTCGTTTTTCCTTAATGATGTATTGCAGTCCAAGGCGGAATTAAGCAGTGGGACTCGAAGCTTTCAAGAGGTACATTTTACAGAGGTGACCCTGCCACGAGTGGCACGCCAGGATGGCCTGCTCTAGCTTGAATAACCAGACGACCCCGCGAGACAGGGTTTAGCAAAGAATCACTTTCTTTAGATCTTCTGCCTCGCAAGACTCGGAGATAAACAATCCAGCGGCCCAGCCAACCACAAGGGAGAGAATCCATTAAGTGCATTCATGACAGAAGTGTTCTGCGAAGCGAAGGAAGACTGTGATGGTCTCCTGCAGGAGAGATCTCTTTAACGTCTAGGTCACCAGTACCCCCAGGGCTCTCTTTACCACGTGTATAAGAAGAAGAAAGGCAGGTTATTAAATGCAAACACACAACGGTCGGTCGGACAACTGCTAGCGCCTTGAAGTCATCTTTATCCCGATGCCATGGCCAGTTATTATTTCTGGCGTAGTCGACAAGGGAAGCAATGCTTTAAAACCTTTGTAGGCGTCATGTTTCTGGCCACACGGAGGCTGCGAACCATGCGAAGCGGGTACGGCCACTGGCAGCGCTTGCTAGATAAGTGCGACCAGCCGAAATGCCAATGGTTGGCGCAGTTGAAGACGGTCACGTGGGTGGTGACACCTGTTGTTTGGCGCGTAAACAGTGCACGTCTGCGAAAAATCGGGAACATTCCACGACCCGAGCGTCTCCATATTTTCTTCCGTTCCGCTGCTGTCTTCATACTCTCAACCTCTTTCTATATCCTTTAATAATGGTATGTGCTGTCTGCCTGGATTCCGGATGGTTATTGACAAGAAACCAGGCTTCCCAGGCAACTTTCAAGTCTATTAGGTCCCTTGTCCCTTTGCTTGACCGTGTATTGGTTCAGCGATTCAAGCCTGAGACCGTAAGTTCCTTATATCCTTGGCTTTGTGGAATATAAACAGAGAAATGAATAGAAAACCGCATCTGGCATCTTCTTGCCTTCGTCTGCTACCAACAACCCTCTCCCAGAGGCCACCGTCATCGCCGTTGGACCTGGTGCACCCAATAAGGATGGTGTTGTTGTTCCTACGACTGTGAAGGCTGGAGACCGTGTTCTTCTTCCTGGCTGGGGTGGAAACTCGATCAAGGTTGGAGAAGAGGTACGTCGGCGCCCTGGTTCACCCTGGTTCACCGTCTCTGACGTGCCACGTCAATGCGTACAGGAATACTTCCTCTTCAAGGATTCGGAGATCCTTGCCAAGATTACCGAGTAGACGGTTATGGAGTTAGTCTGGAGCGCATATTCGACCCTTCAAAAGTTCGCTATCGGTTCTTAATACCATTGTTACACTAATTCGCATTTGAATCGCAACTAGCTTCGCTAGCATGTCACTATTCTATTCGGTCAATTAGAACGCATCCCCACTCAGTTTAATTTTCACCTCATCTAGAGGGGCCCTGAGGCTTCGATCGCACGAGAATGCGAGCCCTTCAAGCTCAAGCGTCTGGATGACTGGCTTTCCGGCATCCACAAGATACGGGGACGCTCTTCCATTGGAGCATGTTTAACAGTCTATATCCTTGCTTTCATCTGACTATTAGATCCATGAATCATCTCGGTCAATGACGCGGATCGAGGCAGTTTGCCGCGGTTCCATCATCCACGGACCAGACAGGGTCGCATCCTGTCGCATCTAACGGATGGCATGTGCAACCCTCCCTACTGGTACTGCAAGTGGTCCCGAGAACCCGCACATCTCAGTTATACTGGAATCATCTGGGGCTTCGATCCCGCCCACAATATCCCATTACTCGCCGCCCTACTTAATCCATTTGACGATAACCGTCGTGTTTAGTGCCGATGCTTGGACTCTTTCTCATCGCTACCTGGCATGGCAGTTGTTGTGACTTCAATCATGCTCTTGGATTCGGCTCCTTCGCCCACGGGCGTCGTGTCTCTAGCCGCTGCTGGCTGTACGCGAAATTGGGGTCTTATCTGAGGCGAGACTACGCTAGCTAAACCGTGATTGTACTGTGTGACCTCTCACCGAGGTGTTTGGACTGAACTTTCGAGTTCCAATTGCTTCCGTTGCGTATGTCCCCGAATCGTTAAGACCATATCTTTTCATCTCTTGTAGGACATTGAACAACCATCAGCCTTCGTCCTTGTTTCGCGACCCACCACTCTAAACCTCAGTCTGGTGTTTACCGTGCATTTCACTCTGCCACCTCCGCTTGCTCAGGTAATGCTAGGAAAAAATTTGGTCTCATGGTCTCAGATATGACCCTGACCTTCAAGACAAGTATATTCTGTTTCGCACTCCCGCGAAATTTGAATAACTCTAGTTCAATGAGATTGTGGACTGTCTCTGCAAGCAATACCGCATCTGCAGTTGATATCCATGCTACGACTCTTTTCTGGGTGGTTATTCTGCGACAGTAGAGTAAGGGTTGTGTATATATCCTGGCGGTCTTCACTTGCTATCTTGCGAGTCGACTTGCTGCCTGCTCTGTTGACTACGAGTACTTTAGCTGCAATTCATGCGAGGCGTATACTCCGATTATAACCAACCATGTTTGTGAGTTTGGCTTCAATAAAACCCTCGGAATCACATCTGCATTTCTTTAAATAAAGGAGAATCAAGTCCTACCCTACCCTAAGTACCAGTCAGTCAATCGGCTGACAAGAGGATTTGTAATTCCGAAAGTCGTGCTTAATGGCTGAATACGATTGACTCTGAATCTTTAGGTAAACGCCCTAGGGGGTAGAGTCTTCACAAAGTGTCATGTCAGATGTGCTTCTGAAGCCGACGGGCGCATCATGGTAGTGAGGTGAGATTATCAGATAGTATCCGCCGCCCCAAGTTAGGCTTGGCCCTGAACATTTTACCTTATAAGTAGCCTCTTAGATGCTAGCTTCGACGAAGACTAACAGAGCAGCAGCTTCCCATCGAGTAATATCTCGGATCCCGCACGGAATACGCATACATGGTCCGATCGAAATGTCCACATCAAACATCCAGGCCGAGATCAAAATGTTGCAATTGGAATTTGTTACTGCTGACCATGGAGAGTCCGATATGATTTGATTCACCTCCTCTATATATACCCCTTCTCCTCCTTTTCATCCCTCGTTTTACGTGCTCTCTTCGACATCTGCAAGTCCTACTGGGGTCTAGACCGCGGCTTCATCTGGAGAAGTCGAACCACTTAAAGGATAAAAGGAACTACTAGAGTTGTCGACAAGCTTTGCTCTCCCCGCCCCCGGTCAATTTTCAGCGATAGGGGAACTATGGTAGGTGATTCAAGTGCCCAGGAAGGTGTGATAGATGACTCGGAGAGGGGCATCTATGGGGGGGATGCGATCGATTCGCAGCAACCGACGTTGGCAGCTCCGTCAATTACTTCCCTGAAATCGAACGAGAAGAAGACGGCCCATGTACCCTCAGGCTATGGGGCAAGTTCAACATTTAAAACTGTCATGCTTGTGATGACCATGACGACTGCAATGGTGATAAACGTATGTTCTTACTCCAATGGTCGACATGAGAGTTCGTGTACTGACAGAACATGATTAGACGGCAAATAGTACTTCAATTAGTATCGCTTTGCCGACGATAGGGAGGGAGCTACGGCTGGAGGAGGGAGATTTGCAGTGGTTGGTCTCAGCGTACCCGTTGAGTTCTGTATGTCTTCTGCAAAAGATCTACCCAATTCCAAGCTAAATCCATTCGCAGGGCTGTCTTTTGCTGGCTTTTGGACGCCTAGCAGATTTATACGGCCGAAAGATTACTTTCCTTATAGGATCTCTATTTCTTATGGCTTTCACCCTCGCATGTGCCTTTCCCAGCAGTACGTTCGAATCTTCCTTCGCATCGCCTCGAGAAGCCTAAATTAAAAAACACATCAGATATCATTGCTCTGAACGTCTTGCGAGGAATCCAGGGGCTCGGTGCTGCTGCAACCATTCCCGCGTCGGTAAGCATCTAATCTGCTTCGACTCCCACAGGAATCTTAACTACGCGCGCACGTCATATAGGTTGGGATCTTAGCTCATTACTTCCCACCGGGTCGTGCGCGAAGCTGGGCCTTTGCTACATTCGCTGCCGGTGCGCCTCTCGGAGGAATTTTCGGATCTGCTGTGGGCGGAGTCGTAACTGAGTTCACAGAGTGAGTGTCGATTAAACTCCTTCGGTCCGACTATGTATCTGACGATGGGACGTCTACTAGCAAAACATGGCGATCCATCTTCTATTTGATGGCTGGTCTCACGTTTCTGTCGTTTGTGTGCGGTTGGTTTTGTATACCATTGGACAAGCCTTCTCCGGAGACAGACAGGCGTATTGACTGGCTCGGGGCGTTCATCGTGTCTGCTGGTCTGATTCTCATCGTCTTTGTCTTGGGTCAAGGAGAACTGGCGCCTAAAAAGTGGCGAACGCCCTGTACGTGTCTTCTCTGTTTTATTTGGTTTTGTTTTGTGCTCAATTTAAGCGCCCATCAGATATCATTGCACTCCTCATCATTGGCGTCATCCTCGTTGCAGTGTTTCTCTACTGGCAGCACTACCTCGAAAAAATCCAAAATGATGCTGATGCCCCATACTCAATATGGACGCCACCGCCGCTGATGAAGATGTCGATCTGGACGAGGGACAACGGTCGGTTCTCGGCCATGATGGCTATCGCCTTCCTCGAGTGGTGTTGCTTCTTAGGCTGGTCGTTCTGGATTCAGGTGCGTACCTATCACAATAGGTTTTTACCGTTGATACCTCGACGTCGACTTCGAGCGCCCACTTTGATCTTGATGGATCACTGATCAGATTGCAGTTGTACTACCAGAACTATATGGGTCTTAGCCCATTGCTTACAGTGGTGCGAATCTTGCCCATGACCATTTCCGGCATCCTCTGCAACGTCTTCGTCGGGATCTTCGTGGCGCATATCCCCATCGTTTATCTCCTCGGTACGTCACTCGTTTTCTTTCCTATATTCTCTCCTGAACACTAATCATTTTTATAAATAAAGCAATTGGCACTGCTGCTACAGGCGCTGCATGTCTGTTATTCGCAGTCATAATCCCATCCGCGTCGTTCTGGGCATTTGGGTTCCCTGCTGCGATTATCGTTGTCATCGGTGCTGACTTTGTGTTCTCGGCTGGGACGATTTATATTGCCAGAGTCGCTTTACCCGGAGAACAGAGTGTTGCTGGGGGACTATTCAACACTATGACACAGGTGGATGAGCCCGGTTTCGTTTTTGTGATTCTTGCTTACACTTTTGTGTAGCTTGGGACTGCTGTTGGCGTCACCGTCTCGACTGTCGTGTTCAACTCGGTTGCGGCAAGGGATGGAGCAGAGGCTGATAGTCTATCCAGCTATCATGCCGCGCAGTGGGCGAGTTGTGCATTTGGTTTCATCGGTGAGTTGACTGTTTGAAAGCGATTCTTTGCGACTTACTCCGGAGTTACAGGGGCAATAATTGCTATCATCTGTTTCCGCAGCGTAGGTGTTGTTGGCGACAGGAAAGCCAAAGTCGTTCATGATGAAGAGAGCCCAGCGAAGGGTGTTGCTCACAAGAATGGTGAGGTTTCTCATATGGAGAGTGTGAATGAGAAAGAAACCCCGACGGCAAAGGACCCGTAGACTTGGCCAGGGTGCCTCGGAAAAGGGGATGAATAATAGACGTTTGTCGCCGGGGGTGGGATTCTAACTTATAGGATATAGCGATTTATCTTCTAATACTGTATATTGGATACGCGCTCGCGTGTTTTTATACCAGGTTTTTAAGTGAGTGGTAATAGGAGGCTCATCCGACAAGGTGCATGCGCGGCGAAGGGTCCATGACGATTACACAGCTCGAGACAATTTTGACTTCTCCGTCCCTCATTGCCCTGGCTCTTGGCCTCGAACGCATTCAGGAATTTGTCATAGTATCGTCGGAGTACCGCTGAGGCTGGTCAAAGGTTAGCCCATTTTTTGAACTTGGTTTGAGTAATCCAAATTAAACTCACTCTGTTCCTTCCTAGATACTGGTAGTCGTTGTCATCCATTATCATATCGGGGTTGAATCTAACATTGCAGAACGCGATGAGAAAATGAAGGGAAATGCTAATGTATTGTTGGAAGGTTGGTACAATGCATCCGATACATAATGTATTCCTTCTCTATGACTGTCTCATCCGCATTCAAGTTGTCGTCGTTTAGATGCCTCCGCACGATCCATATCAAGCTAAATTGGGTCTAGAACTTTACAGAAAGGTTGGTAAGTCGTTTGAATTAGAATCGGGGCAATGACTTTGTAGTCCCAGACGCTGATACCCGTCGTTGTGATCTTACAAATAAAGGTCTGTTTATAGGAGACTATCTGTTCTTGCCAAACGAGAGGTCCATCCTTTTGATGGGTCCTCAAGCACTTACTGAGTGTTGACGGCATATTGATACCATCGCGATGAGCGTCGGTTCTAGCTGGTGACGGCAGGGAGCGGCAAGGCAGGGAGCGGCAAGGCAGCAGGGAGTTAGGATGAGGTGGACGCAGGTGTCGATGATAAGCTCGGCGCTCAACCCGCTACGAGCGCGTATGGCCTTCAACCCCGTGGCGATGGTATAATCTTGTGATGTTATTTGCACCCTCGATTTTCTTCGGACGTTATGCGCGAGTCCCCGGTCACTTGCAGAATTGCCGGCGCGGATGGATTAGGTTTCGGTGTATTGAACAGTTGGGGCATGGTGGTGATCATCGGGTTTGGTATCACCTGGAATAGGGATGGCAATTTACTACTTATATCTAACCCCTCTAGTCGAGCGTCCGAAAATCGTGGATTTGGTGGGTGATGGTGAGATCTAGGGCATCAGAGGTATCTACATAATAAGATATGCTCAGCCCCCTTGCCAGGAACCGAAACATCGTCTATATAGCGTAACCCTATCGGTAAAGATTTGAATGCCGGGCAACGCCGTGAGAAGAGAGACACGGTCAATACATTCTGTCGTCGCATGTGCGATGAGTGGTGCTATTCAGCTCAACGCGGGGATTAGGCGCCCATCGGAGCCATGATAAGTATGCCAGCGATTGGCACACAGCGGGCATCCCCAGCTAGCATTGTGGCCGCATAAGCTTCTTTCCTGAAACTTTTCGCACTTACCCTCTATCCGTTTAGGAGTATATGCATTACTTACTCGTCCGCGTGGGTGAGGAACATTCGTATGCGCTTTAGTATAATAGATTTAATAAATGGTAATTGGAGGCACGTATCACTTGCATAGGGGTCAGTACAATCTAGACAAACCTCATTGCTAGTCCAAGGATCGACATTTCAGAAGATAGAAGAGACTCGGAGTCAGCTACTCAGACTGTTTCGTAGACTTTGAATTTGTTTCCGTTGTGCCCCTGATAAATCAGAATGGGAGAACCTCTTGCTGTTGTAACACCCAATTTGGTATTGTGTCCGCCGCTCTTCACTGAGCCCTAACGCCAGAAGGATTTCTTCGAAGAGCTCACAGGAGGCCCCGTTCCTGAAGACATCATTGGCGCAGTATACACATCCCAAGACAGGGCCTGGGCTGTATGACTGGTCGGGGTCATAGACGAGTATCCAGAAGAATGAAGGAGTATGCTGATTGTCTGGAAGAGGGAGTACATCGCACCACAATGATACTGAAATATTCGAATTATTGAGCTGTTCTCGAAGGTAATCGTTGAACTCCTGGACTGAGTCGAACTGTTTCCCTCGCTGGTGAATCTCAGTATGAACCTCCGATATTATGTTTCTCAGCCCTCAGACTTTCAACTGGTCGGTATTGAAAAGTTTGTAGTGGTCGGTAGCTTCGATACTGTAGCGGTAGAGCTCGGTGTGTCGAGACGCGGCCATTTTGCAAAGAGTTTGGTAGTTTTGATGGGAGATGGGAGGAAGGCTGATGGAGAACGTAATGGTCTATATAGTATGCCACCGCAAGCTTTGGCTGTCAGTATTGTACAGCAATGGAATCTGAGAAGTCACGGGTACCGGTGATTAGAAGCCATAATCCAGGTGCCCAGATGCCATTTGAGTCAAAGCGCTTGATTTGGCGCCGAGTCCATCTAGTATCCCGAATCGGGCCTCTCTGCAGAACGACCTCTCATCCATGATCAGCCCTGATCAGCCCTGACGAAAGGAGCGTGACGTGGCTATGTGTGCACTCTCAGCTTTGTGGAAAATTTGTGACAATTGACATAGGAATTGCCCTCTGGGCAGACCTATTCATCAATGAAATGATCAGCGTTTAAAAAGGTTATGCTGACACTACGCCTCTTATCCAGTTTAGGAGCATACGTATTACTTGTCTGCGGCATTCCCTTTTTGTAGCAACTCTAACTAAATGGTAATTTGAGAGACACATGTCATTAGCGCACGATCCCTACAGTCTGCATAAAGTTCATTACTGGTCCAAGATTTGATATATCCAAATTAGAGGGTGAAGACAGTGAGCTACTCATGGGATTATTGGGCCGACTTTGAACCTATTTCCATGCGTAGCTAGTACCATCGGAATCTGCGATTCTGGCCAAGCCTCGGCTTGCTCCAATACACGTCGAACTTGATACCATGCACGGTCCTTTTGACTAAGTTGTAAGGCCGCAAGGATTTCTTCGAATAGCGCTCGGGAAGCCCCATCTGCAAAGCAGACCTCCTGGGTGCAATATGCAAACCCCAGGACAGGGCCCGGGACAGTACCGTCATGGTACACGAGTACCCATTGAAATCCAGGAACTCCCTGCTCGTCTGTGACAGTCATTGTATTATACTCCAAGTTGACGGGAATCTGCGCGACGTAGAGCTTGAATTGGATGTATGCGTTGAAATCATTGATCGTGGTCAAGTGTTCTAGGTGTCGGAGCTCATTTTCACGACGGACTTGTGCTAATACCGTTTCCAGCCCTTGGACCTCGTTGGGAGGGAGACGATTGTAGGCGCCGGACCTTACGGCCCTGTAGCCGTAGAGTGCGGTTTGTCGAAGTCGGAAGTCCATTTTTGCGAGGAGGACAGCGGTTTCGATGGGAAGAAGGCTGTTCGAGGGTATTGGTTTATATAGTCTGAGAATGTGGGCTTGAGTGTTGCCGTACATTAAAGAAATGGAAGTTGAAAAAGCCACATCCAATCCACAAGTGCTGACCTTGGAACGGACCACTTGAGACAAAGCGCGTGCATTGTCGTTGCACATCCACATTAACATAATAACCCTCTCCATCACTTCAAAGCCTCCACCCAACCCAGTAGTTCGTTGCATTTCTCCAACCATTCAGGGCCGCTTTGACTATCTCGCCAGACAGCGAAATATCGCGTTTCCATTCTCCTATTACTCTAAGCGTCTCCCCCTTGGCCTTGCGCTGACTCCTTAGACCCGCTGGTCGGAATTCGATACATAGTGTCTTTGTCATTTATGACTTTGGTGAGCTCTACTGACATCGTCTACTACTAGTAAGATGCTGCACCTGTACCTTTTTTTGCCGTAATCAACTTCGTGGTGTATTTGGGATTTTCCGTCATAGCGATACTGACCGAGCAGTCTACGCAATCCGGGGCTTGAATGCTCAGTCCTCGCCCCCCTTACCATTCGTGCATCATCTCCTCATCATAGTTTTCCTCACACTGGCTTCCGACACATATTCTTCATCAGCGCTCACCGTTTCCCGAACGGCAA
Organism: Coprinopsis strossmayeri; assembly: GCA_900156845.1. Lineage (NCBI taxonomy): Eukaryota > Fungi > Basidiomycota > Agaricomycetes > Agaricales > Psathyrellaceae > Coprinopsis > Coprinopsis strossmayeri. The sequence continues at coordinate 41,751 of FTPT01000165.1, forward strand.
GTTCTCGTGGTGACTATCATTTTTGATTGACGGGAAGGCTAAGTATGGGACAAAGTTCCGAAATACATTACGAGACGCGGACTCGGAGGCGGGGCAAGCGAAATGCAGGTTCAGTCTCAAGAAGGAGCAGCTACACGAGACTCTAGCTTGCCAGTGACTCAAGTATGTATTGGTGCATGCTGTAGTAGTAGGAAATTCCCGGATCACACGTCGTCACTGATGTCAGGCTCGACATAGATCATATACACCCTCGGGACATTAAAAATAGGCCAATGTCATCACTGAAAGCGCATAAAATTCGAAGGGGTGCACACGGTGTGTTTCAGCTCAAGTGACGCGTGTCATGCCGTTGAGTCGGCCCTCCGGCACCTGGAGGGGTCAACGGGCGCTTATTTAGGCGCCTCTTGAAAACGTATATTTGACTTGATATCTCGGTGTACTTTGGGTATATCCTCAATTAATGGTACAGGGTGCTAGCAGCAGCCAGCTAGAAGACGTAACAGACGCGTCTCTTTGTGCCTTTGCTTTCAAACTGGCACAGTTACGGCCACGTCGCATCCTCTCTTTCCTTCCCTTCCCTTCTTCGAAATAGCGCAGGGAAGAATGTCACTCCCTGTTGCTTTCGAAGCAGCACTTACCTCGTTATAATCGATGCCTATCAAGCTGTAAGGTGATGGGTACCGGTGATGAGGCACTGATGGCGAGAGTACCAGCAGGGGATCATAGCTGGATGGATAATGGTATCTGCAAGACTTACGGTAAAATCGTTGTTCGAAGGTACCATACATGCTTTGCCCTCTGAGAATCGAGCTTAGGTCTCCGCAGAAAGGTTACTAAACCCACCCAGATTATCATTGGTCAAGTACTGACTGCTGACAGCATATCAATATCGTCATGATGGTGCCTCGTGTTGTGGCAGGGACATTGAATAAACGTAACTAGGAAGGATGAGGTCGGTGATGGGCTCGGCATTCAGGCCGAGATCAAAAGTCCAATTCTCTCCTCCACCTGACGAAGCCAGGTTTCAATGGAGAAATAAGCTGTTCAAGTATTTGTCCAATAGAGAAGAATCCACTGTTGGACAGAATCAAAGATCGCCACAACGTGGAAACCTGAGGACGACTCGGGCCACGGCGGCAAACAAAACTAAACTTCTTCAAGTTGTTCCCTCTCCTCCAGCTGGTAGCGACTGCGCGACGAAGATTGTTCTAGTTCTTGTATAGCTCTTTGGAAATATCTATAGGCCTCCAATCTGTCGTCGGCCCTAGAGAACGATCATTAGGGCAGCCACTGCTTCCCAAGCCGTATGTATAACTTCTCAGTTCTATGACAGACGAGGTGCGTGTACGACGAGGGCTCTATGAAGATCACAGTGACTAAGACGATTTTTGCAGCGCTGGGCACTCTATCACTGCTCCACTGTTCAGCTCGCTTAAACGTCTGTCCGATTTGGCCTCCACGTCCCCCAGAATCCGGGAGATTACTAGGACCCAAGATGGAGGATCGGAGTGGCTAGTGCTCCGCATGCCGCACGACTACTGCCTTTCGCCGACACCGCCAGAAAAACTAGCCGTTATCGTTTATCTATCTACGGCGGCGCTCTAGCCAACTCTCGGTCAGGAGTAGTGGTGAAGATAGGGACGTCGGATGTTGGACGTATTTCGGAGGGTTGGGTTGCAAGGAAAGCGTTTGCAGTTGGCCGGGGGTGGATTACCGCAGGAGACGAGAACGAGACACCCAGAAGATGCTGTTCAATTGCATCACCCTTGTGGCAAACTTCACAAGGACAGCACAAGCCTACCCAGCGCACTCGACGAGATGCAAGTTCCATTTATTTTGGACTGTGCTACAGCTGATATCATTATAGGATGAGGCTATAGCTATAGATGTTTCACCCTAGACCCTCTCCGAGGAATCCTTCATTCATCGAACGCTAGCGACACTAACATGTCAGCATGGAATTCAATGGCGGCGATACCCCTTGGGATGTATGCGCCAAGCGGACCTATGTTTGATTATGAACACGTGGAAGGATGTCAGTCGAGGTGGTATTCGGCAGGGTGTTAACGGTGCAAGCCTCATTGGCTTTTGCTCTTATACGTCAACCTGTCTTATGGTCATACAGTGTTGTGTGGACGACGGGAGTCAAGTGCCATACCGTCGGGAATTCGCAAAGTATCGCAAGGCCCAGTAATGTGGGAAGGGGTGACGAACACGGCATGGAGTTGGGCCTTCGGTGCTGGTGCAGTGTGAAGGACGCGGTCGAGGATGCGACGGGCGAGTACAGCAACTCCACTGTCCCTATCGCCAACGCCAAGGCGTGCAGCTGGGGGCGGGAACGTGGGAGACTGAGCAGGCGACCGAGAGGCGCGAGGCCGTCTGAAGCTCCCAGCTCGTCATCATCGGCGTCGTCAATCACTGCTGCTGCAGCGATGAGCTGCAATCGGATACTGCATTGGTTAATTCTAGTCGAGCGCCCTGACATTCGGCATTTGGCGGGTGATGATGAGAGCATCAGGCGACGTAGCTTTCGTTGCCAGGAATCGACATATATGGCGTAGACCTACTAGTTAGCAGGTATTTGAAAACCAAGCGGTCCCCTGAGAAGAGACACGGTCAATACATAGTGCTACTCAGATCAACGCAGGTATCAAATATTAGGCGCCCATCGGCTGGGGCCATCTCCAGCATTGCAGCCCCATTACTCACTTACTCGTCCGAGTAGCTGATAGGCATTTGCATGTCTTGATTAGTTTCAAGACAATTGTAATTTAAAGACACGTATCGTTAGCACACGGTCACTACAATCTACGCAAATTTAATTACTGGTCCAAGAATTGATACGTTAAAAGGCTGAAGACACCGAGCTATTCAAATTCTTTCGACGATTTGCACCCTGTTTCCATACGACGCTAGTACAAGCGGAAGAAGGCGTTCTGGCAATTTCCATTCCTGTTTTAATGCCCGTGTAACTTGGAATAGTGATCGCTGCGCTTCACTAAATCGTAAGGCCAGAGCGATATTTTCGATTAGCTCGGTAGAGACCCCATCCCTGATGATGTCCATGGCACAGTATGCAGAGCACAAGATATCACCGGACATGTCTTCCTGGGTATGCCGGACGAGGGTCCAGAAGTGTGCAGGAGTATGCTGGTCCTCTGGATGAGGGCCTGGACCGTACCACAGTACAACGGGAATATTCGCGTGGCGGAGCTGGTGTTCAAGGTGTATGCTGAAGTCTTTGGCTGAGTCGAACGATTGCTGTTGACTTTCGGTATGAAGCTTTGATAGTACGCCTTTCAACCCTTTGATTTCCAAGTCGGTGATATGGAAATAAGTGAACTTGTCACGGTCGGCAAAATCGATCCTATAACCATAGAGTTCGGCGTATCGATATTCGGACATCTTGCCAGGGACTATGACTTGGCATGGTGACCGCTTCCTTTCACTGCGTTGTAAGGCCAGAATGATTTCTGCGATTAGCTCACGGGAGACCCCGTCCATGATGACGTCCTTGGGACAGAACGCACAGCTCGCGATAGGGCCTGACAGGTCTTCCTCGGTAGGGTAGATGAGTGTCCAGAAGAGTGTAGGAGTATGCTCTTCGTCTGCAAGAAGGTCTTCACCGTACCATAACACGACGGGAACATCTGCTTTATTGACCTTGGCTCGAAGGTGCGCGTTGAATGCCTCGATTGAGGTGAATGTTCGCTCGTTGTTGTCAACTTGAATTTTCGATAGTATGCTTCTCAGCCCTTCGTCTTCAAAGTGGGCGGTTTGGAAATAGTTGTCGTACTTGAAAACTGCGATACTGTAGTCGTTGACTTCGATAAATCGAAAGACGGACATTTTGCGCGTAGTGTGGTGATCTCGATACAAAGAAGGCTGCTGGAGAGTGTCCCTTTATCTAGTCCTGGCACTGTGGGATTTGGCTTTGACAATGTGTTACAGAAATGGGACCCAAGTGCCTTCAAGGGACCACTTGAGTCAAAGCGCATGCATTGTCGCCACGCGACCTCTTTATCCAACATGCCAAGGCGGGCTTATACCTCTACCTACCAACATAATTGCCCCGGCTTGAAATTTACACAATGGATAATCCTTTTTTGGAAGGGCCTTTTCTTTGGTGTACAGTGTCAGGACAACAACTGTGACGGGGTGTAACCTAAGCGCCCGTGACAGCGCATCAAGTAATCAAAGCGCTTGATTTGGCGACAAGTCCATCGATGCCAAGTTGTGCCTCTCTGTACTCCTGATCGACTAACAGCTCCGATGAAAGAAGCGTGGTGTGTACTACAGAGCTCGAGACGGTTTTGACCTCCACATCTCCACAGGTTCTGTGGCCGATGCACATCAACGGTGAACGCGGTGTAAGCTCCGTTTCTTTTTGTTTTGGGCTGTACCACCGCTGATGCCGTTCTGCGATGGTGCTAAGGCCGTGTTGCCCTGCATAAACATTCGCCCCCTACTACCTGGGTAGTGGCATGAATCAACTTTTAAGGATGCAGTAAATTCTGGTTTCATTAGGTGTTGACTGTATAGCGTAAATAAGAAATAAGAAACGGCTCTTGGTGCTCTTCACGCCGATTTCGGTATAGCTATTGATAAACATTAAAATACTAATGGCCCATCTCGTGTGCCTCAGCTGGGACGCGTACAATTTTGTACGCTTGTAGCCATTGGACACTCAAGAGTAGTCCGCGGAGGATAGCCTGGAATAGGTCAGGACAGATTACGTTGGCGTTGAGAATGTCTGGGTCACATTCCAGGTGCCCGAAACACGTGCGTAATTCATGCCAGTAAATTCTCCAACAAAGCATAGGATCCTCGCCATCGCAACGAATTGGTTGTTCACAGACCACCTCGACCGGAAAGTTCAAGTTGGCTCTCTGGAGGATTATACGGAGGGCTTTATTAAATGTTGCGATCGAACAGTCGAAATCGATGTTCTTTGTATCTTCGATGACTTCAGATAGAATGGATTCGAGTTTATGTGCAGCCATGTAACCAAAGGTGGGAAGGCTTATGGGGTGGAATTCATAGTCATAGGGCTTGACAGCGGGAGGGGCCAGCATCGTGCGCGGAATTTCGGGGGTTCAATGGGTGGAGGGCTGCTAGAGAACGCTCAGCTTATATATCTGTATCTTGATTGTGGCATTTTACCAACATGGAAACAGGGGAAAATGCCACACCATAGCCTCACGGCAAGTGGCCGTGACACAAAGGGAACTGACTGCGCCAAAACTAATCAAAGGAAAGAGATAGAATTTATTGATTAAAATTTGGTGCCTGGAACTAATAGTCTAAACCTCTACAACTTCGAGTCTATTACCCCAAAGAGGCCGGTGGAACTGGATCTCAAACTCGCTCCACTTGTGTGTCCCAGTACATACACAGACACATCGGTATTTCACTTGACATTGGACGCTACAGAAGAGACCCCGCATGATACTCCTGAGCAAGTCGAGCGAAATGTTGTCATTGTCAACGTTGGTGCGTTCCCATTCGATAGATCCCACTAGATCAACCAAGCCGTCCAGAGAATGGTAAAGAGCCCAAGCATATACACTAGTAACTTTTGGATCAAGGTGAGCGCTATGGGAAAATACCAATTGGACACCGATGGGCATAGTCAGGTTGTTAACGAAGTCGTTGAAGGCATCAACTGAGCCGAAACCCATGCTGTTCATGGTGTCCATGGCGGAATAAAGGATATTTGCCAGATCTTTCTTGATTTGGTTCGGAGCATCAAGAGGGCGAGACTCGATTGACCCAAGGCCTATCAGGTTGTAGTCGTAAAGTTTGACAGTCTTTCGGGGGGCGGGCATTGGAACAATCTTTGGGCGGACGGAGGTTGTGGGTATTGAGTAATAGAATTGGGTATTAATGTACAGGCCTCCTTTTATATGTTCACAGAGTCAAAGCGGCTGTGAGGGCCCATTGTGATGTCATGCATCACGGTGGAACAGGACGGCACCATTGTGCACTTTGCCAATTTATGGGGACATAATAGTTACCACAGATTTAATGCTGGAACACCCACACAACGCCTTTAGAAGTGGCTGCTTCCACATGATTTCGAGAGTCAAATAACGGGAGATACAAATTAGCGCCCATCAATTCCCCTTATATCGAGAACGGGAAGCCGATGCCGTTACGGACAAACACAACGCATTTGGAAATTCTCGCGATCGTGGTTCGTCCTATGACTCCTATCCCGATTTCCTCTGTTTTTGACTACAACATCGACTAGGGAGTATGGAGCCCAGCGATAAAACATTCAAATCTCGGAATGGGACTAATCTCGACAGGCTCGTACCCCAATTGGACGCCCGCCCCAGTTGGAGAGTTTATCTGTGAGTGGAAGCTTTCGTCTCGACCAGCTGCGAGACACTCCGTTTTAATTTCCCCATCCAACCTTCGGTCACACCGACCCTCGCGCGCAGTATTATTTCAAGGCCTCAGGCCTCAGGATCTATTACTCATCCTCGGCAGCTTACCGGCTCTTGAAGAACTGGTTCTTCGAGGAGGAGGGCCTGGGTGGGCAGAATCGGACGAGCCTGCCAATCCGCTTGTCCGTATCCCATCAAAAGACCGGTTCTCATATGATCGCAGCTATGGGCGGGGTTGCTGAAGGCGTCAAATGCCCAGGAAACAACCGTCCTCTGCTCTTGTCTATACAATGTACGTCGCCGTTAGTCTCCATTTCTCCCAAACTTACACTCCTCCAAGTCATTTTGTCCTACGTTGGGTTTAGTAACGCCGACTATGCTCTGTCCGAAATGCATCAACCAGGACGAACTCTGAGGATCGCAGGTCCGGTGGCGATCGTTGTGGTAACGATGTTATACTTTGCCGCTAATCCCGCGTACTTCGCTGCTGCCAGCAAAGAAGAGATCACTAGTTCAGGTCGCCCCGTGGCTTCATTGCTTTTCAAGAATTTCTGGGGCGACCGAACCGAGCGCGTGTTGTCCGGTTTCGTTGCCCTATCGGCTCTCGGCTCTCGGGAACGTTCTCTCTGTTGTAAGTTTCTACTCACCGTTCTGGGCCTTATGTATACCCATTTCTTTCCAGTTGTTCTTTCAGGGTCGCGTTAACCAGACACTTGGAACAGAGGGAATCTCATTCCTGAGCAAGTTTTGGGCCTCCGATTGGCCGCGCAAAGGCCCGTTAGCCGGGCTACTCCTTCGTAGGTTGCTTGCCACTTCCATCCCTCGGCCAATGAAATGGGTCCTCGTTAGTGCCTGGTTCTTCGGGATAGCGAATGTGTTCTTGTTCACTTTCCCTTTCTTTCCACCTCTGCCTGGGACTGAACCTTACGAGCACCTTCCGCATTGGACCCACGCAGTCGGTGGATGGACGATATTCTTGCTGGGTGCTGCATGGTGGATCTTTCGAATTCGAAGGGAAGCAGGAGTGGTTCTGTGGTTGGCTCGCTGTTTTTACATGCCGTTCGTGAAATTTCTGGTGCGAAGACCAATATAGATCTAGAAGAAAGTGCAGTCACCCGCCTTCACAGACACGTTGGACGGGGCAGCTACTAGATTTACTCCTAATACCCGGACCTGCCTTCCTCCCCATGGCCCACCATTACGAACCCGTTTACGCTGATTTCTCTTTCCTTCTCTAATGGGATTATTGTATTGTATTTTGGGACATGACATCCCATGTTGTTCGACCCTGAGCTCTGTCAGTTGTTGCTTCGAAATTTCCCAGCGCTAGCGCTTCAGCTTCGCGTTCCATCCATTCCATCAACTTCCTGTGCTCCTGTGACTTGGACTATCTTGGAGCTACCTTCGATGTGCCATGTATGTGGCAGGACACTGGACAATTCCCGCAACTTTTACAGACAGGCGACATCCTTCAACCCCTTGGACTACGGTTCCTTGTTGTTCATCTAGAGGAAAGCGCCCAACCATTTTCCTGCTGTGTTGTCTGATCTCCTCAGATCTCTGGTTTTTTTTTGCTTCGAAATTTCCCAGCGCTAAGGTTTCTGTTTCATGTTCCACCATCCTGTGCTTCGGATTATCTTGGACCTTGCTCCGGTGCTACCCTACGCGACAGCACACTAGACAAGTTCTGTGGCTTTCACGCATAGGCGACATCCTCCGACTCCTTGGATAGTTCCTTATCCTTTGGGCGCTACCCTGTTCGGTTTTCGCACTTTCTCCGTCATCACAATGATATGGGCGGCGATTGAGTTGCCTTGTTATCCATACCTTATCTATACTCTCTCGACATCCATCTCCTGCCCACTTTGAACCAGGTCTTCTTTGCGTGACAATCCCCTTGAATGGTATGCCGCTACAACTGTCCTGTCAATCAATATTCGGTGCTTCTTAATGCCAGAAGATGTTCTTCAAATTCTCTTCCCATTTATTCCTAGGGCACACTGTCATAGACCCATCCTCTTGGTGCCTATGACTGCGGACGACCCCACTCATGCACCTTGGAATTGTCATTATGAATGCCAACTGAAGCAAGTACTATTCGACGCGTCTGAAGTTGCAGCCCCCAAGCGCCCAAGAAAACGTGCATGGGAAAGCGCCTAACCGGCCGGATCTACGTGTTCCTGCCTCCCACTAGTACGTGCCATCTAAGTCCCGGTGTATAGCTGAAACACTCAATTTAGTAATATGCCTTCAAGGGGAAGCGGGACGAGGCACGATCGTCAGGCGATCCTAGTTGATATTGGCATGGGCTCTTGCAAAATATCATCTTTTTCATGGAATAGAACGGACAGGGAGACTGGAGTTCATTTGATTCCATCTTCTTGTCAATGATACGGCCATGTTGTTGCAGAGGCTTCGTTTTGTGTGTTCTTACTTCTATGTACGTCTAATTAAGGTTCTAGTTTCTAGATACGATGAACTCGTACTCGAGGTGATGCCGAGCCTGCCAAGCTCTCTGAAATTTGCATTCAGTACCCTTTCTTAGGTAAGGAACCAGGGCTTCCACAAGTCAAGGTATTCTCTCGTGTGGTCGCGTGGATCCTTGAAAAGTCCTGTGTGTGTGTATGTGCATCGCCCGATGTTGGGATTTGTTTCAGATTAGGGTCACCTCTGACGGGATAGTGAGCAGCTGTAGATATGATTGCTTCCCGGTTGCCACTTTAGGCACTTTGGCGCCGGAAGACAGGATCTTGTTACACCAGGTCCATCAGATTGGGACAGACCTGGGATGCCAGAATGAAATTGGGATTAAGGCCGAAGAACATACTCAACAGGACGGATGAGGACCTGTATATAAGCGACACCATCACCGGGGTATAGTATATATCGGCATCCACATCCTCACTTTCCATCAGGCAGCTTCTACTCTTTGGAATCCAATAGCTTGGCCTTCCCTTCTGCACAAAATGAGCCGTATGCGTCTGCCTTGCCTACCTGTCTTCCTGCTAATACAAAGGCGTACAGACACTGTCCCACAGTACAACAATGCTTGCAACCTCATCTTTGGCCAGACTATTCCTATCAACGTTCACCAGGTTGACAATCGAACCTGGTATGCGGAAGCACGAATCCTTCGGAGTTGGTTTTTTTCCTTGAGCTCAGGAAGACATTACTGACAAGCGAAGTGTAGGTGGTGGGAGTGTAATCGTCATGGGGAATGGAATCGGGCCAACTATCCAGGCGGCAAAGGATAGTGCAGCAGCTGAAGCGTATGACCGTCTTTGTGCCATCTATGGGGCCCAGTATAACCTTCCTCCATTGGTCTAGTTCAGTCTTGATTTGAGATTCCATTGGAATAGTGCCTTTGGACACTCTGTCATGTTCAAACATGTCCTTCAGCTCCATTTCGAGCCGCATGGCGAGCATGAGCAGAACTCGTGTAGATCACATGTAGCCCAGTATTTAGGCGCTGTATTAGATAGCCAGGTCTATTTATTCCGTTGCATTCGAGGATTGTTTGAGGAGTCTCCTCAGCGTGAGTAGCCCTTCGGACCTCTCCACCACTCTTTGTCCTAGTATTGTCTAAGCATAGACGGCTATTGATCTACCCATTAGTTATCTATTTATTGGTAAATTTTATAATACATACCTTGGATATAGGCAGGTCTTATATTCCTGTAATGGGGTGGCCTTCATTTGGATTATATCACGACTTGTCCGACGATGAGTGCTATCCAGAAGCTTTTGGCATGCAAATGTAAATACGGAGAGCGCCCCTCCAGTCGCGGTGACAACACTGGATGACAGCCCGCCTGATCCAATCCACTGGCAGCAGTTTGCGAGCACAAAGAGGATTCCATTTCCAGAGAATTAATTAAAATGCACATGGCATGGTAAAATGGTAATGGTATGCTAGATAGATACTCTAGATAGAACCCAGTCAGGGTTACTGGGATTAGCTAAAGGTCAAGAGAGGGAAACGCCCGCTCATGACGCAGCCGAGGAAGCGGGTTTTTCCCATATACAGCGACACAACCAAAGTTTCGACGCGTTGTAGCCACCAAGATATGGTCTCCAGGCTTCAAATTCGGATTACCTGACGCCTTGAGCAGCTCTTCATCCACTGGTATTGCATGTAAGACGATGTTGTCTTGGTAGTGAAGAGATGCAATCAGGCACTCAACGATCATCCGACGTGTCACGCAACGTAGATGTCCCCTTGGAGCACCTACCCCAGATGGCGGTAGGACTGCTCCTAAGCACCTCTGGAAAGCGTGTATTTCTAGGATGACAGATGCCAGTTTGGTTGTACCTTAATATCAGGGTTGTATCAGATAAAAACATTAGAGAATTTTTGAGGTAGGCTCACCTTGTCGCAACTCCCACTCGCCTTGATACACTTCAGGGTCGGTTATTATGGCTTCGTCGGAAGGTGAGACAATAACAAATTCATCGTCCCTTGTATACTCCGTCGGTTTTTCTATAGTCTGCCAACGCCCAACTGTGAGATTTGGAACCAGCTTCTGGAGAAAGTCCAATGGCTTTGGACGTTTAGGAAATTTTTTCTTGGTCTCCTTGAACTTCCCTTTGAATTCTTCAAGCCCCTGGTTAAGAGCTTCCAGCTCGTCACTTAACTTTTTTATCTCTTGGGAAGGCTCCACTAATGTTACCGGAAATATGAGGTGTGAGAGGGGAAATTTGTCCTTGATTGATTTGATGCGATTGTGATCATCTTCGCTGTTTTCCTCACTATAACGTCCAGACAAATCGTCATCGAGGGCGCGTAAGAGTCTACCAGCAATACGAATCTTGTCTTCCGACGCCATTTTAGACTGTTGGCTACTGAGATGGATTGAGAACCTGAATTGAGGTGATGCGAAATAGGGGGAAAGATGGGTAATAGCGTCGAAAAAGAGAGCAAACACGAGTTTAAAAGGACCTCCAGGAGGGTGGCATGGGGCATCAACTTCAACCGTGTTGGAAACAAAGGGTCACTACTTACTGCATCAAAGCGCAAAGCGCACCCCATTTTTGTGCTCTCCAAATGCGGCGTTGAGGTGCGGTGTTACTAAACTCGAGATCGATCTGATGATTTCTCTGACTTTATAAAAGATTCAAAGCAAGGCGTTGATTGGGCGTTAAATCAACTTAGAGAAGCTCCGATACCGATACTTCTTGTATTTCCATTTCTGGTCTATATTAAATACAAAGATCCCAATGTATCCCTCCTACCAGTAAGCGGCAAAATCTATGTCCCATTGGTTATTCTGCGCCACGATTCAGATGCTGCTAATTAGTAGAGACCGCACGGTATCGAGAGCGAAGATGCAGGAGGGGCGTGCAGTATATACCGCTTTTGCCTTAGTAACGCCACAGCAAGACGCGTGGTAAGCGCCCGGGTAAATAGGGACAAACATTGATGCAACGAGCTCGATACGACGACGGCGGATACCCGAGTGGCAATGCCTATTTCCTCCCTCTACGACAATACTGGCATACTCTTATGCACACCATGGGGCAACTCCCAATTTCTTCTCCACACTCAGAGCAACCATGCACTTCCCGATGAATTCACGCCGAACGTAGCCAGGTATCTCGAGGGTTTATCGCAATCCATCGTCGACATAGATGGCGAAATCGCGGTCCTACAGCAGAGGAGGAAGGAGGTATGGGATAGGAAGCAGCAAATTCTTCCTATCATGTCTCCTATTCCCCGCGCACCAACAGAGCTGATAGCCGAAACCATAACATTCGCACTCTGAGGATGGCACGGGAACAAATCATTCGGCTTGGGGGAGCGGAGGCAACTGATAGATCTTCGTTCCGTGAGTTCCCTATGGAGAAAAACAACATCCTCTACGCCTCGCTTGTGGCGAAGCCTACAGGTACAAGTACACGATTGGGAGCATTATCGGAACCCCGAGGACGCGGCGGCAAGCTTCAAGAATGTGTCATGGTTCGCCCGTCGTGGAGTTCAGGGCGCTCTATTGAACATAACAGGCGGGTGCGCCGCTACGCAATCTCGACGCATCCATATTTTTATCCTCCTTGGATCAATACGACCTGAAATCGGTCACCCTTGTGTTTCACACCCTTACATTTACACGAACTTTCGAGGTCAACAGTATGCTACAAACGAGCGGGTCATCATTCCAGTTCCTACGCAACTTAACTCTGGCCATACCGGAAGTAGCCGCCATACAGTCCCTAAACTACCTTTCTTCCTCTCTGACTTGCTTGGAGAGCCTCTCACTAAACTTCGAAGCTGCCGGCTACGGTGATATCCCCCTGGTAGGGCCACGACCTTTCACCAGCGACCATTTGCGCTCACTTCGCCTGAGCTACACATCAATTTCTAGGGATAACTTCATTTCGTTTCTTCAAGGTCTCCCGGCCCTCGAGGAGCTACTCTTAGCTAGGTGCATGGAAGATAATCAGGAAGATCAGGCTGCGGGTGTTGAAGCCATTGACCACTCATTGCGATACCTCATCCTCCAAAGTATCTTACGTTCCCAAATTTATTCTACCCTTGACACTTCGTCTCTGAACCTCCTCCAATTACTGGGAAAAAGTCCATCTATCTCCCCCTACACGACAATTTTTGCGCGGTTGATTGCGGGATGTAACTCCGTGCCAAAACAAGACTTTGTCTTTTCATTGGAACATACCGTCTGCTTAACACCAAGGGAAGTTGTCCAAATTACCGCTAGTATCCCTACTCCTGTTCATCGAATTGTTGTTGACAATCTCGGTTTTCTTCACTGTCATGCCAGGGATTCCCAAAAATTTCAGGGAGGTTGAAGTTTACGATGTTGAGGGATATGTTTCCGAAACTTTTGATTTGGAACCATGGGCTAGGCTTCTTCGCTAAACTTACAATGTTGGCGCGGTTATATCTGAAACTGTTAAGGTTTATCTCCCCCGTGACAGATCGAAAGCAGAAGAGGTACAGATTGAAGCCGGGAGACGTTTACTGGCTGAGGTTGGATTCGATATCTGGTCTGTCTCTGCCGCCACTTTTAACGGCATGCTTTACTATACAGCCAATCCGGTAGTATTCACATACTTTTCGCCAGCTGGTAGGACAACTTGATAAGTATCCGGGAAAAGGATGACGAGGGGCCCTGTAGAACACGTTACACGCCTCCTTCTGTACACGCAGCACAGCCATCATCTTACAAAGAGGAATAGTACTGGCTAACTGAAGCCCTATTGACCATTTATGCGCCGTAGACAGTCATGCAGCGAAGACTCCGGATTCCTGAAAGCTAAGAGTGGTTTCCACCTCAAACGTCATCGACTCCTAATGCACACAACGCTTGAAGGAGCTGTCAAGTGCACGAAACCTTACCGAAGCACTGACGCAACGTTCATTGGAGTCACTTCGTACGTTATCATCCATTCCACTTGGGGAACAAGTGGTTTACGGGCCGTCAAGCGGCATTCTCCGAGGCCTGTTGGCTAGAGGCACAGCCCGCCCCCCACGATCACTGGGTCAAATCGATTTGTGAATTTCCTCCTACCAGGAATATTTGAATAAGAGATCCCGAGCACTTTCATATCCCCATTACTGGCCCATTCAACACGCCAACCGCCGTCCAATCTTCCAGCCGTCTTTCTCAATATCCCTTCCTGCCTAAATTCCCCAATCTCGTCGCAGTCCACTGCATAGCATTAGCCTAAATCTAACTAGGAGAAACTCTAGCCAAAGGGTACCAGTTGCCTACTGGACTGTAGACGGCCTAGCTTATGTTTGGCGCAAGCATGGAAGCATTCTGGTAAGTTATTAAGCTCGTCCCTTTATCTGGGGTAACCCCGCATGACACGTCAGTCTCTTGGCCTGCACCCAATTAACCCCTGTGCTTAAAGGTAGGCTGTGACTACAATAAGTAGGCAAACAATAGGTGTATATTCTCACGCTCAATTCTATTCAGTTTCGCACCGTTTGGGCTCTTGACCTTTGGCTTCCAACATTTCCCTTGAAATGGTTCCCTTTGCCTTCAAGACGCTACATATCTTCTGTTTTCTGGTACGCATCTCCTCTTTAACTGTTATGAAGACATTATATCGCTAATCACCCAAGAGCAGGGTTTATAGTTGGCCGGAATTTACGCTTTCCGAATGAACCTCGACAGCGAGATCGTGGTTCCCTTGGACGAGACATTCGACCGCATCCCGATAGGCACTGAATTGGTTGGGCAGATAGAAGGGTATACCTTCCTTCCATCGCCAATCTCTCGTCTTCCCCCTGAACTGGTCGCTATAATCATAGACGCTGCTCTCCATGGCCCAAAAAGTGCTTTCGACGCGACAAGACGCAGGAGGTTTGCGGAACTGCGGAGTGTCTGCTCGGGGTGGAGATGGTTAATGTTTTCCATGCCTCACTTATGGTGTAGCCTCGAGATCGACTTAGATGATTGGGACGATCATGGCGATCCGGAGAGCACGACCTTGGATATGATCGAGAAAGCCACTTCATGGTTTGCTCGGGCGGGGAAAGGGAAGCTATTCGAACTGATCTTAACATCCACTCGAGAGTACGGCTTGAAGAAATTGGATTTCCCTATGCTCGTAACATTCCTAGTCCACTCCCATTATACCTGGGGCACCCTCAAGTTCGAATCTCGTGTACTTGAATGGCTAGAGAACGTGGCCATTACTAGCCTTACGACACAGGGAACACCATGGGACACTGTTCAAAATCTAACTTTGGACTTGGACATCCTGAAACTTCGCGAGCTGGGCACAATCTTCACGGCATTTCCTCGACTCGAAAGTCTATCCCTCAATGCACCTTTGTACCTGTCGTACGAAGACAGCACATCGTTCCATCATTCGAATCTTAGGTCTTTACGCCTGTCCGGCATAGCAGGGTCACTTCAGGGCTTTGCTAACTTCACGTTAGCATTCTCCGCTCTCCGAGAGCTGTTTGTGGTCCATTGGGGGGATTGGATTGACCTAGATATCCTGATGCCAACAATCCACCCTTCCCTCGAACAATTTATCGTCATGGGACAATCGCTTACGACCACCTCGGTTCTATTGTCAGCATTCACATTTCCTTCACTGCGCCTCTTGCGTTTTCTGAACGTCCGTTGCGATATATACACCAATCAACCACAAGGGTTGAACGAGCTCATCGCTAGGTGTAATCCCGATGACTTGACGGTCTCCCTAGAATATTCAAAGATGCACGATGCAGCAATTACGAACTTGGTCGCTCCACTTCCCGTTGTTCATCGCCTCCACGTACGCGATCTGTCTTTCCTTGCCGGAAATGATTTAGATCTTCAACCCACGTTTCCTGATTCATTGGGAGAAATCGTGTGCATGGATTTCTCCGCCCTACTCTTCCTTCCGTTAGCCCAGGCCATTCGATCTCGCTTCGCTGCTCGTCATCGCGTCGTCAAGGTCTACATTCCTTACGGTGAAGTCACGAAGAAATATGAGTTCGAAGAAGGAGTACGCCTGATGCGGGAGGTGGGGTTTGAGCTGGACCGTGTGCCGATCTCGATTTTGGACCGGATGCTTGACCGTTGTGCCACACGAAGTCATGACCTTCGGAGTCATCCTGTGCGTCAGATCCGAAGCGACCGCTCGGGCTTCGAGTAGGAGCTGTCCCGTTGGCAGAGCAGATGAGGCCATTCCCTTTCCTTTGCTCACTATACGGGACCTTGGTTTTATTCCAACACATTCCATCGGATTCGGCTCATCCCCATGAAACAGGGTAGCGAAATGGAGGGAGAGCGAGGTGATTATGGGCCATCTCGATGCACAATTCACTCAATGCTCGACTGTTTTTAGTAGTCGGACTACTGGAAATCACGGATCTCCCCCATCCACATACACGACTTGGACTCGGGGAAGCCGGGCAACATCTTTCTTTCTTTCCTTTTTTCTTGTCTCTTTGAAATTGGGCTATCTGGGATATCATTACCTCCAGGGTAACACTTAGCGAAACTGGGATACTATGGTTGTTTTCGGTTGTATCCTTACCAGGCATTTCCGTTCAATTTTCCTTTTTCATATAAATGCATTTGTTAGGACTAATGGTAAAGGGTCGTACTACGAGTACAGCACTAGTTACACCAGTGCATAGTACAATCTTGATAGTAATTTATCTATGGTGTCATCTGAGTCTTGTCCCTCAAGTGTCAGCTTTCGTTGACATCGGTCCCAACACGTTGTGGCGGGGTATATTTCCTCGGCTATGATGCTTGACATCATTCTATCGGTGCTTAGTGCTCAGATTTCAGCGTCGAACGTGGGGCAGCTGCTGTGGCGCTGACAAGAGTTGGTGAATGTTGAGCGCCACCTCGAGGGATAGTCTAAAAAACGTGTGGGGTGCGCTGCTCTTTGTCGTGCCATAGGTATGCCCATTCCTGGATTTTAACTATCTTTAGATCCTTAGGAAACAACGTTCGAACTTGGTAGTTTCCTGTTTGGTTTTATGAATGGAGGCATCAGTAAGCCAACTCCACCCTTCTCCATGTTGTAGAGAGAAGTCAAGCTTATGGAGCAATCAGCATACGGCTGTCAAATTAGTGCTGCCAGAGTGGATAAAGGCTCGGGTCAGCCTTGGCTGAACGTGCTCTATTTGGTAAGCCACCCTCCGAAAAGGGAAGCAGACTGCCTCTACTGCCGAAGTCCACGGGCGCTTGATGGGCGCTTGAAAGCCATTGATGATTTAGATCCGAAAATAGACTCTCCGATGGCGACGAATCTTTCTAACTGTGGCTTGGATATACGTCTAATATGATTCTAGGTAGAATGTAACTTTCTCGAGGAAGTCGGTGAATCGCTTGCTAGGTTAATGCAGAGCCAAATTGGAACACCCGGCCAGGAGAAGTAGCGCTCATGACGGAGGTGAGAGTCCTGCGTTGCCCTGTGCTTGCAGGTATAAAAGCTAGAGGACTCATTCAGATTTTCTTCAGCACTCAGCTACATCGTTCTTTACTCAGCGACTCTTCACTCTCACCAGCTCTCTTTCTTCCCTTGCCACAATGTTCTCTCGTTTCAGCTCCCTGTTTGCTGTTGCTCTCGCTGCTACAGTTATGGCTGTCCCTACCACCGGCGGCGGTGGTGGCACGAGTGGATGTAACGGTGGCACCGTTCAATGCTGCAATGCCGTCCAGGACTCCAAGTCGTTGAGCTCCAGCACCCAAACTCTCCTTGGGAACTTGGTCGGGGTTGCCAACCTCGGTCGATTGACGGGCCTCGTCGGTCTCACCTGCACTGATGTCAACATTATCGGCGTTGGTGGTGGTACCGACTGGTAAGTTCATCTCGCCTGCCTACTGTATTCAAATGCTGACCCGCACATAGCAACCACCAACAGGTCTGCTGCACTGGCAACAACTTCAGTAAGATTGCGGATTACCTTACTTCTCTGTTTTGCAAACTTGTTTTATTAACCCATCGCTCTCAGGTGGCACTGTCGTTTTGGGTTGCACCCCCATCAATATCGGTGTTTAATTCCCTGAGCTGGGACCTTGGTCGCTCTTTTATTCTTCGCAAGATGTCATTGGTAGCTGGACTAGTTTGCTAGTAACATCGGACTTTGTGTTATCCCCTGAACTATTTGCTCGTATCTACGGTCCTTGTGTAACGTCCCACATTCTCCCCAATCGCTGTTGGAATGTTCCATTTCTCCATCCGCTCCAGTCCGAATTGAGTAGTCCGAATGATTCGTCAAAGTTGATCCTTCCTTCTCTGACATAGTAGCTCCCCTGCAAAGCCCAATACGCCCACTCTGCATCATTGCTCTCCATGTAGCTAACCAAGCATGCGACATAGGCGTTTTCGTCGGCTGACGGACTGTTCTGGTTCCATCCGAACTCGCTCAAGAACAAAGGTCCGGTGTACTCTTTGTTCTGCACCAACAAATACCCTGCCCTATCGCCCATTAACTTCTTATGCTCATTGCAGTCGCGAGTTCCGAAAGTCCATTGGTAGTTATGGAACTCCCAAACCAGTTTATCGCCGAATTTACTGCGATCGAGCATCTTGTTGTAGATGAATCCGAGGTCGGTCGCGTACCCGACACCGCCAACGATGATTAAGAGATTGGAATTGCTGGAACGGACAGCACTAGCGCCTTGGGTGACAAAGTTGTACCAATCGGCGTGGTTGTTTCCATCTTGGCTTCCTACAGCCCGAAGTTCGTTACGAAGGGATATGCCGATGACGTTCGGGTGCGATTGGGCGAAAGAAGCCATGCTTCGGAGGCCGTTAAGCCAGTTGTTGGCGTCGAAATACCGACTGTTGCCCGCGTTATATCCCGAAGCGGTCGACCACCACCCGTTCCCATCACTTGTCCCACAACACCACGATGCGCGAGAAACATGGTTGTCGAGGATGACCATGACGTTTCGAGCTCCCAATTCCTGAATTACGCGGGTGTAGGTCGATTGAGTCGTGGCGGAGGAAAGCCAGG
Source organism: Coprinopsis strossmayeri (assembly GCA_900156845.1). Lineage (NCBI taxonomy): Eukaryota > Fungi > Basidiomycota > Agaricomycetes > Agaricales > Psathyrellaceae > Coprinopsis > Coprinopsis strossmayeri. Next base: position 60,579 of record FTPT01000165.1, read on the forward strand.
AATTCTTGGAGACGGCTGTGTTGTAGAGGGTTTGCATTGCGGAGGTGCTAACGCCTGCTGCCGAGGCTGCTGCTGTGAAGGAGTCTGAGACACGTTGATTGGGGTTAAGGGCCATGTCGATGGAGAAGGTCAGCCGGACACAGTTGAAGCGGTTGGAGGAAAGCCATTGGGCAATGTTAGCTATAGGCTGGTGCTGCAAGCCCTCTGGGATGTTAGCCTCTTGGTGACCAGCCCAGTTGGCGCATCGGAGTTTCACTCGTTGACCGGTATTCGCGTCGAGAATCCACCGCCCTGAGCTACGAAGGACGATGGCATTTACAGCGTGCACGAGTAGAAGTAGAATTAGCTGGGCTAGCATCTTTCGCGCGAATCGTCCGGTTAGAGGAACAGACGTTTTGTGTTTTATACATCTTCGAAGACGGAAATACAAGGCCAGAATTTGCGTAGGGATTTGCCGGTGAATCAGCGATGCGAGGCTCGTACGGTTCGGGTACTATGAGCTTGGGTCTGGCGCACTGAGAACTGGGGTCATCTGAGAAAGAAGTCCCGACGAAGGAAGGCGAAGCAAAGGTAATGTCGTATATCTAACGTCTCGAGCTATATCCGGCGATGCGAAAAGATGGACTTCGAGAGGCGTATGACCGTTTTCGAAGGCAATCTACGTCGGTCGACAGGTCTGGGCAGGAAGGCGTCCTTTCTACGTTTCATCACAGCTAAAGAATTCAGGGCCAGGGTCGCACTAATAGCTTGTCGGGACAGCAAGCAGGATTGGTAGCTTTAGCCCCTGAAAGCTGCCGGTGACCCCGGTCCCATCGCGGAAAGTTCAACTCTCAGTTCCATAGCGGGTAGACGGAATACGGAGACGGAGGGGATGACTAGACTGCAGTGGGAATTCTCCGGTCGGGGCCCCCTTTTGTACAGATAGACAATGGAATAATAGGGGTTATCCAAAGTCTTATCTTATCAACCAGAACGGACCTTGTGTACATGTAATGCGTATTCTCTCTGCCGTTAATCATCAGGGTCATACCAGGCTGGAACGCCCCCTAATCAGTCAGAGCGAGGTCTAGAGGGCAGTCAAAAGGTGGCGTTCCCATCGATGACAGGTCTGGATCGCCTTTATCCTCCTTGTCCTCTCAATTCTACCTCGAACGACCTACACAATCTGAATATCGTCCTAGATGGCTTCCAACGCTGCTGAGCTTTCAACCTTGAGTTATGCTCGCTATGGCAAGACGAATGTCCGCGTTTTTCGGATCGTCCGGGAAGGCAAATGGCACCACACCGTCGAGTACAACGTAGAGACACTGCTCGAAGGGGACATCGAGACCAGGTAAGCGATACCTGCCGAGTATGAAATCCAGACGAAACTTAGCCAGAGCATCGAAGTTATACGCAAGCCGACAATTCCGTCGTCGTCGCCACCGATTCTGGTAAGCCGGTGTTTGTCGTTGTGGTGAACGATCCTTGCCTTCTGACCACCACGATCGACAGTCAAGAACATAACCTACTGTGCGTTTCATCGGTCAATCTGGCGGCTGGCGCAATTCTGACATTTGGCGGGGTAGATTTGGCCAAGGTTTCGCCTCATATTCTCAATGCCGAGAAGTTTGCTCTTCATATTGGCACGTTCTTCGCGTCCAAGTACGCCCATATCCACAAGGTCCATGTCACCATCGAGCAGTTGCGGTGGAAGCGAATCCTCATCGACGGCGAGGAGCACCCACACTCGTTCTATAGAGATGGAGACGATAAGCGTGTCGTAAAGGTGGTGGTGCGTGTTAATATCTCGATTCCATGTTTGGCGGGTGACTATATGCGTTTCGATTCGTTCAGGTTGATGCCACGGCAGGCAAGCACACTCTTGTCGCTGATGTCAAGTCTGGTGTCGTCGATCTCCTTGGTGAGTTCCCTGCAAACCAGATCTTTATCAGACGGCTGATAGCAATCTACAGTTTTGAAGTCGACTGGTTCAGCCTTCGAGGGATTCTGGAAGGACGAGTACACAACCCTCATCCCTGTCGACGACCGCATCTTCTCAACCTCCATTGACCTGTCGTACCATTTCAAAGACATCAAGTTGGTTGCTCCTCAAGATAACCAGAAGCTCGAATTCCAGGTGCCTCTGAAGAAAGGGGATGCTGGCTATGAAGGAAGTGTCTGGGACGAAGACGTTCCCACCCGTGCCAGGGATGCAACTTTGCAGACTTTCGCTATTGACGAGAGTGCCAGTGTTCAGGTGAAAAAGTGCTAACATCCAAAACCCTCGTCTCAGCGTTGACAGTTCTTCCAGGCTACACTCTACAAAATGGCTCAGAGAATCATCGCCGAAAATGCCGGTATTCAAGACGTTACCTATACCCTCCCCAACAAGCATTATATCCCTGTCGACATGCGGTACATCGGACTCGACAACTTGACTCCGTGCGTATCTTCTTCCTTTCGTCTGTTTGCCCTTTTCCTTGAATTCTCGTACCACTTTGTGGGTCTTCTCTTTCTGCCGTTCCTCCTTTTCTCCGACTCTCCTGTCCGTCCAACGTATCTCGCAAATCGCGTTGCCGTATTGCGGAGCACCCCGTCTAACTCGGCTCCCTCTATATGTCGCAAGTCCACGTCCACGGTCGTCCGGCCACAGAAACTGCTTTTGCCTTGATTCATTTACCCTTTTCCGCGTCTGTTGCGACCCTTGCGTGTACAAGTGTCCCGTATTACCGCCGGTATCGTTCTCCTTTCGTAACATTGGCCGGACGCGTCGCACCGCGTTTTAATGTCCATCCAATATTGCTCCTTTCTTCTTGGCCCTTCTTCCGACGATCCGAAATTGTTTACTTGGATCGTCTCTTCATTTCACTTACACTCCTTCGTTTCATTTCAATGCTTCTGGTCCCACCCACATCCGAGGAATTCCAGAGATCATGAAGATAATCCGTCTCGGATTCTCAGCGCTTTACTGATGCGTCAGGTTCTTTGCATCTCCGTTATTCGTTCGATCTTCGCGCACTTGATTCAGCGTCGTTGCTAAGCGCGGCCGGCCAGTCACCGATCTTCTGAGAATCTGTTTTTTTTTTTGGGCTCCCCTTTCTCTTTACTTTCGCGGCATGATCGTTTGGGATGTAAGCATCATCCCTTGGATACGACATCTCTCATGACAATCATCATGTCGATTGCTTCTGGACATCTTTGGATTCGATATCAGAGTCTCCGAACATCGGTTTCCTGTCTGGCGAGTGGGTGGTTACCCGCCGTCGCTGCCATAAGCATTCCAAATTGGCTTTTGTGTTTATCGTTACGTTGTGTTCTATTACCGCCTTGGAGACCTTTCGTCCGTCCGGCGGGCGGTTCGCTGCTTTTAGCATTCTCTTCTTCTCATTGGTTCAAGCGGATAATTTGTGATATGATTTCATTATATGGATTAAGTGGACGTGGGCAAGCCTGGGAGACATTGGAAGTCGAGCGAGTCTAGATGTTTCCAAATACGTGGACGCGTGCTGCGCTTCTGGATGCTGCTGCAGTCAATGCAGCTCGCTATCTGTAGCTGTGATTCCTTTCACATCTAGTTTCATTCATTGCGTTACGCTTTTTCTGTCACTTATACTTCCCTGGATGGCGATTTCTTTCACTCGGTGGTCGATTAACCTTTGACTTACATATCCCCACTTACATCTCTTTCTTTCGTTTTGCTGGGAGTTCCGTATTCCAAGCATGGCTATTCGTGCCCGTCGTGGCGAACCCTCATTGGCCTCATGTAATGTCGTCATTGGGGTTCGAAGAAGTGAATGCTTCTGGACTTCCACGAATCCGGTCGAATCCGTTCTTTTGCCGTCTCTATTCCGAGACCCGTCCTTGACGCTCTCCGACGACGCCTTTCGACTTTAACGAATGGCGGGCTCAATGGGCTGTGATTGGCTTGCTGCCTTCACAGAGAGTCGTTCTCATACTGGACTCCGCCGATTGAGCGCATTGTCTCGTTGATGATCTCTCAATTGAATAGGGGAAGGTAGCAACGGATTACGAAGGTGATGATTGGGCACGCCCGCTTGAAGGTCCTCTTTAGATGGAACCTCCGATTGGCCCGCTGTTTTGCCCGAACCAATCACACTTCAGGATCTCCCATGCAGTTAATTCTACCCGGGATACGTGCTGCTTCCCTTTTCTGTGGTCCTTCCTGTGGTCCTTCCTTTGCTTTGCATTCAATGCCGTTCTTTTTTCTTTCATTTCGAACTTTGTATGGCTTCTGTGACTCTTCGAGACGAGGCGAGCAGTGTTCTCAGTTCTCGATTACCCTTGTTTCCGATGCTGTTACCTTTTTATGGGGATCGGAGCTCTCAGTCTGGGGGACTCGGAGTCTCTCAGGCTTGCCGCGGTTTATGCATGTGTACCACGAGACCTCCCTATTTTCCCGGCACCGGCTAGTTGGGCCTGCTTGGATTGGGGTGCAATCTTAGCGCGTTGTTACCATTGGGAGGGCACTGAGCTAACCGGATGTGGATATATGTTTCGTCGATTCGATTTGATATCCTGTTTCGCTTTCATTTCGTCTCGTTCTAATCTCGCTTTTGAACGTGTGCGGAATTGAAGGGACTTGTGATAACCTTTCAACGCCATTACATTAACTCGATCCATTGAATGAGTGGCGGCGGTTAGCCGTTCAGTGATGTGCGAGATTAGATATGATTTCTATTTTTGTTTTTCATTTCCCGTTGGACTTTCGATTTCTCCTTTCTTTACATACCTAGGTCTCTACATATGATGCAAAGGATCTCTGCTAACGATTTACTCTTTTCTCCCTTTGGAACAGATCTCAAGCTGAAGTGTTTTGCCCGGTTTCTGCGCCTAGGTACGTCATTTGTGCTGGTCATTGCCCTCTTGATTCGGTCGTGTGCCCTTGCACTTCTCGTTCTCGTTGTTAACGTTCTTTGGTTCTTTTCTTTCCTCGTGTTCATCTTCTTTGCACGTTCGTCCGTTCTTTCCTTTTTCTTCTTCGTTTCTTCCCTTCGATGGTAACCGGCGACTTTCCAAATCGTCGGATACATACCTATGATGTATGGAGCGACGATGAGGTCACATACCTACAACTCCGCCGCGCGAGCGAAGAAACGGTGTCTTTTGGGCGATCCAAGATTTCGGATGGATTGTCGCAATGATGATGTCGATTGTTTTGGGCACGTGCGTGTGATGTGTTGTGGGATTTTGTTGGATTGAATTCAGTTGGGCTGGAAGCTTGTTTGAATGGATGGATGGATGAATGGGAGATAAATGGGAGCGCGGAAGAAGACGAGAAGGCAATGCACCCTCGTGTTTTTTTTTTCTTGCATCGCTTGGATTGACCCCTTTCTATATGAGGGGGGTGACGGTGTTATGATGATGAAAAGGGATCCTTTTTTTTATCTGCGAGATTGGTGGGTGAGTCGATGTGAATCGTTGTGCGTCAGGAGAAGGAGCGGGAGTTGAAGAGGATCATGAAGGCGGTGTTTTGTTCTGCGATCCCTTTCTTTTCTTATTCTTTACTTTCGAAGTGAGGGACGGCTGTTCGCTTCTTTTTTGTGATGTTTTGTTTTTTCCTGTGTTTTGTTTGGGTCGAGCTGCTGTTCGTAGCACGGAGACGGACAATGGACGCCGTTCCTCTCACCGCGCGCTGCATGATACCTCACTGCCTCAACTACGGTTATTATGCCTTCGGGTCCGCGCCGTCCCCCTATTCACTTTTTTCCACCCTTTTTTACTCTTTTTCGTTCTTCTATGCTTTTATTTCAAATTGCCTTTTTTCGATTTTTGGGGGAGTGGTCATGATGATGAAGGTGAACAAGGCTTGGCTGACGTCTTTTGTTTTGGGATTGATAGTGGGTTGATCAGTGCGACGGTTTCGAGAAAGTAAAGGAGCTTTTTGTGATGAGTGACGTCACTGGGTGTGTGAGTCATGTCATGCATTGGGGAGGGGTACGGGGGAAGCGAGTTGTCCATGAACCAATTGTAGACGTTGTGGGATGTGGTACAAATTTAGTTTTGGCACCTCGGTTTGAAGGCGAAGTTAAAGCTAAAGTATGTAGACGAGGTGTTTATACGAATAGAAGTCATGGATTAGTGTTTTTTTTTGGGATTCGATGTGAGCTGTCGACGTCGGATGTCGATGTCGGATGTCAGTTGTCGTGATAAGTATAGGTTATAGTTATATTATAGTGTGACATATCGATGGTGACGGACTATGTATACGTATGTCGTCGGTGGTTATTTTGGGTAGTTTGAGAACTTTTGGGATCTTGGAGAAGGGTATGTATGTAAGTAGGTCGAAGGTGGAAGTATGTATGCCAGCCATTGATGGGGAGGGCTCTTTTGGCGGTGGTTTTAGGTATATTTAATTATGGGTTTTGTTGGATGTTTTGGTTTTTAACAGGACCCCGGACAATCTCGAGTAGGGGTAGGTGCCATCCAGACAAAATTTGAGCTGGATGGCCGTTTGGGTAGGTCTCCAGTCCAGACAAAACCGACTTGAGTTCACAGATCCTAGGTCTATAATCCAGACAAAGAGATCAGTTGGTAGACCTTTGAGCTTCGGTGTGACAGCTTCAAGTTCGAGCCAGTGTTTAGCAACTTGTTTTTCCTCTTTTAGCTCTTTTGTATCACCACTTAAAGACCAAATATCACTGTGAGTGGAAACAATGATCAAAGCGGATGAGGACTAGTGTATGTATCTTTCTGCTTTCTCTCAATGTACTCTCATCTCTTTATGTTTCCGATTGTTTCGACCAGTATCTGAATTATGCAATGGAATTTGAGTCTTTACAAGGGCGAGAAAGCGCAAAAAACGCAAGAAATCAAGAAAAAAGCAGAAAAAACGCAAAATTCCAAATTAAAAGGCCGGATCCCAAAATCCAGACAAAAACCCCCAAATCAGGCAAATCAGGCGGAAGGTAGGTCCAATCCGGACAAAATCGGCGAAATTTGGCGATTTTCAATCCAGACAAATTGGGTGAATTCGGGATCTACCCTCTCTCGAGATTGTCCGGGGTCCTTTTTTACCTGGGTTTTTTTCGCTGGTTTTAATCTTTAGGTAATAGGGGTATGGGTTTTGTTGGTGGGTCTTTTGGATTGCGTTGGATGGGCGTATGAACTAGTATGTATGTGCGGTTTGGTCGCACCAGACTCTTCATCTGGTTGGAATTTGGTATGCGAGCAATGGTACAAGAATTTAGTACTTGCCAAAGATTTCATGGGTTATGAGTTTGTGAACGTGAACGTGAACAGGGTTTTTTTTTGGTACCCCTGTTCGTTGGTTTTCTCTACGTCAGAGGTGTGTCAGAGGTGGATACTATGTAGGTACCGTAGTAAGTACGTAGGGAGGCGAGGCTAGGCGAGGCGGTGTAAATAGCCTAGGAACGAGCTCGAGAATGGGGGGTTGGAGGTGGAGCCGAGGATGAGATTAGATTAACGTGTAAGGGGTGTGGGATTTGGAAGCGAGGGTGGGTGGGGCGGCTTGGAGGGAAGGTAAGGGAAGGGAAGGGAAGGTAAGGTAGGTAGGGGCTAGGCAATGGTAGAATGGGGATGGGGATGGAGGCCACGTTGTTTGCCTACGGTTTCTGTGGGACGTACGTACGTACGTGCGCATGTATGTATGATATATTGTCGTTATGTATAAATTTAGTACATACCTTCGGGTTTTGCGGGAAGTCACGGTACGGTACGGTATACCCTGCAAGGTTGCATGTACGTACAATTGTGGTTGGGCGTTTAAGCGCTATGGCTTTAGGCCTTTGGGTAGGATTACATACTTGCTTTTAAAACTTACGTCCGCCGATAATTTGTGCTATTTATATATTTTGGTACTATGTACATAATTACTTGCTTGTGTGCTGATGGAATTTGTGCATTGCATTGCGAGTGCGGTGAGGTCCGTGTTTTTCTTTTCTTTGAACTGATTCAAGTGATAAATTGGTTTGATGCGGGTGATGAGGGTATGGAAGAGGATGGTAAGGGTATGGGACTCGGGCGTATTGGTTCTTTTATGGGATGGATTCTGGATGGATGGGATGAGGGCTGGATGAGTCTTGTGATTGAGATGAGAAATGTGATATGTCTGTCTGTCTGTCTGTCTATCTTCTGTGCACTTATAATTAAGATGTGTTTATGTTTGGAATAGAACAGACGGAATTTGTACTTAGGTCGGCGCCGGGGCTGGGAGAGAGGCGGGAGGGAGGAACGGACGCTGGGGATTGGTTGGATGGCTGTCAAGATACACATATGGGATCGGATCGGCTGTTGTTAGGGTGATAAGGTATTCATTCGCTTTTGAGAAATTTTGATTAAGCGTGGGAGAGTCTGAGTTGTTTATTTATAACTAGCCAGTGGTTCGTCGGTCTTTTTTCATCAGTCCAGCGGCAGGCAGAACATGTACTATGTACTCCTTAAGGCCTAAGGAGAGAAGTCGAGTGAGAGAATGAATAATACGTATTAATATGTACATACATGCATAGCCTGAGAGTGAGAGTGCAGAGCCCCCGTCATGGGACACACATGGCGAGCGGGTTCCGGAAGCGGGGGGATGCAATATGTAATCAATATTGCGGTTTTGCGTTGTTTTGATGATGTATGATGTATGATGTATGATGTAGAATTTTAGGGTTTGGACTCGATTGGGGAAGGCGTATGACGTCGGTGAGCCGGATATGGGATAGCGGGCGGATCTGAGATTGGGGGTGAGGATCTGGTGGATTCGGGGGTTGGGTGGTTTGGTGGTTGGATGCAAGTGAGAAGAGGGAGGGTGTGTGGGCGAATTAATGAAGAGAGTAGGGGTGTATCCCGTGTCGGAGAGGGTGTCCATGGTCGGGTTAAGGCCACCCTTCGGAACTCGGGTGGTCATACCATTCCATGGTCTCGAATCAGGCAAAGAATATGCAGGCGCAATGCAGGGTCCGGCGCTGAGTCGCAAGGTGTTGGGAACGAAATGATCTATTCCCATTTTCGAAGGGGGGACGGGAAGTTTCCAGCAATAATTTATCCTGGCAGTGTTTACATAAGACACGAGATCTGTCTTTTTAAGAGAGAGTTCTTGGCAACTTCCTTTTTGCGTAACGTCATTAGTTTGGCACCGCGTCGTCCGGCTTCGCACTTTCCCTGTTTATACCCAACCCACCATCGTCAGTTCTGTCCCCTTTCCACGCTGCCCCAGTCTGCCCTGCTTCAACCATTTCTTGTCAGTCTTTTTGTCTTTGAATTCCCTGCTATCTTAATTATCTTTTTACGTCCAAGACCACCGTTGCTCCACACAGTCGGCCCCACTTTGTCCCACTCCAAGCCAGACAGCCCAGCTTTTGATCTTGGACTGCACCTTCGACCACTTTCTACGCTTAATTCTACCCTGCCCGACCGCAAAATCCTACCTGTATTACAACCCTGTAATTTCAAGAAACGACCACCGTATAATCGACTAGAAGCAAGGATGGGAGGAGACCATAAATGCCCTGTGTGTCAGGCGACCTTTACCAGGCCTCAGCATGTTGCGAGGCATATGCGTTCTCGTAAGTAATCTATTCCGTGCGGTTATAGTGGTGGTGGTGTGTTTTTGGCGCTCGGAGGAAAGGAGTTTATATTTTCTCCTTTTCCTTGTGGAGGGTGGTGGCTGGTGGGGATGGCTCAGAACCTAGAACCTAAGCCGCTATCTCCACACTATGCGAAATGTTTCAGGAGTGGGCGGAACAAGAGTCGTCGGCGCTTCCCCCACTCAGGAGAGGAAGAATATCCACGGGCCGCAGCTCCAAACGGTTAAAGAGTTTCTTTGCATCCTGGGCGACTGCCGTTGTATGATCCCTTTGCGTCTGGGTTTTTGACTTTTTACCCGTCTCATCTTATCGTTTCTAATAAAGACTCGATAAACTGATTGATTGTTTCTAATCTACAGATACTGGAGATCGGCCCTACAAATGCCAGTATTGTGGCGACCAGTTTGCTCGAAGGTGGGTTTTGATTCTTCCATCTACCTTTCCTTCTTGCCAGTTCCTTTCCTTTCCTTTCTATTCTATCTTTTCGTTTTGCTATTCGCTTCGATTCAAATCACTTTTGACCAACTTCCCATGGGTTCTATTCTTGTTCCGTTGCGCCTTCTTTTCCATTCATTCAGCTGGCACAACCATGCTGTTCGGCGGGCCGTTTGCTTGTCTGTCGCCTGGTTTCACATAGCGCTTAGCGGGCATGCCATTGTGATGGCACGACGTTGAGGTTATGACCGTCGACGCAATCGATGACGTACGTGGCGGGCTCATGAACGTGTAATTGCCGACGTCTCATTGATACCGGAGGCCCGACGGCGGCGGTATCGGACATGGTCCTCTGTTACCTTACTGTATGCATGGTTCGACAGCTAGCGTTCTTTCATCGTAATCGAGCTGTATCACGGGCCCATCCATTCGTTTCGTTTTTGGGTCTCGTGTTGACGCATTTAACTGTTTTTGTTCTGTTGCTTGTTCATAAAGCGCTTGTGACTTGGAACATCGGAAGCTGACGTTTTCTTTTTGTTGGTGGTGGCGATGACAGTGATTTGCTCTCTCGGCATGTTAACAAATGTCATGCGAATGAGAAACCTGCAGGGGCTTCTGCGACTGGGAGACGGAAGGGGAGTACGTCGCTTTCGAGAGCGACGACGAGCAAACAGGCTTGTGATCAGTGTGTTCAGAGCAGTTTGCCGTGTGATGGAAGTAACCCTTGTTGTACGTCTCTCTCTCTCTTATCTAACAAAACAAATTTCTAAGTCTCGTTATTATTTAGCTAAATGCGTTCAACGCAAATATCGCTGTACCTACGTCAAGTTCCACCGGCAGACGGCGCCTGTTGGACCAGGCCACAACCCGAACCCGACGCTCCCGTCTACGCGGTCGCAGGAGCACCATACTGGGCCTTCATCAGCTGTTTTAGGCCTCAGCAACGTCCCGTCCCTCAACATCAGTCTGAGCGGGAGCTCGACGTCTGGGCATGGAGGCGTCCGATTCCCCTCTCTCTATTCCACCGCGAGCCCCGTCGACGATTTTTACCACCTACCGCCGCCCACTGGCTATACCACCACCTCGTCGAGCGCCAATCTGGGCAGTGGGCACCATGCCCATACCCATGGGCATGGACATACAACGAATACAGCAGATCCGGTGTCGTTGTATGGTTCTGCTTACACGATGAGCGCGCCGAGGATTCCGAGTGTGTTGGATGATGATTTGTATGGGAGCATGAACCGGCCGGGGACTGCGAGCAGTGCGGGGTCGAGTAGTGCGAGTGGGCATGGGTGGCATGCTCCTCCTCCTCCTCCTCCGCCTGGTGCTGTTGGTGCTGCTTCTTCTGCTGATAGTACGGCGGGGTGGAGCAGTCAGAGTCAGAGTCAGGGAGGTGCGCCGCATACGATTGAGCCTCGGGCGTTTGCGCAGCACCAACCACATTCGTTGGACCCCCGTCATGCGCAAAATCAGTGGGCTGCTTCTGCTGCTGCTTCTACTGGGCGTGGGGATCTTGGACCTGGAGGACATGTTGGAGGAGGAGGAGGAGGAGGGGGAGGGGGAGGCTATCAACCGTCGCATGGTAATAGTTTTGTTTATTACCATTAAAAGTTATCATAGTACTAAAGTCTTGCTTTTTTTTTTTGGTTGCGTTGTGCCCCCCTCCCTTTTTTTCGTTGACGATACTGTGCGATGCGTTGCTGGCGCCCTGTGTTGGTGGATGTGTCTTCTCTCTTTTTTACTTGATTCGTCTTATGGAATGGTCATCGCTGGTTGGGTGACTTTTTTTGTTTTGTTGTTTTTCGTTCTTTTTCTTTGCTCCTTTTTTTTCTTCCTGTTCTTTCGTTCTTTCACCTTTCATCTTTCATCTCATCCTTATCCTCATCCTCTGCTGATTGTTCTCCTCTTCGACTGTCAATTATATTTGATTCGATGATACCCTCCACCCTCCTCACATTTGTTGTGGCTCCGTCAATCCTCTCCTCATATGATCAATTAATTGCATCATGGTGAAATTGATTGTTTTTTCCTTCTTCTTTTCTTTTCTTTTCTTTCTTTCTTCATCTTTCTTTCGTCGGCCGTTCCCTTTTTTCGTTTCCGCTTGTCCCTATACTCCGTCCTTTATCCTCATCCTTTGATGCTGACCCCCCTTTTTTCGTCTGTCCTTGCTTGCTTGCCCTTCTTCGCTTTACGTTTTCCTTTACACTTTCTATTCTCCGTTCCATGCTTTCTCTTCATCTTCATCTTCCGCTTTTATTTTTTGCTTTTGATTCGATGACACACACTGGCACGCACCGCAATTAACCATCGCATACGCACAGATCTCGATGACCCTGTCAACCAACACGCGCAGACTTTCCGTGAACTGTTTGCGGAGGATTTTGGGACTCAGTCACCACTTTTGAGGGCAGGAGGTGTTGGAGGAGGAGGTGGAGGAGGAGGGGGGGATGGAGGTGTGAGTGATGGAGGAAGCAGCGATGGAGCGCATAGTGTTCAGAGTGGACGGAGTGCGGAGGGTTTTGGGCAGAGGAGGAGGAGGATTGTGAGTGTCCTTTTTTGGTTTTGTTTTGGGTTTAACCTTGTATTGGACGTGTATATGCGCGTTCTCGGGGTGATAATGAGCGCATATATCCGGGGAGAAGTGGGTATATGCGTTCTTCATGTTTCTGCTTATATCCGCGCTACTGGAATTCGGACTCGGACACGTTACTGACGGTTTCAATTCTTCTCTCTTTTTATATTTGCAGATGAATGATCTGTCTACTAGGAGTGATCCCTATGCGTTTGAGTACGGACAAAGGAGGGCGAGGGCTGGTTCGACCGCTAGTACGTCGTCCACCCGGCCTAGTACGCGCCATGGGTACGATAGCATTGCGCCGAGTCCTTTGATCACCGGTATGTTACCCCTCTCTTCTACTAATCAACGTCTGTAAAAACTGACTGGACGATGGTGGTATGATTGACAGGCCAGAACCTCGCGCCGGGGGGTCACCAGAGCCTACCTGCGTCAGCGACGAACACCCATTTTTCGAACGCGTTTGGGTCGATGTCGTTGGAGGATGCGAATGCGCTCGCCTCGCTTGTTGCTAGTGCCAATGGCGGCGGCGCTGATGGGAGGAGTTTGGTGGTGGTGCCCCAGGGTGACCCGGATGCGACGCCGATGGGGTTGCCCAACGCTGTTACTGGTGCTGGAGGGAATTCATTGGGATATTCCCCTATTCAGAGGCCTGTGTCGAGTTTGGCGGCGTTGCCGCCTTCGGGGTATTTGAATAGTGTGTGGAATCAGGCGGGGTATGGTGGAGGTGGTGTGGATGATTCGATGCTTTTGAATTGGAACTCGATGCTTGGAGGGAGTGGGACTGGGTGGACGCCTGGTGGCCTCCTTCCGGATTTCAGTTTCTCGGGTATGGATGCGAATACGGGTGCGGGTGCTTCGTCGTCATCGTCGTCATCGTCGTCAGCGATGGGCTTGGGTTTATCGGGTGGTGGGACAACGACTGGGATGACGCCTACGCCGGGACGGGAGATGGACGCCAAGGAGATGAAGGAGTTTTGGAAGATGTATATGCGGACGCCGTTGACGGGTCCTGGGACGTCCGATGGGAATGGAGGCTCTGGTTCTGGTTCCGGTTCGCAATCTCAAGTTGGAGGTGGAGGTGACAGGAACCCCAACGCTGGACATTCGGCGGGCGATAATGGTGGGGATGGCACCTCGAATTCGAACTCTTCGTCTTCTGGTAACAGCAATAGCACCATGAACGTGAATGGACCGCTCCCGACTCCTGGATTCCGGCGCCCAAGGGTTGCGTCTCTCCCTTCAAGCCATTCGACGCCGAAGCTGCACAGGGATGGTGCTGTCGCACATTTGCACCACCTGCAGCAGCAGCAGCGGAGTGGAAAGCCGGGTGGGTCTGTATTTGGCCCGATGAGCTCGTTGCGGACGACGTTGCAGGGTCCGTTGGGTGGGCCTGCGAGCGGCAACAGCAAGAAGCAGGAACAGCAGTTGGATGGGGTGGGGCTTCAGGAAGATTTGAGCTCGTATGGTGCTGCTGTTCTGGCGCGCAAGGCGCCTATGAATCTGAGTCTTGCCGGGGCGTTGGGGAGGATGAAGAGGCAGCAGACTCAGAATTATGGTCAAGCTCTTGCTCTTGTTCCTGGTTTGCTTGCGCAAGGGGAATTAAGCTCGTCGGGGCCTTCGTCAAGGGGCTCGAGTGTTGGGCTTGATGGAGGTGTGTCGGAAGGGGTTGGTGATGTGAAGATGGGAGGAGCGGATGCGAACGAGGACCGGGTGGTGAAGCTTAGGCCTTCGGTGAAGAGGCTTGCGTCGAGTGTGTTGGAGAATGATGTCGTCAAGATCGGGAGGTTTGATGAGACGGGTGGTGGTGATGATGATGATAGTACGCCTCAAGCTGAAGACTCTACTACCTCGGCAACAAGCACCACGACTAGACTTGCGGCGCCTAAACCTTCTGCACCGTTTGGTCTTCCTCCAGTTTCGAATCCCAGCGGCGACGGACATGAGAGTTTGGGTGGGGAGGGGATGAAGAAGTCTGCGAGTGCGGTCCCGATGTTCCCGCCTGCTGGGCCGTTGGTGGGTGCTGGTGCCGTGGGTATGCCCCCTCCTTCGAGTTCGGCGCCTCCGCGTGGGGCCCCACAGGTCGGAGGCCATGTGAGATCTGGGAGTGGGATGAATCTTCTGGAGAGACGGGGTATGAGTATGACTGGTGCGACTGAGCTCCAGTAGAGGTGCGTTTTTTTTATCTTTTAATGAGAATGTTTTTTGTTAATTGTTTTGTTCGGTAGGGGTTGAAAGCTCTAATGCTTTCGTATGCCGATACACACTGCTACCAACTCCCCCACGACGTTACCAATCTCTCCCCGCTCACACTGCTACCAACCCTGCCCCGACGCTGCCGATCCCTTCCCGCTCACTCAACCGTCAACGCCTTATCCCTTTGGCTCGTTGAGCAGCACACGTGACCCCGCTCCACGTCCATTTTTATCTTATTCGCTTCCGCCTCGACTACAATCAAGATTTTTTTTACCCCGGCTCAACGAATCTCGAGAGAACATGCGAATTCGTATTCTAAATCTCTCAAAAAAACCGAAAGCCGGCCTTGCATCTTGAGATTTCCCATCCACACGACCGTTTTCTCGTTCTTTGGCTCTTGAGATCGAGATTGGGAGTCGGAGGCGGAAGTCAAGAAGCCAAGATGAGACGGGAGATGGAGATCAATGGCCCTCGTCCAGACCCCACGGCCAAGGTCTTCTTGAAGGAGAAGACTTTTTTTAGTGTTGTCTCGTGGTCTTTCCTGGTTGCTAGGGCCGGAGGCGTGTGTGTGCGAAGTTGGGCTTACACTTATCGGTTGCTTTCGTCCCTTTGTTCCGATATGTTGGCGGGTATTGGTTGTTCTTTCTTTTAGTGGCGTATGTTGTGCATGTGGGTTGAGGCGGACTCTTCCTCCTTCTCTCTTCTTCCTCATCTCGAAGCATTTTCCTTATCGTTTTTGGACGTTTCATAGCATGCCTTTGAACTTTCCTCTTTTTCACTTCCTTAGTTCTTCTTTCGCCCAGATATCCAACGCCCGTTGTGTGCGTTGCTTACACATATTATTGTGTTGTGCTTGATATATAGCCTTTTTAATTTGTTGCTCCCGTATCAATTCTGGATCCTATAAACTTTCTTATTGCTGTAGCAAGAACCTGTTCAAAGTGTAGTTTTAGAAGTCTTGATAGTTTGTGAAGTGCTCCGTCCGAAAAGTCTATCAATACTGTATTATAGTTCAGATATTATTGATTCTTTTTCGCTCTTGAAAATTTGTCCGTTGCAAGTTCCGGATGGAAGGCGGTCGACCTTTGAAAGAACAAGGATAGATAGGAGGTTGATTCTAGGCCTTGCTGAATTCACGCTGTCCAGCTTGACCTGTCCCATTCCGCCGCAATAATCAAGCGGACTCTTTGGTTCTTGAGTCCAACGTAATGTTAGATCTAATAATTTAAACATGACACGTATTAAATCCATAGGCTATACCGTTTTCATTCAGAAGGGCCGAGGTAGAAGATGTCAGTGGAGTAGGAGCGGGGGCGTGGATGTCGAAGTGTTTCCGGATCTATGCTGTATGTACAGGTTCGGTCTGTTTCGACCCTCGGCCTTAGACATAGTGAGACAGTGAGAAGGACGGTCGTTGGGTGTTTTGAGCGGGATTACTGTAGCAGCGAGAATCAGAAGACCGTATAGAAAGCAGGGAATCTATAGAAGAGGAGAAACGAAGGCGTTGGTTCATTGAATAGGACCGGTAATTATAGAGGTAGTGCTTCTTTCATTTCGATGAATTGGACATTGCAACGTGATTGAATGCTCGGTTACTTATAGAGTAAGAACCCGTCAGATGTGCCAGGACGGTGGCGCCACCCCGGATTCCCTGGTGCTAGGTGGTGTTGTGGAGCGGTAACGTACGAAGCCAATTCCAACGAACTTTGTGCTTCGATAACCCATCACGTGGACTCGACGTGCTTTACATAAACAAGCGTGTCACTGTGGTACGTTCAGGTGGGAGTGATTACTCGAGATGGAGGAGTCAGGAGACCATCTACAACCGTTGACGGTGAAAACCATTTTAAGAGTCCATATAGTATGACGGCCATAGTCGACTACAAATTAGAGGCTGCAATGTAGTAGTCGTGACCTCTTATAGGATAAAAAAGCATCGCGTCTACCGTTGCTTGCGGGACAAATACCAAATCCAATCCCACTTCTGCTAGAATAGACCTGCCATCATCCATCTCCCCCACCCCGAAGTCGTCCCTTGGGATGTACACCTTGACTCCGAGCGTACTCCTTTGGTAATAGCTCCCAGCGATACGCGTCGCCCACTCTGTGAAGGTTACTGATCTGCCACTTGGCTTGTGCCTACAAACAACTTCTTCCATAGCAGCGGGGAGAGATCGGCGTCCCTCATGTCTAGGAAGAATGTCTGGGTGCAAAAAGTCTAGATAGGCGACATGGACACGTCGAATAGATATAGGCAAGAATTCGATAAGCTGAGAAATCCAGTATTCCAATGAGAGGACGAACTCTTGCGTCCGGGAATTGCATCTTTGGATGAACTCTCCGATCAGTCGCGCGTATGTGTTCAAAGGCCAGAGAGACGATGATTGTAGTATATCGGGAAGTTGGATTGCCTGAGAAAAACGAGAGAAGGGAATGTTGATACTGAGAGGAGATCTGGTATGCTGCATTTGATCAATATGAGGCATTGTAATTGAGCATGAAGCACTCGTGATATAGTTTCCGCTTGGTCGTTTGTGTCCACTGGATTACTATTGGGGCAGTCGAATAGTACCAGCTCCTCGAGAGCAGGAAGATTCTCCATAAGCCTGGCAAATTCCTGAGATATTATCGTCATCCTGGACAGTTGGAGTGATAGAAGACGGTGATGCAAGGGAGAAGGGGTCTTAAATTGTATAGGGAACGGTCGAGAGAGGGAAAGGGATTCCATGTGAGGAAGTGAGGAGCGCAGAATATGAAGAGCATCTAACTCAAAGTTCCGATGGAGGGAAAGCGAGAGGTCCTTCATTGAAGACAGCAAGGCTGCATGCCGAACGAGCTGTACCACAGTATCATTGGAAGGTAAAACCAAGTCGTCCAAGTTTAATCCCAAAGTCGTGGGCTTCAAGTTCGCCTCCTCCATTGAGAGCATACCGAACGCAGGTTGACAAACTCGTTGCGCTCGTGTCGTCCGAATGGCCGGTCGCCGTGCCCTACCGCAAATGATATGATGAGGGCTATCAGTTCTGAGGGGAGACGGCGAATTGGGGATATGAGTGGTAAAACTTCTTGCTTTTTGGCCCATAGCTCCTCCCTCCTCCGTTGTATTGTAGCAATCGTACCATCCAGGGCTGCGATCGACTTGGACAATCCATCAAGATAGTTGGTCACATAGGGTGCGAGTTCCTCAGGTAGTGGATTGTTGTTCCGAATGTAGAGAAGGAGTTGCTCGTCTGGCTCCATGGCCTAATAGATTGTAGGGAGTACGCTAGTATTTGTCGTGGAGGGAAGAAGGAAGTCGTCAAAGGCATTCCTGTTCGAGTTGGCAACTCGGCGCATCAATGCATCACTGTTTGTCTCTATTTTCACGGGCGCTTATCACAGGGGTTGCTCGACCCTCTTCTTAAGGGGCTCGGGATAAAGTCGAGCTCAGCGATAGGGAGATGAAGACTGGATGTCCAAAATGTGCTAAAGGGCTTTAATCAAGTCTCAAGATGATTCATCACTCACAGAGAGGCTCGGGGCGTGTTTCGCTTCTTTCAGATTGCTTCTCATTGTTTCACTCAAGGAAGAGCTGGTCACGGGCAAAAGTGTAAATTAGTAATAAGTGACTGGTGTAATACAGCAGATCTAAAGGAGCGTAAGTCATCTTTATGTAGTAATAGGGGTCTAGTAACTAATATCGGACGGATTAAAAGGACAAGTGAAGTAAGAAGTCAAAAGCCGAAAAGCATCATGTCTGATGTTATAGGTTACTGGTCAAGCTTAGACCTTCTTGCAAAGTCTGCGACCATAGTCAATGACCTCCCAGTCCTCGGTACCGGGGGTGGTGCGGGAGTAGAAGACGCCGGTGGGATCCCACTTCTTCTTAAGGTCCTTTAGCTGGGGGTACTTGCTGCCCCAGAAGGCGGTCTGCCAGTTAGGCTCGGCAAGGTCTCCTTCGTTAACATAGGCGGCACCATTAGGTGTTGCGAGGCGGAGAGGTCCATTAACGTTGTCCGTGTTGAACTTCTCAGCGGCCATCTTCTCGTCCCAGCTCGCGGTCTCGGAAACGGCGTAGATCGAGAAGCTGTACTCGGAAGCCTCGCGCCATGCGGAGTGGATGGCGTTGTTGGCGACAGCCTTGCCTTTGCCAGGCGCCACGACGTGGGCGGCGACAACACCATTGATAGCGGCATTCTTCTTGGCAGCGATGATGTCTGCCTCGTGCTCCACGAGGTCTTTGCGGGTGATGAGACGCCCGGCAGTGATCATGCTCAAACCGGCGGGCTTGCCCGGGAACATGCTGTGGTAGAGCTCATAAAACGTCGAGAACTCTTTGGCCTCGTAGGAGAAGGGAACACCCTCGGATCGCAGCTTGTTGAAGAGTGGGGTGAGGATGTTGACAATCTGGGCCTTGCTCATGCCAGGACCGAGGAATGGGTTTACGTTGAAAGTGCCCTGGGTGACATCGTAGTTGACATAGAGCCCGTTGTCGATGTAGCAGTTAATGTAGTTGTGGAAGGCGGTGTAACCTTTCCAGAACAGGTTGAGGTCAGTGGTGTGAGTCGCGTTGATGTGGAGGGAGACTCCCGCAGCCTTTTGGTCAGGGAGGGTCTTGACGGTGAGCGAGATGATAGCGGCGAATGCGGCTGGTCCTCCGCCCTGCATAGCCCAGAAAAGATCGGGGTTAACACCTGCATTGGCCTTGACAAATCGACCGTCCGCAGTGACGAGCTCGAATTCGAGAGCCTGGTCTGCACCTAATTGGAGATAAGTTAGCTATTAGCAAAGATTCATGGGGTGCAGAGAGATCCTTACCCATGCCGTATATGCTGCTTAGAGGACCGTGGCCACCGCCTTGAACGAAGCCTCCGGCGACACCGACACTCTATAAAAGAGAGATGTAAGAAGATGAAATAGATATGGTGAGATGAGGTGCACATACCGGGCATTCACCACCGACAACCATACGGGGAGGGTTCTGGGCGTGAGCTGCGGCCAGGATCTCGAATGCCTGAACACCGGCACTGAGAGTGACTGCGGGGCCGTGGTAGCCTCCTGGGCCGGTGTAGCTGTTGGTGAACGTGATGTCTAAAGTTCGAGTAAGATTACTATGAATTTATCGGGATGTCGTTGAGCGTACCCTTCAAGGCGTGGGTGTTGATGGCGAGGGCGCCGTAGCCTGTAGACCTTCCCATGAAATCATGACCAGTATTTCTGATTACAAGGCGAAGGTTGTTCGTCCTGGCGAAATCGATACCTGCCTTGACATGTTCCTTGGTCTTCGCCATAATAACGTACTCGGGGAAGAATCCTTGGGTACAGGGCTCGTTAGGGTCATCGGTGGGGTTGCAGGTAGTATTAGTCCTTTGACGCTGCCACCCAATGGAGATAATCACTGGCACCTTTGTCACTTTTCCACTTTGAGATCACACAACCGACCCTTTGTGTATGCAGAGATGGAAGTGCGACGCGCTTTGCTAATGCCTCCTGCAGTCTATATAGGCTTCCAATTCCCCGATATTCCTTTCCCCTTCATCCTCCTCCCTCCGGGTGACTGTCATCACCAAGCTCAAATCATGAGCCCTCCTTTGACATTCGCCCAGATCAAGTCACCACCTCCAAGCGAGATGGAGTTCAAAAGGGCCAGCGAGTTTTTAAAGGACATCCCCAACAGTGACGGTAAATTTATTGACATACCCAAAGGGGACAAAGCTATCATCAAGAACCGGTTTCCTCTTGTACACCTACGACTTCTTCCCAGCGCAAGGTGGGGCCCTTTTGAAACTTGTTCTTACGAAGACCCGGTCAACCCAGAATTTACGTGGACCATTGTTTCCACTATGAGAGACGAGTTGGCTACTAGTCAGGAGGCGAAATGGACGCTATTCAACCGTAAGCTTCAGATTTCTCAGTGGGCACAGACCGCTTTGAGTAGACCACCATTAACCTTGTTTTCTCATCAGGAAACTACACAAAAATGGCCTCGGTAACCCTGGAAAAGATGGCTTTGCGGCGCTGTCTCGATCAGGGTGACACGACTCTTAAGGGTGTAACTTACGACGTGATTTTTGCCTGCTTGATTCATTCTATCGAGCGCCGGGATGAGATCGTATTACATGCTGAGCCATTGACTACACAATTGCTCACTTACCAAACGATCCGAAAGTTTATCGCGAGTCCGCACAAGTGGCACGAGGGGGACTGCATACCGGTAGCAAAGACGAAACGAGACTGCGTTACCGTTGATTTATACCCGGTGAAGCTCCCTGATTTGCGTAATGTGCAGGGTCCAGGCCTTATGTTAACTCCTACCACTACCGTGACAGAGGCTCCCCCTAAGGCGTAGCTCTATTGGCGCTGACAGTGTGATAATTGGTATTTGACCTCAGAAAGACCACCCCAGGTGCACCAGTGTGTTGTAGCTTTCTTTACTCCACTTGTTCTATACGCTTTGTGCAGATAATCAATTCTCCTCCTCATCATATGGTTCCCGTACATTATTCAATACGTGCTCCTTTCACGGATGTAATTGAATGAAAACGACTAAGTTATGGACTACTAGAACTGGTACTTTAGTCTGCAGCTAAGTATCAGCCCGAACAAATTTCATATATTTACCAAGGGCCCGACTACCTAATCAAGCGTGCTGTTCTTGGCTTCATTGTCTACGCCGTCATACAAACAATGGTGGCACTATAACATACTTCTGATCCATTTCTCTCCATTTTTTCCGTTCTTCACACACTCTCTTGTAGGTCACCTCTCCCCTGTCCTCAATTTAAATACCCTGCCTCCTTGAATGAGTGCATCGAAACTGAGAGCTTTATCTTACTGTCTCAAATCTAAATGACCTGAGATCCATCAAACTTCTAGAAGATATTGACCGAAAATCTGGAAGTGGCCATCAAGCGCCCACTCGAACTTCTCGAATGGGTATTAGCGCCTTTGTCACTGTTTCCACATCGCATCACCCACTCCCTTTGGTGGCGGGACCGGAAATTCCGGAACCACGAAACGCTTTTCCACTGTCCTCAAAATCTATATTACTGTTCGTCCATCCCCGACGTTATCCTTCAAATTCCTCCACTCAAGTCCTCAATCGCCTAATCTTCAACTTCGCACTCACAGCTATTCATCTGCTTTCTCTCTCGCTACTCTAGCTCATCACCGGCATCTTAATCATGTTGGCAAACCAAGTATTACTACCCTCCCCTCTAGCTACTACAATGCCTATGCAACAACTTCTTCGGATCCGTATCGACCGGCCTGTCCCTTGAGCCTACCCGCAACTATACGATTTCATCCATAGAACGGTTTCCCTCGCCCGCCTCCGCAAACGCCCCAAGCCAGGCCGGGATAGTGTACTATGGAGTCCCTTCGAGACTTAGCCTGGTCAGGACCCAGTTGATCCAAATTGCACCTATATCATCATCTCCCCAATGACAAAAGAATTGAACAGCCATGAGATGCACCAAGCTGAATGGAAGTCGCTCACAGTGCGTCGCAACTTGCTCTTTATTTAAATATGTTCACCTTCAGAATGAATCTAACTGCTTCTCTTTTTTGAAAATTAGGAGACCGCGTTGAAGAGATGCGTAGTCCTCTACGCGTCTCAAAATATGAGATAGGGGTCTAGTGCAAGGAGATAAATAAATCTGTATTAAAAACAGATAAATACCAGTAATAAGAACAAGGAGTTCTTGAGAGGAGTAGAGTAGAGGGAGAGGATAAATCGGGTGACCGAAAACTGCCTTTTCGACGCCCATATCTCAAACCTTAAATAATTTTTGTGCATAGTCCGTGCTACCTAGACTATGCGTACACTAGAGATTAATAATGATTCTCCATACGAGACTGGAGCAGAGAGAATGATACGGAACTATGAGGATGGCTAAACCATAGCGGATTGAACGCGTCGTCCCCTTTGAGTAGGACGCGTCGCGTCGAGATGCCGCCTCGGCACGTCGGTCTTGGTTAGGGGCTACGACCTGCGCATAGAGGGCGTAGTACCCTTACGGCGTCGAACTAGCCTCCGTAATTCTGGATATAATCGCGTTCCAATACTGTATTTCTCTAGACGGTGCCATTCTGGAGGTTATCACTGGGGAGATAATCCTCGACCCCCTGATTAAGAATGGCGACAAGATCGTGTTGCACGCTGAAGAGGTCACAGCTGACATCCTCCCTCACTTAGCTAACCTGAACTTGAAGGTAGAAGAATCGATCCTGGTAGCAAAGGGGCCTCGAGACAATCATATCGTTGCTGTGTATGAGAAGTGGGCTCTCCCTGGGTTTCCCCTTGGGTTCTGGCCGTCAGTTAACAATTCCCAAGCCACAGAAGGACAAGGAAAAGAAGCGCCGTTAAATGACAGAGAAATGATATACTATATTACATCCCTTTTAATTTTATCTAGCCTTAATATACGCACCAAGGTAGATGCTAATAGAAGGCTACAATTGAAATCTTATTCGGTCCTTTCTATACGCATTCAATTTCAGTCTTCAGGCCTTCAGGTATATGGTAACACCTGCCCATGAATCTCAAGAAAGGTTTGGTAAAAAAAAAAGTGGCTCGCCACACGCGCTTCGCAAGGCGAGTGATTAGATTATAAATCTACAAAAACATATCTACCCAAAGTTGTAATAACCATCTCTAACGATGTACCATATGAGTCGCAAGTCCAAACCGTCCAATCTCTCCATCGCCAATTCCAATCATCCCCCACCTCCACCTCTACCTCTCCTTTTCGGAGCAGAAGCTCAACCCAACCGACTGTTCACTTTGCAGTAACCCCAAGCATCTCCCTCTTCAACGCCATCTCATCCCTA
This sequence comes from Coprinopsis strossmayeri, assembly GCA_900156845.1. Taxonomy (NCBI): domain Eukaryota; kingdom Fungi; phylum Basidiomycota; class Agaricomycetes; order Agaricales; family Psathyrellaceae; genus Coprinopsis; species Coprinopsis strossmayeri. The sequence goes on from FTPT01000165.1 coordinate 84,132, forward strand.
AGCATCGAAATCCGACTATCAAGTCGGCTCGACAAATCTACCGAATTAGGCGAAAGACTCATCGCAACATCCAAACACTCATCAGCGCCTTTAAGCGCCGTTTTCCACTCGCTCGTCAAATCCACCTTCGTCGTCTCTCCATTCCCGTTTTGAACGTTAGAATCGGCAGAGGAAGACGCAGTGAAAGCGGAAGTCAAAGAAGCCACCTGACGCTCCGCAAACTCAACCTCCTTCAACTGCAACACCGCCAACTCGAACATCGCAACTCCCCCGATCCACGTATTTATTGTGATCGAACTCTGATACCCATGCGCCTCAAGCAAAAACTTCTTTGCAGGCCCAAACTCTTCCAACGTCCGGTGGCAGGTACCCAAAAGCAAGGAACGCAGAGCGAGTTCGTCCGGCGTGTCGAGGTCTAGTTGCGTTCCGGATCCGGATTTCGCTGATGTCGTCGATTTGACGGACTTGGATGAGAGAGAGCCAGGTGAAGAAGCGGGGTTGGAAGATGGTGATGGTTGAGCAGAAGAGGAGGGTATTGGCAAGGAAGAAGAGAGTTCCGAGATGGTATTCGATGTGATGGTCACAGGAGGAGTGAGAGGGATCACATCCGCGATGTGCGCTCTGCAGATCGCCTTGTCAACTCGAGCATGCGTATTCCAGACTACCAAAACTTCGTCAGCATCAATCCCAACTCAAAAACGAATGCAACTTACAGATCGCAAGTTCTAACAAACGAATAACAAACAAAAAAAGGAAGATCCAATCAGCAAGACGTTAATCGCAGCCTACAGGAAAACATACCTTCCGCAGGACTTATCCTAATAGCCTCAGCATATTTATCAGGATCTCCACCACGTCTCGTCTGCTTCTCTTTATAGAACGCCACTACCAATCAAACACAAAACGCATCTTCAACGTCCACGGTCTGACAGGATCAAATACGGCATAAAGAACGTACACTTCTTCTTGATGAACACCTCCGTTGGCAGATCCTTTCCACCGACTTTCTTCTTGTCGATCAATCCAGGAATGGCGTCCAGTAAAGACTGCGTCTTCTCGATGTCACCGAGGGAGAAGTAACAGCCTATCACGCAACGAGATATTATTAGCTATTCAAGATTCGCAGTTCGAATTCAATAAAAGCGCTGCGTACCTGCTGAGAGGAAGTAATAGGTTGCGTGGCTCCTGAAACACAGTCAGTTTCCCGCTATCCAATCGTTCCATAAATAGATGAAGACGTACCAAGTGTTTAACTCGGTGATCTTCAAGAACGAATCCGCACATTCCTTATACTGTCTCTGACCAAGCAACGTCCACGCAAGTTCGAAGAGGAGCTTTAAAAAGATCGTCAATCACCATTAGCATGAGAAGCAAATGCGCAGGTACAGGAGAATACTATACCATCATATCGGCCTGAGCGAACGTATGAACACGTTCAGGTTTCAATCCACCTCTCAAGACCCGGATCGCTCCTTCGGGGTCGTTGGACATCCGGAGAATCTTGGCCTAGACCGAGGGTTAACGAGAATCAGGATCGTCAGAGATGAACAACCTACCCGGTTCAGGATCCACAACGCTCCTTCGGGATATCGTTCTTCGACCCTAGAGGTGAAAGGTCAAAGAGATTCTAAAGAACGACGGGGATCCATAGAAGGTACCTATCGATGATACCCTTGTACTGGTTAATAATTCTACTCTCATCCGCCTGGTATCCTGAAAGGAGGAGAACAACGCCATAGTACGTCATCAACACCAGTCTATGCAAGAGATTCAATTCAGCTGATTCATCAATATTCGTAGATGCAACCTAACGTACCCAGCAAAGACACCATGAACATCCTTCCTCGAAGCCGACAACGCCAACGCCTTCAAGGCAAGCTTGCGGTCATGTTGGAACCCAAGGAACCCAACAAGACCCTGGACCTTCTTCGGAAGGAGAGAGAACACGAGGTTAAAGAGGCCATATCCTGAAGCACCGCTCAAGGGTCAGGAAGTCATAGGCACATTGATAGAGTAAAGGGCGCACCAAAAGCGGTCCCAGCAACAATCAGATCCTCCACCGGGCCATCAGGGAGATGGCGATGGTGATGCGGGTGATGCAGTGGTAGAGCAGGTTCCGAGGACGCTGCTGCAGCAGAGGAACCTAGCCATCGACCGAAGAAGCTTTTTGTCGTTGCTGGAAGGGTCGGAGTTGGTGTTCCTGGTGGTACACTCGCCGTCGAGTTAGCCGAAGATACGGAAGATTGAGAAGCGAGTGACGAGACGGATGCTTTGTGATGGAGCGTAGGAACCTGGAGAGTCGACGATGACGCAGGCGATGCACTTGCAAGAACTTCGTCGTCCTCGATGCCGTTCGGAAATACAGTCTTGTAAAGCCTAGCAGAACCTGACGTTGAGAGATTCTGTCATTCAAGCGAGCCATTGTTCCTTACTTGGTAAACTTGGAATGTGCGCTGATGTCGTAAGTTAACGTCAGATGCTGACTGATCGTATGTGACAGCGAAAGAGACGTACTTGTTGAGAGAATACCTGCAGGAAAGTCAGCTTGTCGAGGCCCAGAGAGAGAAGATACGAACGTACATGCATTGGAGATAGCCCATGTAGGACTCGCTAAAAGGACGCGATCGTTAAAGGCTTCTCGGACAGCATTGGGTGTGGCATACCTCAGAGCATGTGTTAGACCTAGCAAGACTACAGCATCAGCGTTGATGATGTCCCATTCCAGACCAGCTGGAAATCGGGAATGTGTCTTCGCTTTGGGCGCTTTCATTTGCTTTCGAGTTCCCATCTCTGAAAGGGCGAGGCATCGGGAGGCTTCAGTCACTTGGTTCGTCTAGTCCTCCGTTAGCACAGAGCAGCTAAATAGACGGAATACAGACATACCTCCATCCCCAAAGCAGCTTCTAGGAAAGCCATCACCCCCGCCCCCATCAGATGAAATGGATCATCCCTCGAGCTAAAGTGCTGGCGAGCACCCGCGATATCGTTGGCGAACAGGTTGTCAAAGCCCTTTGTGGCAGACGCCAACATCTCAGCGCTCGGATGGGCCGGAACTTCAGGGGGACTTTCCGCTGCCCCATTCGCTGCCGCCGTATTCTCTGAATGTGGTACTACCATAGTTTGCTCCCCCAGGTATGGTCGTTCTTAATCTAGTAGTCGGTAATCTTCGAGCTGGCGGGTTCCTATATGAGCGTAGCCTCACGGGAGATGGAGCTGTAGAATCTATGGGGTATCGCAGTCGAGAAGAACAACAGATGGGGGAGGGCAAGAGGGAACAATGACAGCGCAGGATGAAAAGCCCAGCCCGTGCGGCGCGTCCCATTAATTGATGGCTAATTTCGTGGCTGACTAATATGACCAAAGAGGAAGGTTGGCCCAGTACGCCTGAGACTTGGAATCCTCGGGGGATCGGCACATCAGGCACTCGCATCTCAAAAAATAAGGAGCCAATGCTCGGGAGCTCGGGTGCTCGGCGCCTAAGCAAAAGCTGTATCCCATGCGCAGCATTGGTTCCTTCCAGGCTCCAGATTTTCATTTTCATGAATCTTGAGATTAGGACTGCGGAGTTGAATAGGGCAGGTTTCTCTGTACGCCTGAGACTTGGAATCCGGGGCTCGGTTGGCCCCTGTTCGGCCCTCTGACTCATCATTCTCTCGTTAGGCGACGGCAAAGGCAGGCCTTTATTTGAGGCAAAAAAAGGTGCGAAGGAAAGAAGATATCTTCATCATTAATGATGCAAGATGTGTACCCTTAGAAACAAGAACCTAATTGGATCCGGAGAATCGGATACCACATTTCTCAGATCAACTTGTCAATACATTGACCCTGAGTCCCAATGCCCTAACTTGTTCCACATCATCGTGAGGGAAGTGATCCACGAAGCTCGCCTGGATGAGATCTACATTTTCAAGTACGCGTGGGACCAAAGTAGCCCCTTGTTGAAGGAAAGAAATGCAATCCCAACTCGATCTTTATTCTCAAGCCAATAGTGCCAAATTCAGATACTAACAAACGTCGGAGGTTCGGGCACTATGTTACGGGAGGCGGACCATTAGTTGGCCAATCTAGCACGATGACACCAGGATCAGTAGGTCGGGAGGGATCCGCAGACCATTCTTCCAAGGACAATTCCGTTATGGTCGACGGAAAGAGGGTACGAATAGCTCGTCCCAATAGATGTGACCTCGTTGTATTTAGCAAAAACGAGAGATACAGCGGTGCTTCGTCTAAAAAATGAATAAATCCTGTCATGTACGATAGACGAAAGTTTTCAGAGTACCTAGTCATACCCCCGCCCATGCCAAACGTAGTTCAAAAGTTTATCCTCGGTCCATGCTGAGCGATAGGATAGTTGTAGGTCTGAAAGGGTGGGGCAGACGAACTGGTCGAGTACCTTGTGGTCGGAATAATTTATGTCTAGACTCAGGGATTGTAAAGACGGCAATATCACCATGTCGTCTCCGTCCCAGTCGTGCCTCAGATTGACGGTGAGAGACATACGGGCTAAGCATTTCTATTGACTAAGGTCTAGGTCTAAGAAGGTGGGCTCTCTAGAGTACTACTACCTCCACCTTTATTCCTCCCAGGGAGAGATTAGAGGATTCCATATCTATCGCTGCGTATTCTGCATCAGTTATCGGCGAGCGGAATAATGGGACAGTGTCAGAGGCTGCAAACATCCAAACTGTGACTCGTGCCCGATTTCGTCGACGGGCAAAGCACCATCCATGACGGTTGAATTTGTACTATCAAAAGTATCAGGTGGGGGGGTTGTGACTTCTGGAGGATATTTGAGTCCAAACATTCGAAATCACGTCCTCTTATACTAGTATGAACATAATGATCTTTGTACCCAGTATGAAAGAGCAGTCGACCTTTATTATACTCCCCGACCTTTTTGAGAAAATGAAATGGTATCGATGTACTAGCGCCATTTAACAGATACCCTTAATGTAGGAAGCAGAGAAAGAGCCCAAGGGATGTTTATTGATTAATGACCAATGACTAAGTACCATACTAACGCCACGAAGCGCGTCTTTCATTCGAGGAGATTCACCCAACTCCATCTCCTGAAACTCATCTTTTCCAAAGTATTCGCTCCTTTTTGGCACGGTGAGCTCGACACTATGCAGAGAGGTCGCCCTCTGCCTAAGAGATTCAATGAGATTCAGTGCACTGAGCGCTAGAACTAAGTATAGTACACCGAAACCTACCTTCGAATCTGCCCCAAATCTTCGTCTAAAAAGTAAATCGGGGAGTCTGCCTTGCTGAGATACACAGATTGCAGCGTCTGAGGAATATCTATGGCCCTACCATGTTGGAGGAGAAACCCCATACCAATCTCGAAGGCAAAATATGCAGAATAACTCATGTAAGTTCAATAGGGTTTGTCCCCTGCGATGAAAAGGAGAACACGGTGCTGCTATGCTCCGAGCGTCACGAGGGGATTGATAATACCGTATTGCAATGTCGTACCCGTCAATAGTGGGAGCCATAAGCTCTCCTCGGACATCGAGATTGACAAGCGATAAGAATCCAAGAAGTGTCAAGATACAGCATCTCAACCCCGGTAATGTGTCGTATAAGCAGAATCTTTGTGGAGGCAATGAAGGTTTCGAGCCATCAAACACGAATTATTCCCTTTCTAACGGTCTCTCGCTCTTCCCCTACTGCAGAGACCCCTCACTGCTCAGCATATATAAGACTGTTCATTAAATCCCCAAGAAAGCAACATCCAGTGCTTATACTGCACGAGCCCATGTAACCCTTAGTACACAACTGCAATTGGGTTTTGATTCTGATCTACACCAACTGGCGATGGCTGATGCAGAGACAATGATTTTCTCGCTGTTCAAGCATGCCACGGAAGTATACGGTATGCACAAGGCCAGTCCCCACTCGACATTTAGAAGTTAGTCCCCGGCCGAAGTAGATGAACGTTGATGAAACACCTCAATTACAGGTGTTTATAGATCTAGCCCCTAGGATGACGTTTTTTGCACTGTTTGTTTCATTGGTGTCCAGGTCTGTTCAGAGGGCAATTTCCGATGTTTAGCTGTGGGCTAGTCGCGGTCGAGCTCGGATGGGAACCGGAGCAGTCCGGCCAACCGATCCTTGATTTCGGGCCAGGAGTTACTTTTCTTGGAAACTCCGCGTCGGAATCGGGTACGGCACGGACCGATTGCCGCGCCCTTCAGAACAAATCCTTGGCACACGTTGCAACTGCGCTGCAGGTTTTGTGTACTACTTCGGGGGTATCCGATACCCCTAAGCTGGTGTGTACGGAGCACTTAAGTCATGCACTGACAGGTGATGCCCACAAACCTTTTCTGGCGACCTCCCTTCTATCAGGGGCACTTGTCAGCTCACTGAGCTCAGCGACCAAATTCTCCCGCGAGTGCTGTTCGCTACACGCCGTTCTCACCTGGTTCCATTCTAAAGTCTTGATACATTATGCCAGGACACGTCCGAACTAGAGTCCGTACCAATAATCAGTAAGGTACGTCGCCAAATTTGGTTCAACTCTCGAAATAGCAGCTACTCTTCCTGGACATAATAGCGTAAGAGTTCATAGAAGCTCTCTGTGTGCTTTGACCTCTAGCCACCCAAGATATGGGAACTCAAAGCACATGAGCACGGCCCCCAGAACATATATAAACCTGACTCCTGCCCCCGTTGTCGACCCTATTCTTCCTCCTTCAACACTCTCCCCTAACCACAGCCATTTTACAGCACACGCCACTCAGGATCGGAGTAATGGACGACAAAAGGCAGGCGGTTTCTTCTATGCTTGATCTCCGCGATTCCTTTGCTCGGACGCCCAAATCATCATTACTGCAAACATTTCCCCTCAGTAATTTGAAAGTATCGAGGGATCCAACGAATGGTAACCGCTACTGGGTTGATAGCAATTATGAGAATCTTCCCCTAGATATGGGGGGCGATGACTTTGTCATCATATCCCCTTGTCTAGGAATGGAATCTCATGATGACTATCAGTGCGAGTGGCGTCTGTGGAAAGGTCAGTCCTTGTACTTCTATAGAACTCTTTGTATTCCGCGTGATTAGTATTGTGTTGTGAACTTTACTTATGTTCCCCTTCTTTTCTTAAGATGGAGAGATCTTTGCAACAGTCACCCTCGAAATCAATGCCCTTCAACTCTGCAAAGTGTTCGAATATGGGAGGCCGATTCTCCGCGGTGTTACGCCAGAAATGATCATCGATTGCTTGCTTGCATCCATCCAATACCAACAGCCGATTATCATCCACGCAATTGAGGTCGACGATATGTTCCTCCGGAATGCGAGAACGGAATATGTTCATCTCAGCCAAGGAGATTGGATTTTGCAAGCAGTTACCCATCGAACAGACATGGTTGTCCACATATTCCCGGAGCGTGCCCTCCCCCCTTTGCCGAATTACCTCTACCACTCCATCATGCGCCGTTAACAAGCGTCTTTCTATTTTACCTCTTTTCCCGGCGCTCATCTCTGTTATCCGATGAACTCAAAATTCCCTTTCAATTTCCCTCAGATGATCCTCCCTCTACCTCCACTCAGTGCTTCACCCGTTTTGCAGATGCTTTCGAGTAACGATGGTTTTCCAGTACACATGAATCCCTCACCGCTTTCGCCAAAATGGAGCGGCATTTGCTGTGCAGAGGTGTAGCTCATGGGAGACAGTAAGAAGGTCTTGCCCTATTGTCCAGCTTCTCGCATCTTTAACAGCAATAATGCTGATTCGAGTCGACCACGTAGCCCGTAGAACAACCTGCTATGGAATTTTGGAAAGTTCTGGACCGCATTTGTAACGAGCTCAAAGAAGATTTAAAGTGCTCATGTAAACTACCTACTAATGATCCAGTAATACCCACGAAACCAACCATGTTATTTGATATGGCATACGATCGGTGGGGGACTATTCACTACATCCACAGTTACGCTCTAGATGTAAAGCTTTGGTTTCAACCTTCCGCCGCTAGCCATCTGTTTGTGATACATGGCTTTCAGTAACGGCATGCCTTTGGGTTTACACAACATGCCAACGAGAGCTGTGTAGTATTATGGATCAATGACCTAGATTGCACTGCCTTCCGTTACGCAGGCACTCCTTCAGTGTCAAGTCTCGCAAACATCCCGTTCCGAAATAGCATCCTCGCTTGTCAAGGCAGTCAGCAGGATCACTCACATTAATAGCAGCACATCATGTCTCGTGGCCAGGAAATCGTCGAGATGGTCAGGTTTCGATCACTGATATTGATACTGACATGTGGATCCGACGGCTGTCCGGTCTCGACAGCGATTCGCGATGTGCTATTGTAATGCGTGGCTGATCCTTGGAGGGTGTCTGTCCGACGCGGTTCTGCACCTTCCGATAGGCGCTGAGTCAAACAAACGCGACCTTGGTCGACGCGGGCAAAGTCTGACTACCGGGTTGAACCCAACTAGATTCTTGTGTCCTACTGCGCTGCGGAGGCAACAAAGTCCCCGTGTTTCAATAGCTAGGAACGTCCTAATAATACATGAATATGAACCGAGAGCGTCACAAGACACATAAGAGATAATTTAGACTTTAAAATAGATCTTCTTTGATCATGCGTTTAGCTTTATCGACAAATCCACCTACACGAGATGGTGAGTTCCGATTACGGTAAAGCAAAACACAATCGAGATTACCTTGTTTCTTTCCAGCTGCCTTTTCACCTTGTTGCGGGGGTTGGCTTGACCTGTAGGGATCCGAATACTGATCTTGATTCCCATACTCGTCTCTGTTAGAATCATCATATCCTGAGGGAGCGACTCCGGCTAAAAGTTGAAACAAAGCTGAACATCCGAAATCGACCAACGTAATTCGGTAGCACTCACAATCGGGATTGATGTATCCACTACCTCCGAAACTTCCTTGATTCTGTCCTACGTAGTCTTGGGATGAGCCCCATCTTTCCTCGCTTGTGAGATCTGAAGGATTTAGTGAGTTTGACAGAGAAAAGGAATAACTCGGTCACCGGCGTACATGATGGAGGTCCATTGTCACAGAGGCCGCTTTCGTCGCCATCTGAAAAAGATGAAATTAATTACTCAATTCTGATTTCTGGGGGATAGCAATGCCACGTACAACCACCAGGGCCAGAAGTTCTCATGCCTTGAGCCGGTTCACCCCCATCACGGCGACGGTTTCCATCTACAAAGCGAACCGGTTAGTTTCCCCAGAAGTAGGCGATATAGAAATGACTCACAATTTCCTCTAGGAGGGGAGTCTAATCCCCCGGAACCGTAGCCGTATTGCTGCTGATCGAGATCCTGAACTAAATTCGTAGGAGTCATACAGCCTTCGCGTCGTACCGGACACAGGAACTTACAGCCAGCGTTGGGGTCCATGTTTCCTCCGCCACCATAACCCTGTCCAGTTCGAACTAGAGACTGTGTTGAGTACCCAACATAAGTAGATGGACATGAAGTGTACAGTTCCCGGTGTTTTGCTCGGGGCCACCGAACTGGTTGTTATTGCCTGTTCTGGAGTATCCGCTCATGACAGGAGATAGCTTTGCTGTCGGGGAGTTACAGATGATGTTGACCAAACAGAAGTAGAGTGAGACCTGTCTTCCCAAAACCCGACTGTCTTATCGCGTGGAATTTGTGGAGCCAGTGGGTCAAACATTGGAGCTTCGTGACGAGATTCAAAGATGACTTCTGTCTTGAGCCAAAAATTTAAAATGCCAGGGTAAGGTATGAAATAAAAAAGGTCATGTTATCGGGCGTGTAAGTTGATAAAAAAGCAAGGCTGGCTTTTGTGGCTGTAAAAGGGAGGAAGCAATCATTATCCCATGTCGGTCCTGAAGGTATCACACTGGGAAACTAACAACGACAAATAGGAACAAAGCTCTCCTAGTAAGTACTCTTCCACGTTCTGATTTTTAGGCGTTCATCTTATAAATTGAAAACGCTCACGAACCCGATGGAACTTTGGGTCTATGCTACTACATCTGGGTATACTACCTTGGCAGGTCAACTGCCTGAGTAGGCACGTACTTTCTTGAACGGTTCAGTGCGTTACTCAACTCCGATACCCCATCTAGCTTAAGGTTGTTCACCCTGGGGACTATGGGTAGTGTGGTAAGTCTGCAGCATCGCATATGGCTAGTACTGACCTGCTCCTTGCTGCTAGGTGCAAGCGTTATACTTCTAAACGTCCATTTAGATTCAGAGCTTCCGGATGATCAACAGGAATCGCAGAACTCTATCAAGATCCTCCACGTATCCTTTTACGTGATCAGGATCTTCTGCAGCTGTCTCGCCGTTGACTGCCCAATCGTGCGCGACACATTAACTGGAGACTGCAACGAGGCGAAAAGCACCTCTACTATGGTGTCTTGATCATTTGCTGAAAGGAAACAATAGGGAAATGTCGACGCTGTGGCGTAATCCCCTTGGTACTTTATTCGGGGGGAAGGCTCTTCTTCCATTAGGCTTTAGAACTCTATTCCAAGCTATCCGCTACCACAGGACCGCCCTTCGAACGTAATCTTCCAGCTCGTCTACGCGTTTCCAGAAACACGTAGCCTTAATAAGGTGGCCGAGCTCTGCGTGGGTCCATTTGAATTCAGTCTCCTCTTCCCGTCTTCGTTTCTCTTCTTTCCCACTCTCCTCGCCCTCACTTGTTCCTCCTTGGTTCCACTCAACAACGATTGCTCCCCCGGAATTGTGCCTGCGTTTCTTCCTCCGTGTCAGAACTGCTTTGTCTTTTTCCGAGGACGGCGCTCTTCAAACCTGACCATGTATGTAACGTTGGGTTAGCTCCGGCTGTCCACTAAATGGATCCACGGTACATAGGCCCCCACTCCGACCAGAGGACATCCATGACGCCCTCGTCGCTGTCGAAGCACAAACTAAGGCAGCTGTTTCGCGGGACAGCGACAAGGATGATGACACTATCCGCCCTCGACCTTCATCGTCTTCCTTCTCGGCCACGACGTTTGAAGGGTTCAAGGATTTTGAGCTCGATTTATCCTGCCTCTCCGCGCCGGCTTCACCTGTACCTTCGACGTCCGATTTGCCTCGAATGAGTCCCTCGCCCCCTCCCACCCCACCTCCACCTGTCCTACATAATTTGTCCAGGACCAGGTCTTTCGCTTCACAAGCGATATCCCCCCTAGTAAAGCCATCGAAAAAGCTCTCCACCCCGCAGCTTTCTTCGATGACATTGCCTTCTGGGTCTCGAGGATCGTGGCCAGGAGTTAAGTACACCGGAAGAGGTACCCCCATAGATCGCAAAAGGAACCGTCAATGGGGTGGCCTCATCAGCGAGGAGGACGAAGGAATTGGGGAGGACGGGCTTTTGTTTTCTGCTGTCCGTCCGGCTTCACTTGATTCCCACATCAGACCTCCTAAACGGTCCATGTCCCCTGAATGGAACTATCTCCCCGCTCTCACTTCTCGTACCCCCTCGCAAGTCGGGGAGGAGGAAGTCTCAGTCGCGATAGAGCCTCCTCCCGCACTTGCACCAATCAACCTCGGCGCAGACCATTCTGATGATTGGGACTCCATCATGCAGACTGTGCTGGGCTCTACTGATTCCGATTCTTCGTCCGAATCACCGGGCACTCCAGCCGAACCAGAGCTGTCCAAGCCTGAAACAAATCCAGACCCCCCTGCTGCGCCACCGGTCGATTTCCCAATGATGACTCCCGATCAAATTGAAGAGCTTCACAATGGGTTGGAAACTCATCTCGGGATTCATCAAGCTCTTGATCTCGGTCTCGGTATTGGAATAACTGAGGGTGGAGGAAAGATGAATTTATTCAAACTCGGCTTGCTGCCTTCGTCCGCTAGCGGCCGGGAGACACCTTCAATTTATTCCCAGGCCGAGACGCCACGTCCTTCGCCTCCTGGTACGATTGTTCAGCACGAATCTGCGGGGCAGGGCAATGGTTTGGCGAGTATGGAGACTAAATCTGATGTAAATCCCAAGAATGGTTCCAAGTCTGGGGAACATCAATGGTGGAGGAGGGTATTCAGAGGAATGCGTCGGCTGCAAGAGTCCATCTATCACAAACATCGCTTCCATTAACCTTTTCAGAACACTGAATCTCCCTCGTCAATACATCTTCCTAGTATTCAAATTAGTTTGTATCTTCGGGTGCGTCTGAATGTCTATACACTACCTATGTTCCTTGGATCCTTATGCATACCTTTTTGAGCTTCTTGGAAGCGCATCACGGTCGTTGACGCGTTCACTACTGTCACTCATTTTATCTAATTTGAAGCCTTCTACTTCTACGGACCCATAGACACATCTTTTGATGATACAGTTTGTCGAATTGAGCGTTCTACAGCGATTTTTGGCTTTACGGTGTAATATATGCTCTAAAAACAAAACCTGCCTGCTAATTATCCTACTCCAACCTTCAGCTCTAACTGGGTATCGTAAGGTGTTTCATGGGTATCAAAGATGCCGCATCGCTGCTTACACGCAACAGAGAGGCCTAGAGGACTAGGTTTTTTTTTACTTCTAGAGCCAGAATGACTCTTCGCGCCTCATCTGCTGTCACGATGCACTGCGAGGCGTCGGACTCGGGAGCACCGGCCAATAAGCGATGACTTCGACAACTCTATCGTCATCCTCTCTCAGTTCAAGCGAATTCCACTTCCTCGGCCTTTGTGACTGATGATTTTCAACACGTTGATGAATCCCGAGCGTTAGCGAGACCTTCCAGTTGACAGAGACAGTAAGTGCCCGCAAAACGATGTCCGTTGTCACTCGGCGGAGGTCGTTCAGCGCTAACGATGCCAGTTTGACTTCTGCCAAGAGATAATTCCCTGTGCATATGTTTCGTCTCCCTGTCAATGTCACTGAAAATTTCACATCCGGCGGAGACAAGTCACTTACCGCATGAGATGACCCATCGAGAAACGCCCGTTGGATTGGAGTAGTAGCCCAGCGATACTCGATACCCGTATCTTCGTTCAGCAGAAAGATGGTAGATCGAAGGATGCTCTGTGATTTGCACCCAGCGGAAAACAGTGCTAAACTGAGCTGAGGTAAAAGGGAAATCTCTAGAGATTCCTGGGTAACTGTCCTGCGCTCCTTCGACGCGCTGCAAATGATACCGATCGTTTTGGAGAAGTTCCAGCCAGCCCTGTGTAAAGTCTCGAAGTGTGTTGGCGATTAGGGCTGTTTCTGGATCGTCTTGGTCCATGGGCTGAAGGGAGGGACGAAGGCTGGGCACGCCGGAGGGGGCTTGCGTGTAGGGCGTGGTGACATCCGAAGAATGGCTGTCCAGGATAGGATTGATACCTTGCACGTAACGTTGAGGTACAGTGGTAATAGAGGCAGTCGACTGGGAAGCAATCGAGACAGCTTGAAGCAATTATTAAGTAGTCCATATGATGCCGTAACGATTGGGGCAAGGGTGGGCGGAATCGGAGGCTCCATTCCCATCTTTACAGCAGCGACTCAGGAAGAATCTGAACAAGTACCAGCGCCCTGTATCAAGGACAAAGGTTACAGCAGCTGTAAGGCATTGTTCCATTACTACATCCAGGGCAGTAATGAAACGCATGGAGGGACATGTAAGGGGTGCGTCCATATAGTCCAGGACGAACAGCTTCATCAGCAATTAAGGCTCAGAGATTGCGCTGAACATGACAACCTACAGCACGGCAACTGCCTTGCGAACTGACCAGGCACAGCCTTCACCTCGGGCGCTTAGCGCTAAACATCAAGAATCATAGCCACCGACTCACCTCAAACTTCATAAATACAAGGTATTTGGCTTCCGCCTACATATGTCCGTTTTCGGTTCCATGGTCGTGTGATGTGGAACACTCCGATAGGTGTCCTAGGGTACGCCGTTCATCAGTAGGAGCAGTGTATGTGTGGTAAGATTTCAACTTCCCGCTGAGCATACCTTATCATTATATCACGAAAGAAGTACGTCAAGTTAGGAACGACTGTCGCACTCAACAGTACACACGGAACGAAAGTGGTGAAGCATTGATTTGCTTCCCACGAATGGGCAAACACAACGAGCGCCAAAAACCGACGGATCGGATTCGGGGAAAGGAACCTCAAAATACTTGCCTTCTTTAATATGTGCATAGTAACCGTTGTGATATGAACAGCGGAGCAATAGCTCTCCGCCGTTTTGGGCCATTCTGTCGAAGATATCTCTATCAATCAATATAGTATAATAAATTTAATATACGAGGTATGTAGTATATGTTAAGAAATATGTACCGATAAATAATAGATAAATACATAGCCTTCTATGGGATGGATGAAGAGTGGGATCCCGAATCGCGACTGAACTAGGCCAATGGAGGAAGGTTGTAGGATCCATAAATTTGGCGAAGACGGTCATACGCCTGAGCTGCTGCACAATCCTTTGCAGCCTGGATATTCGGCCCCATTCCCGCCCCCATGACGACAATGTGCCCATCTACATTTGGCTTTTCAGTAATGTCTTCATGAGCTCAAGGAAAAAAACAAACCGCTAAGAATTCGTGCTTCGGCGTACCACATTTGATTGTCAACCTGGTGAACATTGATAGGAAAGGTCTGGCCGAAGATGGTCTGGCAAGCGTTGTTGTATTGCATGCAAGGGTCTGTAAACTGTCGTATCAGCTGCGAGAAAGGTATGATAGGCGTATGCGTACGGTTCATGATTGGCAGGAGGGTACAGCAATGTACAAGAATTGGAGGTCGTCTGGAAAGGGAAGTAGGGATGTTGAGGCGGATACTCCCCACTTCTGAAATGAGGGCTTATATATGCGTCTCCATCCAACCCTATGTTTTCTTATTCCCATTTCACCCCGGCATCAGAGACCTATCTGACGGGCCTGAAGTAACAGTTCCAGCGCTAAGGTGCTCAAAGTGACAACGGAGGGTGCCTTCAGTCTTGACCCGGCAGTGAAAATAAATATTAGGCGCCGCCAAGAGGTCCAAATATGGAAGTGCTAAAGGCTGAGATTTCACCTGGGGAGCGGGTCAATGTGTTATCTTTGATGAGATGGTCGCGTTCCTGAGTCTCTCTCATAGTCAAGGATCGAAGAATCGATGGTAATCATGATCTGGCGTTTAAGAGCCCAGAGAAGCATGTTGCCGGATGCGGCCCATCTTCCTCCGTTTTGGAGACCATACAACTATATTCAGGTGTAGCGACAGAGAAACCGTATACTCTAGTCTCGAGGGTTGTGCGGAAAGGCTTACCAGAGGAAGGACAGGATCCTAAGCGCCAATCAGACTCCATGGCGCTACTTACACCGGATGCCTATACGCCACGAGGCAATCTTACGCGTTTCGAGGGGGTACAAATGACGAAATGATCCACCGGGTATAGCTATAACAAGAGGAAACTGTGTGTCCTGTCAGTCAAGTGTTATGTTTGGTGATATCCTGATGAAATCATTCACCGACCAGTTCGACAAAGGATTTTGTCAGTGAGTCACCGATGATCAGAGCTCCGATTATTGTAAGAAAAGTGCGGACATGAATAGCACACAACACCCCCGTCGAACGGCTGGTGCTCAGGTAAATATAATGGCGGGAAGTGTGGTGACGTTCGTGATGAGGTAGGTTTAAGCGCCCGAAGGGAACAATAACTCGAATGAGCTGAATTAGCAATCTATACACTCTATTTTCCTCACTCTCTTCTCATCAAACTTGGATTCACGGCATAAGTCGCCGTGTCAGGTAGTACGATTGGGAGTTGTCGTTCCAACTGCCCCGCCCAGTTGAATACACGTGTATCTAAAACATAAAGACAATCACTAATCCTAGCTCCATATACAACAACGAATATTCAGCACGCGGATAGTCAATGTCATGTTGTAGAAGATTACGAGACCATTAGTGTGGACTTGCTCTTGGTCGGAGTCGGACATGAATTTGGAGGTCAGGTTGAGTCATGAAACAAACGTTAACGTTTCAACGTCAGCACCCCATCGTGAACGTCCCCTCATCTGTTCGAAGTATTTCGAAGGAGGATTGAGGTGCCAAAAGACGTTGAGCCTACCAAGATTGAAGCGAACTGCCGCTCTGATTGGATTAGATCATTGAAGGACGACGTTCAAAGTCTATCCTACGAGCCCGAATCCACATTAAAGAGCGTCAAAGAATCCGACAAGCTCGCCCCATACTTGACGGAATTTTCAGATTGTATGGAATGTAAACTGGAATCGACGAAGTAATGCAACCGATTAGAAAAGAGCTGTACGTTACCGGCGATTAGTAGCCTATCGATATCTAAAGCCGCTCAAAGTTGTCCCGTCAAAGTTGCGCTATCTGAAACAGATTCCAGCATCGGGGGATGGGTTACGGGGGTTGGCGAGGATCCACGCGACCACGCGAGAGAATACCTTGATTTGTAAAACCCCTGATTGCCACATGTTGTTACCTAGGAAAGGGTCCCGAATGCTATTTTCGGAGAGCGTGGCAGCTCGGCATCATCTTGCGCACGAGTTGATCGTAGTTATAATGACGATGAGCGACTCGGGAGACTGAAGCTCATCTACCCCATGAGAGATGTGTATTACAGGACTATACGACTATACGAGTAGAGAGAAACTAGAACTTTGAATTAGATGTAACTAAAATTCACGAAACGAACCCTCTACAACGACATGACGTTGTTGACCAGAGAAGGAATCAAATGAGTTCCAGTTTCCCTGTCTGTTCCATACCATGAAAAAAGACAATCATATCATACAAGAACCCATAGGGACTGTACCGCCGATATCAACTAGGATCCCCTGACGATTGTCCCTCGTCCCGCTTCCCCTTGAAGGCACATCACTAAATTGAATGTTTCAGCTTTTCTTGATATACACTGGGACCTAGATGTGCGTATTAGTGAGGAGGGCGTAACACATAGATTCGGCTAGGCGTTTTCCCAGACGATGGATAAAATCCATTCATCAGCTCGAAGAAACGACAGGGTGAATTCTTGCACGTTTTCTCGGGCACTCGGGTCTACAAAGGCGCGTCAAATGGCACTTGTGTTGCTTCAATCGACCTTGATGTTTCATACCGACGATTTCGGAGCGCACAAGGGAAACCATCGACAATCATAGATACCAAGAGGATGGAGCGATGATAATGTGCTCTAGGGGATAAAAGGTGGTCGGGTTACGTGTGGATTCGGGAGGAGAAATGGAAGAAATGTCCAATGCTTGGAGGACATCTTCTAGCACTAGGCGCCAAATCCCGATCGACAGGAAAATTGTAGAGCGTGGGTGAAAGCGGCGAAACATTCTATGAGGATTGCCACGACCACGAGAAAAGGACATTAGGTATGTTGAAAGGGAATAGACCAAACTAAGGCAACCCAACCGTCATCATTATCGTTGTGACGGCGGAGAAAGGGCGAACACCGAACAGGGCAACGGCTGGGTGTCCGAATGATAAGGAACTGTAGTTCAAGGAGTCGATGGATGTTGCCCGTCCGTAAAAGCCGCAGGAATCGTCCAGTGTCCTGCCACATAACGTGGCATGGAAGGTAGTTCAAAGATAGTCCGAATCAATGGAACGGGTGGAACGCAAAGCTGAGTAACGCTGGGAAGTTTCGAAGCAACAACCAACAGAGCTCAGGATCGAACAGCATGGGAAAATGGTTAAGGATGTTATGTCCAAAAATATATTACAACAATCCCGTAAGAAAAAGAAAAAGAAACAGCGTAAACGGGTTCGTAATAGCGGTCCATGGGGGAGATAGCGGGTCCGGGTATCGGGTGTAAGTCTAGTAGCTTCCCTGGCCAACATGTCTGTGAAGGCGGGCAACTGCGCTTTCTTCTAGATTTATATCGGTCTTCGCGCCAGAAGTTTCACGAACATGTCAAGGAGTGCGATCCAATCACAGAGCTACTCCTGCTTCTGTTCGAATTCGAAAGATCCACCACGCAGCACCCAGCAAGAATATCGTCCATCCACCTACCGCGTGGGTCCAATACGGAAGGTGCTCATAAGGTTCAGTCCCAGGCGGAGGTGGAAAGAAAGGGAAAGTGAACAAGAACACATTCGCTATCCCGAAGAACCAGGCACTGACGAGGACCCATTTCGTTGGCCGAGCAAAAGTGACTGGCGGTGACTGCGCATCCGCATCATGCGGTTGGATGTAGGATGAAATGAATGCGTTAAGCACCTTGCGTATTGCCGATGGGCAAGAATTTATCAGGGTGGTTGGACGGCCCAGGATGGTTATAATCAGCCCGAACGAAATGACAGCATTGATAACAGCCAAGGGGTATGAGTTCTGGTTAGGATAGGTCAATCGATGGCGACGATCATGTCACTTCATAAACCACTTACGAGATTAAGAACGAAATTATAGGCATCCCCAGCAGGAATGGAAAATACAACAATGTTGCAGACAGCCCAGTCTACAGAGTGTTGTGAGTCGAACACCTAATGGAGGTGACAGGCAACCTACGAAGGAGTAGCCCAGCTAATGGGCCTTTGCGCGGCCAATCGGAGGCCCAAAACTTGCTGAAGAATAGGATCCCCTCTTTTCCAAGTGCCTGGTTAACGCGACCCTGAGAGAACGACTGGAAGGAACATAGGTATACATAAGGCCCAGAACAGTGAGTAGAAACTTACAACGGAGAGAACGTTCCCAAGAGCCGATAAGGCAACGAAACCGGACAACACGCGCTCGGTTCGGTCGCCCCAGACATTCTTGAAAAGTAGTGAGGCCACGAGGCGACCTGAACCAGTGATCTCTTCTTTGCTGGCAGCAGCGAAGTACGCGAGATTGGCGGCGAAGTAGAACACCGTTACCACAATGATCGCCACCGGACCTGCGATCCGCAGAGTTCGTCCTGGTTGATGCATTTCGGACAGAGCATAATTGGCGTTACTAAACCCAACGTAGGACCAAATGACCTGGGGGAATGTAAATCTGGGAGAAATGGAAAGACTAATAGCAACGTACATTGTATAGACAAGAGCAGATGACGGTTCCTCCTCCGCGAGAGCCTTCCCAGATCTTGCCCCACGAGTCGAAGTTTCCTGGGCGTTCAACACCTTCAGCAAGCCGGCCCGTAGCTGCGACAATTCCAGTGGCCACCACAATCAGAAGAATTCCGATTTTAGTCACCCCCAGCAAATTTTGCAGGCGAAGCCCTGCTGTAACATGGAGGCCGTGCAGTAACATAGCCCCCGTAAGGCAGCCGAAGGCGACCAAACGAACAGGCGACCAGATGGACGTGGACTGAGGCGATGGTGATGCATCTAGAAGGTATGGTGCCACGGCTTTGAGGGTGTACTCGGCGAAAACGAGGGAATTCCCAGCGGCATAAGCTAAAAACATGCACGTGAGTTTGAATAGAGCAGAGCGATGAATGATGGTGTATACCAAGTAGAACACCATTTGCCGCGTAAATAGAGGTAATAAGCCGCGGTGGCTTTGGAAACAGATACTCCAAATAGTTTTTCTCTCCTCCGTTGTGAGGAAGAGCCTGGATTCGCTGTTAATTTTTACGGAAGCCATTAACGTTAGTAGTGGACTTACAGTACCCCAGACAATATAGACTTGCATGCCTGCAGCTGCAATAGTTGAGCCAATCAGCCACATAACCCTGTACTCGATGAGTAAAAGCCTTCCAAAAGAGATTCCGAGCTCACAATGACAGCCCGACACTCCCACTGAAGTGCAGGATTGTGCTCGGCGTCGCAAAGATTCTATGACTCAAATGTCAGCAAATATCATTCACTTTAAAGAGGTATAGGCTTACCCTGTCCCAATTATCCTGTTAAATATAATAAATATGGCAGAGAACACGCCTATACTGCGTTTCCGCTCTATCCCGCCGCTCGAGATGGCCCCATAGCTGTTGTAACGGTTCAGAGGCGTTGTTGGTGTCGACATCGTGGTATCAAAAGATTCCGAGTACCATCGCGGGTCCACGTATGAAGGGTTTGTTTGCTCGAGCGTCCGAGGACATCGAATATGTATCCGCACATCGTGGAGGCCTGGTGCCAGATGGAACGAGGATGGCGAATGCAGTGTCACTGTGTACTGGCTTCACCAATCAATCACGCGAGTCCAATTGGTAAGCAGACGCAAATAAACAACAAATAAAGACGGGCGCTTAAAGTTAGAGGTCAGGGCGCGTTGCGTGCTCGGATCTGCCTATGAGGGAAATTGGGTATAGGAAAGCATGACACCGTGAGTCCGGGCACATCTACTACCGTACTCCAATTTATAGAATTCCGAGAGTTGAATGTATACACTCCCGCCCTGGCTTGGCGCTGGCTATAATTTTATTGTATGCAGAAACCTTATTATATGCATGTTGTCTAGTAGTACAAAGTAGATATCCAAATTGTTAGCCATGTATGTACCGACGCTGAGCTGTTGATTGATGGAAAGTGACAGCAGTGAAAAGACCCTTTAATTGAGCTCGGACCAGGTAATCTCAGATGGGTTCTGCATTCGAGGAAGGGGATGTTCGCTGTACACACGGACCAAAGCCCCGCTTTGTCGCCCGAGCGCTGCCAATATGAAGTTTCCCTCCTCTATTTTTGTGTTCTCCGCGATCGAGAGCAAGTATTCGTCTACCAGTTGAGCTTCCAAAATAATGTCTTCTTTGTACAAAAGAGATCCAATCAGACACTCGACAATCATTACCGGTGTTATGTAGCGCAGATATCCCTCCTTCTTTGTAACTCTGTAAAGACAGTGTTGGAAGGCAATCATTTCGAGAGTTACTGATGTAATCTTTGTAGAGCCTTGAAGGAGACGGTCTTAGCTCGGAACGATAAGTTAGGATGTATTACTTACCTTTCTTCAGCTCCCATTCCGCCTCATACGCATCATCATTGCATATTGTGGCCCTCAAAGGGGAGACGATTACGAAGGTATCCCTTGGTACGCCCTTGCTCTTAGTGACATTCCAATCGCCGTCTTTTTTCGCAAGTGCTCGAAGGTGTTTTAGGGGAAAGCCTTTAAGCTCTGTGAGACGCTCTGGGTTTGCTTCAATCAATTCACCCCTGAGGTCAAGTAGCAGCTTCTTTGCGAGTTCTACATCATCCAGAGTCACGGCCATTCTGTTTGCCTTTGCTAGTGGTATGTGTTTGGGAACTTGGGTAAGCTCGGGTGCTGCGGCTGAGTTGAGGAGGTATAGTAGCAACAGAGCCGTAGCAGGAACAATGTTATATAGATTTCCAGGACGCTGTCAAAGGGCGGCGAATTTCTGTATTCGTTTCGTCCCTGCGCAGAGAAGGCGTCAAGGAGACCAAAACTCTCCATTTTCAACTTGTGCTGACGCGACGACTCTCAGGCACGTGGGTGTATAACAGGCAGATTGACTCAAGAATCCTTTTTGTCTCTTTACGACGATGGTCAAAGCAATCAGAATGGTCTCTAGCAACCACGAAGGGGCCCTTGTAATACTAGACGCCGGTCCAAATAGGGAAATAAGGACAATTAGAATTCGTTCATGAATCATCCAAGTTGTACCACCTCATATTCCTGATTTACTGTCAGTCGTAAGCGCCCATTCTCCGCATTCCCTGGATTCAGATAGTTGGAAAAGATTCGAATACCTCCCCCAAACGGCTCTAGGCTCCAACGTCTCACGGTTTGTTACGCTGGTAGCAAGTTCAGAAGATTGGTGGACCCCAGGTAGACGCTTTGCGCCACGGTAGCAAGTGGACAGTTGATGCTAATTGCGCCTCTCGTAAATTATGTACGTGCATGACGGTTATGTGGAGACTCTTCTCAATTCCAATGTTGGACATAGCCCCGGGATGTGGGGAGACGATGACGTCACGCTACCCTAGCCCACCCCTTTCCTGATATAAGGACGACGGGTTGACCCGCATATATGCCCCAAGTTCTCGATAACTGGGTCCCAGCCTCAGAATATCTTCAAAACATGAGTCCTTCGAAAGCAACTTTGCGCCCCAAAGCTTCTGGGAACGTCGAAAGTGAGTTCTACTACTCAATCGCTCCTTTCCCGTTGAAATAAGACTAATGACACGTATATTAGCTACTCTTAATGCAGGAGGAAATTATCCTGGGGCTGAAGTTGACTGTGAGTATGGTCCAGTCCACTTGAACACGAAGGCTGAAATTCGGATCCTTATAGCGACCTCATCTGGAGGCTACGGCGGGAACGAAGTAAATGTTTGGTCGGAGAAGGCTCAAAGGAGCGGCATTGACGCTCCTATCAGCCCCTCCATCAGCTTTAGTGGTTCTGCCGGTCGAAATGGTAGAGAACGGGCATCCACCACAAGTAGTACCGATCCGAACAGCCAATCGGCGGCACGAACAGGATTGATTGACCAGTCGTATGATGGAGTGAGTTTGAGAGGAGAGATGCAGGATGCTAAGCAGGGAGTCGATGGAGGATGGTCGGGGACCACCGGAGAGCGAGACTCGAGCTCGTGAATGGAGGAACTCTTCGGATGATGTGAACAGTGTGGCACTATTTCAAGCTGGAAATTTCCGTTTATTCATTGTATTAGTATCACCTATTGATAGTCATATTTGACTCGGACCTTAAGCAAATAGTGTTTTGGCTTTGCTCAGCATTTCGTTCGTAATTGTTCATAGCCGTGATTTGACTTTGTACGAGAATTCGGGAAGGTATATGTAGTAGCTATGGAGAACTCCCAGAAGCGTTCGTTCCAATCCAAATATAGTAAGCCAATGAAAGCGCTTTGAGAGAAATGTCGCAGGCCACTGTGGAAAAAGCCTCCATGAAAGGGTTTAGCTTTGACACAAGTCACAACTATATAAGACCCCAGATGAGCTTCGTCCTCGCCCCTTTCAAATTACACGCCCTCCTTCTGCTCGATTCCCGCCACACCTAAACATGCCAGCTGGCGCTTACACCCTCTGCCCTTTCTACGTTGTTCAACATGACTTGCGAAGTGCCACAACGGGCAGCAGATTCTGGACCATCCTCATCATGGAATCTCCTCGTGTGGGACACCGATTCCACTATGGCGGCAGTGATGAGCCCATCCTACTCAACAAGAAAGAAGATCTCTTCTCTGTAAAACGCTTCCATGGACCAGGCTTTATGGGAATAGTCAAACTCGGCTATGTTAGGGATGTTGACTTGGATGCAGTGAAAGAAATTATTCGTGGCATTTCAAACGGACAGGACAAAGGCGTGGACTCGCATGAGTGGGTTGTCAACAGGGTCTGTTCGAACTTGAAGTTGGGTCCGTTGAATTACGACGACATGGTGGCGCGCTTGGATAGTCAAAAGACCGTTGCACTGTAGTCGACAAGCTTCTAGTCCTCAACGCTCTAGCAAAAACAGCACTAAATTTGTATAGAATTATAGACCAACTGGGGGTAGTGTGAAAAATCGTCATGATGGAAGCGACATTCCCCTGGGCAACAAATAGATTTATTTGAAAGATAGTTCAGAATTTGCCGAGGTGTATTGATCCTTGGCCGACGTAGAGAAGACAGAAGTCGTACATAGCCGTCAGCTAGCATGCGGGTTTGGGGTGACAGAATTTCGCGTGTGCGAAGGACCTTTAAGACGATCTATCTAGCGACAATTGTGGTTTTGTGGTAGTATCGTACTATCGTACAAACGACTCTTTGACAATTCAACGTACAGCCGACAACCAATCGATGCCAACTGCGATACGATTTCCTGGCATATACGCGTACCGAGGGGTGGTCGGTTTTAATATTCAAGGCAACGGCGACTGCACGGTGGTCCGAACAGGCCTACTATAGTACGATCACGTAAAACAAGACCCTCACGTCCGTGCGAGGGTGCAGGACGATGACAATAGTCCTATGCTATGTCATTTGAAGTTGTTTGAAAAAAGAGCGATAAGGTGGCGGAAGCTGTGGTCCTTCCAGGCCACTTAGACAGATCCGGTCACCACTCAGTGTCTTTTGATATTCTACGCTTTGACAAGAGTTTGGTTATTTGCTTGATATGGAAACTCACCCATTTTGCCACTTCGGGCCTTTGTTAGGCAGACGGTCCACATCCCATTGTTGGGTGACTGTGTCGCGTCCCCTCTGCGCTTTGATTGCTACTCCCACGACTCGTGTATAAAACGGTGCTGTCTCCGTTGCAGTTTGCTTCAGACCCCGACTTGACCCCAACATCCAACTGGCACTCACCCACGGTTCTAATGACTGAATTTCCCAACTTCGATATTTGCCCCGCTTTCATCGTTCGGGACAGAGTGTTGGACTCTGCCAGAAAGGGAACACAATGGAGGCTTGTGATCATGGTATCCCCCGACAAGGGGAAGTCTTACCAGATGTCAGGGACCTATCCAAGCTTCTCTGTCACTTGTCGCGAAGTGCGTCGCCCAGACGAAAGTGCAGTATCAATCTATCACACAGGCAGTATCCTGTACCCTAGGCTCAACGAGGCGGACGAATATATTCGGGACTACTGCCTCTTCGAGCCGTTCAGTGACAAGGTAGCCAAGGAAGATTTTAGCTCTCAGCTGTGGATCATCCAGCTCGTTTATTCACTGATTGATAAAGGGCACGAGTTTTTTGCTCCAGCCCATGAGAAAATATTCGGAGCCCTCCACGTTCGCAGTGAGCCATGGCGTAAGTTTCCTTAAAGCTAACCATTCGTTTTATCAGGTTACTCATTCAAGTTACGATTTAGGCAACGACACCATGGATGATAAAAGGGTGTACATATGGCCGAACCGGTTGGAAGAGTTCAAGCGCACCGCCTTTGGACGTGCCACGTGCATAGAGGCTCTAGAGCTGAGGGAGAAGGCGAAATCCACTGACTTCCGTATTATATCGTCTGCACCAAATAATTGAACCGATATATCTACTTACTGTGTATACTGTCCTATCATGAAATACCTAAGATACATACCGTATGTCTTGGGACGAACCACATGGGTTCTTCTATCGTCTGGGCTTCGTGGGGAGAAGAAAGACTAGGTTCGTGCCAAACCCCATCTCCATATCAGTATCAGTATCAGTATATTAACCGGCATGGGTCCAATTCCTGAACGCCGGGTCCTGGGATCCTGTAGTGTTTGGATCCTAAGTGATACCAAACAATGCCTTTTTAGGTCACACGGCTCCGGCTCCGCCTAATACACTGCGAGCAAATCTCAATGTTTCAAGCGACACAATTTATCTTCAATGTCGCCACTTGAAATATAGCCACTTACTTGTTGTGTTACAGAACGCGGACCTTCACCGGTCACCCCATAGCCGCCCACGAGGCACGTTGATAATGACCGTTTTCGGGTCGTCCTCCAGGGGGCATTGTTTGACTTGGATACTGGCGTATGCCACAGTGCCACCGTTGGATAGGTTCCACAAATCTTGTAACTCTAAGGGATCGTATATAAGCCACCTGCGTTTGCTAAGGTAGTCCATCCATTCTCTCCTCTTTTCCCGTTCACATTTTGCCTAGACCTGTACCATGGAACTTAGCCAGCCTACCACATATCTCTCCCCTAGCAAATTGTGGCCATGGCCCGTCTATGTTGTCCAGCATGACGTTTCTGATGGTACTGGCGCACGACGCTGGTCAATCATCGTAATGAGTTCCGCAATCAGCGCAACAATCTACCGGTTCAATCGATCCAGCAAGGCTTTCGGTATCTCGAAGCCCAAATACATTGTTGACCCTCGTGTAATGGGCAGAACCATGATGGGCCTGATACAAGTTGGAACTCTGGAATGGCGTCATTTTTATAAAGCTGCGGATATCATTAACGGTATCAGACATGACGAACTTTCTGAACCAAACTCGCATATGTGGGTAATGGCCATTTTAAAGAGGTTGCGTAACGATGGGTATACTTCGATTCTGTGTCCGCCCTATGAAGCTATGCTGTCGCGACTGGATCACTATGAGCTTCCGTAAGCGTCTCATCTAGTATCATGCTTAAGGATTACAGGTACTGACCTTGTATGTGTTTTAGAACAGAATTTGATATTCAGGACTAGCATTCCATTCCAAAATACGAGAATACTTTCCTCGAACCACGACTCTTACAATTTACCCATGTTACTCCATTTGCCTGTGCTATATTCGGATTGTATGTATCAGTAACCTACTGCTGTACTTGCTTTCTTTCCACCACCACCTGGGACTGAGCCGTATGAACATCTTCCATATCGGGCCCACTTTCTGGGTGCTGCGTGGTGGATCTTTCGAATTCGAAGAGAAGCAGAAATGGTTCTGTGATTGGGTCACTTTTTGACATCTCTTTCGTGAAATTTCCTTTTCCAACTAGGCGGGCAGCCGAAGCCGGCCATCAAGTTGCGGTTGATGCCCCGCCAGTACCAAAGAGTGCAATTACAACTTGAATGCCTATCGCACTCTTTTGCACCTAATCACACTCTTTTGAACCAATTGTACTTTTATGTTCTAGTCGCACCACACTAAACTCGTCATTCCCCCAGTCGGCCGCCTTTACGGACATGTTGGACAAGGAAGCTACTAGATTTACCCCCGATACCATCCATCACCATGGACCACGACCTAATAACAAACCCGTTTGGCTTGACTTTCTAATGGGATTGTTGTACTATATTTTTGGGTATGGCATCCCCATGTTATGAGCCAATTCTGACCCAGCGCTAGCGCTTTTATTTCGCATTCCGTCCATTCCATCGATTGCCTATGCTTCAGATTATCTTGGAACTTGCTTCCATGCCACACTGAACATTAGACGATCCTTACGGCTTTTACGGATAGGCAGTTCCTTATCCTTCGTTATCCCTCGAGCATTGCCTTGTTCGGCTTTAACTCTTTCTCCGCCGTCACCACAATAATGATATGATTGGGCTGCCTTGTTTCGGCATTATCCATATCCCATCTGTTCTCCCTGCCTCCTGTCGACTTTGAATGGTCTTCTTATCATTAGGTGTAGTGGTTCCCTTTCATCCTTCACCGCTTTTACCCACATTCCTGCATTTCCCTGTCAATTTGCTATCAATTGGGATTTGGCACTAAGCACTAGAAGATATCCTCCAAGTTTTGGTCATTTTTTCAGTTTCTCCTTGTTGGACTATAAATACTT